>OLMO02000001.1:5114211-5125448 GCA_900291935.2 Cassiopea xamachana | reverse complement strand
TTTGCAACAGACAAAAATTTGGTTCGGAGAAGTGCCCGGAGATTAGCTGACAGAATAAATCAACATGTCCCCACGAGCATAAGGAAGAAAAGTAATACCGTAAGAGAACAGCCACCTTGTATATGTAAAAACAACAAGTCTAAAATTAATTGTGAGTAGGCCATAGGACAACACCTAATAGCAAATCCAGAATGCGCCAAAACGTATACAGACGACAGTGTTCGAATCATTGGGCAAGCAAGATCATCTTTTCATCTAAGTATTTTGGAATCTGTTTTTATCAACACTCAAAACCCAGTCTTGTGTAGATAAAAAGAGTTCATTTTCTCACTGGGACTCTTCAAGTAAACAATGGTTAAAAAGGTCCTAATTTGCCACTCTTGGGGCCAATTAGACGCATCCTGTCACATGTAACCGCAACTGGATATATATTTCGGTTAACCTGTAGGTTACTATCCGACGTTTTCATACTCTGATGAGTGTCTGACGCAAAAAGGTTTTAATTATGTCAAAAGCATGTTGCCACTTTTTCATGCTGTAGTAAATTTTAATCTGTTCTTCACTGGTTCTCTTATTATGGTAGTTTAGAATACGAACTTTTAGTCGACTGCCGCTTGTTCGTTTGCAATGTTCGATTCTGTATTCAGGGATCGTGTAGGTACTTGAAGAGTGCTGGAATTTGAAGTTTGTTTTCAAGGGCACTTGAAAATAGGAATTTTTCCTTGAACATTGATCAAACTCCTTGAAATTTGTGAACGTTTACTGTTTACTTCGTTAACAGCAATAAACAATACCAAAAGTAATTAAAAGAAATATCCAAATATATGATTGAAGAAGGTCGTACGAGTAAACTCGTCATATGCCAAGAAATATCCCCTTTTCGGTATTTTGGGCTTCCTGTATGTCTCATTTTTGGTATTTACATCTCCTTGAACATTTTGTTGTAATGTATTATAAGTTGAGCGAATGAAGAACTGTTTTGTTGTAGCTGATTACATAGAGTTGTTTTCTTGAGTCCAAGTGAAGCATGAGCCTACTTTCGTATTTATTCAAAATTAGTGCCAGCAACTTTGGCCGTGGGGAGGACAAAGAGAATTTGTTAAACAATTATTTGATCGTATTGCTTCGATCAAGCAACCATATCTCTTCTTTGATTTTATCAAATAATATGTATCTTATTATATTTCATGTTAATAATAGGAATTGAACATTTTTTGATATACCGCAGTTTTCCAGTTATTGATATTAGAAATATGAGAACCGGGAGGCATGTCTCCTCCTTAACTTACTGAATTTTAAAAAAGTAGAATGTTCCATCGCAGAGAAGCTCTTGTTTTGTTTGTGAGGGTATCCTTTACAAGTGTCCCCCTCTTTGTGATGTTTCGTATGGGGTTAGCGAATTTTACTGCTTTTTATGCGTAATTTCCATAGATGTATTGCTTGTAATAATAATTGTTTCGTTTTTGCCTTGATATAATATTAGGTATTTCAACTAATGTTTTTATAGCTATTACGCTGGGTATTTAACTTTATGTAAATTGTAGTTACAATGTTATTTTGTCATACTCTTCCTGTTTGTTGCTTTACATGCCTCAAGTTCAACGAGCTCAGTTAGTGTACTGTACCTCAAAATTTGTATCAAAAGAGATACTCGTTTTTTAGAAGAAAGTGGTTTAGAAGAAAGTAGTACTCATCTGCTCAAAAAGTTAAGAAACTTCAGTACTGGATTTTTGAGACTTAAGAAAGTTGTTTAGTGTTCATGTTTTAAAATTCGATTTATCTGTGTACAGAATGTCATGATTTATCAGATTTATCATCATTTCCAGAGTAGATGGAGCTTTTTCATTTTCCATTACTGTGCATGCACAAAACATTGGAGCTCAAAAATTTTTGCTAAGAAAGTCTTAACAAAGTTTTGATACTGGAATCATGAAAAAGTTAAGAAAGTTTCAGTACTGGGCGAAAAAACTTTCTGATGAAAAAAACGTGTGGCTCCACAAGAGATGGTGATGTGCTAAGTATTCCAGGCAAGTTAGAGCACTCAAAATAGTGTGGTCAATATGAAAACAATGTTTCGTGGGAGCGTTAAAATATTTTGCCAGATTCTCCCTATGTGCGCATGCGTCAAATAGATCCAGATTAACTACCAATGAGAGATATAAACATAGTAACAACCGTAACAACAATTCTCTGTGGGAATCGGATTTGCAATATGGCGTCTGAGGGAGATGGCAAGCCGGCAGATATCCATTCTAAATATGAAATTAAGAGAACTTCCTATGACAAGAAGGATCTCGAAAAGCTATCAACACTTGTACAGGTGACTATTTAACTCCAGACCCTTCATGTTCTTTCATTACCTCTAGGTGATGAGTGGTTATCAAAACTTTCTTTCAGAAGGTCGCATCTTTCCACAGACTAACTCCATTTGAATAGAGTTAATCTGTGGCCAGGTGCTACCTTTTGTGAGAAAATTATAACCTCTCCACCTCCCACACAAAGCAAGTTCCTGTATTTTGAATTGCATGGTAAGTAATGTGTATAAGTAGTAATTTTCATAGTGAATAGAAAAAAATGCATGTGATATACCTAACCTTTTGATGATAATGAAGGAAAGATCTATGGCTATTGATCTTTACTATTTCAAGTCATAAATGACATTAATTATGGATATTTCTACTTGTCATTGATGTGGTGTCTACTGTAACGCCTTTTGCAGTTGTTACATTGTCTTTGCCCCAGGTTTATTTACCTAGGTGATAACATATTTTTTCTTTGCATTATTTTTCTAGCAAGATGTTGACGAACATAAACAACAGGTGAGCATGGTCGCTATTGCTTTACCCAATTCCACTCCAAATTTAAGATTTTTGAGGTGACTACCAAAGCTAGTTTCATGTATCTTATGCTTTTATACTGAAGCTAAGAACATTTTTTCTTTTACTGATTTGTATCCAGGATCTAGTCTATCAATTAAATTCTTATTACCCCTACAAATAGTAGTTTGTAAATATTATTGCAGATGTTAAATAGTGCATGTCTGAAGAGATTTTTGNGAGAGCACATTTGAATCCCAAAGACTCCTTAGATGCAATAGTGAGATACGTTGAATGGAGAGAAAAGTTTGCAGTGGATTCAATTAATGATAGTCATTCAGATGTAATGAGAGAGCATGCTGTTGGCCGATGCTATGTTATAGATGAAAAAGATAGAGATGGAAGGTAACCGTTGCAAATAGCCTGATGTTTCTTGCAGTTTCTGTCTTGTTGTTAAAATGGTGGAATGTTTGCAGTTATTGCAGGATATCCATGCTCCCATGCTCCTTAAAAGCCATAAAAATCTCCTCATTTTACATTCTTCTCTTCCAAAACTTCTATTCTTCTTATTCTTATCCTACATTGTAGGTATTTCATTCATTGCCTACTATAAAATTTGAATATAAGATTTTAACCAAGGTCCCATGTAGAACAGATCCTGGTATATTAACTTAGTTTATGTAAGAAGCATATTTTTCACTAGCTCCCTGATTGTTATTATTTATCATTTCTATTATGGACAGGCCTATAGTAATAATAACTCCACGCTTGCATGACCCAAGAACCAGAGATATGCAGTCACTTACAAATTATACAGTTTACATATTGGTAAGTTCTTATTCTCAGTCTACAGTTCATTTTATCTATTTATGGAATATTTGAAGATACTGCTATCACCGGCATTGTTCCATTTCACACTTTTTGTATCATTTGTACAGGCAGCTTTTGCATGAAAAACAATTTGTTGAACTTATAGCTTTTGAACTCAATTTTAGTTGGTGGCCTAATAGAAAGTTTTTATTTTCAGGAACATTTGTCACAACTTTGCAATGAGGATATAATTGACAATTTCTGTGTTGTATTTGATTTAAAGGTATTTAATCTAATATATTTTTCTAATATATTTTTATGACTAAATAAATACTTTTGGCTATATTTATCATGCTTCTTTGATCTACTTTTTTGTAGATGAAAAGTATATGTTAATTTGGATAATTGTTTTGAGAACTTTGTCAGTATATTAACCATATCTGTAACTTTTGTTTGGTCTTTGTAGCATTTCCGTTGTTGAGTATTTTAAACAGTGAGGGACACTTCCACATTAAGTAGGCTGTCGGATGAACATCTACTACATATTGTGGATTATTGGTACCTGTGTAACATTATTTATGCAACTTTGCCACAAATTCATAAGTCTATACTTTGTAACTTGGTTTAGCTGTGTGAAATGAAGGTAGTTTGGAAATATGGCAATTTTGTTTATTTGTCTATAACAGAATTATACCATATTTTTTGTTTATGTAGAGAGCCATGGTTAGGAAGAACCTATCAAAGTTATCTCCAAAGTGATAGTGGAAGAAGGAACTTTATTGCTGAACCTTTTTTGTTAATTTTTATACTAATTTAAGCTTGTTATTTCCACAGCTAGTGGAGATATATCATGTTCACCTTCAAATGTTGACAGATAACTATGATGGTGCCATGTCTTTTTTTTAAAGGGTTTTGCATTAAAGAACATGGACTATGCCTATGTTAAAAGACTAATTTGGATTCTGCAACATTGTTACCCTGAGCGACTTGGTGTCTGTCTAATTGTCAATTCACCATGGATTTTTTATGGCTGTTGGTCCATTATAAAGTTATGGTTAGTAAATTTGGAATTAATTATGATGAATGTCTCACTATAAGAATCTATCTCACTTTAGTGTAAATGATGTGTAGCAAGAAAACAATCAACAACACAAGACAGTCCTGGGGTCAAAGTAGACTAGTGCTTTATGGGCTTGAGCTTATGAAAATATGTCATTCTCTCTGCCTCTTGACTATTTTGATGATGCCTCTTCAAGAGGGAAAAAAATGGAAGTCGTTTTGATATTGCTTCATAATATCTAACCAGCTGCATCAGATACACCAAAAGTGCACATTTTCATCTCTTGTTATAGCATACACATTTTTTTTTAACTAAAACAGTTTATAAGAAAATGAGGCTCAAATCATCAAACTCTTAAGAAAATCTTAAGAAAATCATGAGGCTCAGTTTCCAAAATTAAGTGTCTTTATTGGCAAAAATTGATATTTTGTCATTATTGCATTCAAAATGTTAAAGATGGAATTCAAATTGAAGTATACAATACTAATAACGAATGTGTAACCCATTTTAGCCAGTTGATTTCAGTAACAGTTAAGAAGAATTTAAGAAAATCTCAAGCTCAATTTCAGAAAAGTTAAGAAAATTGAGGCCCAAGCAAAATGATGGTTTTCTTATAAAAATACATGTGTACATACCAGATCTTTCAATTCAAGTCGGCTGCCTGCAATTTATTGCTGCTTACATAAAGGGTGACCCTCCAATGGACACGGCTGGCTACTATTCATGATCAACCACTTGCTCTAACTATTATTGACAGCTCTAATATAGTTAGCATGGATTTAGTGAGTTTTTCATTTGTATATTTAAAATTCTCATCAAAGCCAGCTTTCAAAAAGTAAACTCAGTTTTATTTTTTAGGATAAATGATGTTACGAGAAGTAAAATAATATTCATTCAAAATGAAGAGGATCTTGAAGACTTCTTTCACCTTGATAAGTTACCATATAAACTCATTTAAATTATTGTATCATTGAAAATATGTTTTAGGATAGCTTTAATAGCAAACTTAATTGAAGGCATGTTGTGTATTTAAAAAAGGGTATTGCCAATGTGTTGATACATTGTGAGTACTCACTGTTATTTTGAATTTACCACTGTGAATCTGGATAGGGCACAAATTTTTTTATATAGCCATAAATTATATTTGTATATGCAATTTTAATTTCTTTTTGAGGTCATATTTTCCACCCTATTTCACTGGGGAAAATCTTGAGAATTCTATGCTGTATAGAGCTAAATGGCAGTGTGATATTTGTAAAAAAGAATATGTATTGATTTATTACTGTTGCATAATATGTAACTGTATTGCACATAAGAAAAATTGTATCTTCTACTTATTTTAGAATTTTATCAAAATTTAGTTATAAGTATTGTGTATATGGTTGAAAAAATATATAACAGGAGTCTTAATGAATCAAATTTGTTACATTCTTGTACTCAGTGTCAGTGTGGACCATGTGCTTTATTCACACAGTTACATACATGATGTAAAGTGGAATAGAATTACCTGGGAGTTCAGGAATGAATAATGGGAAACTTGAGCACCAGTCAAAATGAATCCCAATTCCCCCACTTCAGGACACAGGTGGGGATTAGTATTGAAATGTGAGCAAAACCAGACAAATGCCCCCACTATTTGGGGACAAATTCCCAATCCCTGGGGATATTTTGAAGCATATCTGTATCTTGGATTACCAAGAAATAATTACTACAGCAATGATCGCCATCTTTGACTTCAAACTATGAATCCCCACCTGAAGCTCCACATTGCTTAGTGGAGATGTCAAAATGTGCCAATCCCCCAAATAGTGTGGACACTACATGTAGCTAAATGGGTGGCAAATCCCCAACAAGGCCCCACATGTTCCAAAGTGAGAGGTGTGGGGCTCATTTTGACTGGTGCAGTATATCTATTGAATGCCTATGGGGAACTTATGCCTTTGTTGATATATGCCACCCATGTGCATGATCTCCATTCCTGACCTTCCCGGAATTCCATTCCATTTTACATCATGCACAAACAGTTTTTGCGTAAATCCTTACAGTAGAGACGCAGAATATTTCATTTTATTTTTTAAAATTTTTTTTCGTTTAAGACTTATTTAAAGTTGGTTGCATATATAGCTTATAGCTAATTAATACCAACTATCTAATGAAAGAAATAAAACTAGCTTTATTACTAATACAACATTTGCAGTTAATACCATCCAAGCTACGTATTTCCTTTTTAAATATCACAGGAGGTGACAGTTTTATCTCATCATCAATGGAATTCCATAACAGACTCGCTCTAAGGGATAGGTAGTTCAGTCCATAGCGTTGGGAACTTACTCAAGGGAGTTTGCATAATAACTATGTGAGTAGATTGTATTGAACATCCTTTTTGTGAAAAATTCCCACATATACTCTGGGTTTAGGTGATTGAGCGATTTATAAACTTCTATCATCAATTTTTGTAGGTTCTTAATATGTGCTGTCTTTGCATTATCCCTTTCAAGGAGTTCCTCAAATTTCGATTCATAGTCTCTATATAGAATCCTCAATGCACGCGTGTGAGTTCTATTAATTTCATTGTTGGCAGTTTTCCTACAAAATAGCCAGATCAGCGGGCAATAAGAAAAGTTCGATAATACTTCTGCCTTTAATAGTAACGTAGAGTTGTCACTTCCTAAATATGGTCGTAAACTACAAAATGCATGTAATTTTTTGTTGGCCTTCTTACACATTCCATGCACATGGGTGTCAAACATAAGGGTGTTATCAATGGTTACTCCCAGTAGCTTAACATGCTCGCTCAGTGGAATCAGTTGTCCATTCATGTTTATTTTTTCTTTTAAGTCCTATGAGCATTATCTGGAATTTTGATGGATTGGCACTCATTCCATTCGCTGTAGACCATTTTAATAAGTCTTGTAGATCTCTCTCTAATTCAATAATTATGAATCACATTAGTAAATAGTTGTGTCGTCCGCAAAGTTACACAATTCTGACTCCAGATCCCTATAAAATAGTCAGTCAAAGTCCTATCCTGCGCCCAATGGCGCATAGGNGGCCGTGCCTATCTCCATTTCTATAGCCCTAGGCCACGCGTCTGCGAATGCAGTGAAAGCTACAGCGGGGGGCTAATCCACTGGTAGCTCCGCGAGTTTAACTTTCCCACTCCATTCTCATATGTCGAGCACCAGATGAGAAGGCAGTGAGTACCATTTGTAAAGTCTTTGGTATGACTCGGCCGGGACTTGAGCCCACGACCTACCGGTTGTGAGGCAGACGCTTTACCACTGGGCCATCACTCCGGTCCTATAAAATAGATCGTTTATAAGAACTTTGAACAATGAAGGTGCAAGAACAGAGCCTTGTGGTACACCAATAGAGCTGCATTTAGGCTAGCTATAGGTGGATCCTATCTTTACTCTTTGGATTCGACTTGACAGGTAACTATAAATTAGTCTTAGAGTTTTTCTGTTGAATCCATATGCTTCTAATTTCGCTATCAATAGATCATGGGGTATGCTGTCATAAGCCTTTTACAAATCAATTAGGATTGTTCCAACTATACCCGTCATATCTAGATGTTTTTTCCATCTCTCTACTACTCAAAATGGAGCATGTTGTGTACTATATCCCAGTTAGAATCCAGAAAGTAATGAGGATAGCATACCAGTCATAAACTGGTTAATTTGTTCACTGATGATTCTTCAAATATTTTGACATGGCTGATAGGATACTTATAGTTCCATAGTTCACTAATTGATATGGGTCTCCCTTCTTATATATTGCCAGTACATTTGCCTCTTTCAGTTTGTCCGGAAAGGTACAGTTATTGACATCTTGAACAATTCGGTTTTCTTCTGTATTTGTTGCTGAAGTAGAATCACTGCCTCGAATTGGTTTGATACGCACTGGAGCATTCGAGGTAGTTTAAATATGGTAATATAAACACATGCTGAGAGCACCAACTGGTGGATGCACTAAATATTAGAAAAAGAGATGTTTGCGAAGGTTACAGCTGTAAAAACGGACATCGAGATTGATTCTTGTCCAAAAATTAGTATGTGTCAATCAAAGGTTATCACTTTTGGCAGATTGTTTGTGTTTTTGATCTTTGCTGTTTTTCAAACTATAAAGGTGACAATTAGCTCTAACGTAGAGGGCAGGCGTAGTTTTAGTTTTACGCAGCATGCACCCTCGATTGTCACTGGCTGCAGTTTTACGGTTGTCTGTGTCATAGCTTAACGCTTTGTGGCTTAGAATTTCCTGTAAATGCCGTTCAAGCCTAAGATCAATATTTTTTCTACGATAACTCCACATTTCCTGTTTATATTGGGGAATGTTCTTTTTGTTTTCTTTCTCGTTTATAATAATAAACTTTATTCAGAATTTCTCATTGTCAACTTTAGTTGAATTTGAAAATGGCAACTTGAGTAATAAGCCAGACGTTACAGATAAAATCCAATTTGATTTACAAAGATACAAGTTTGGTAATGCCAAGTCACATCATAATGATATACTGGTATGTTTCTTTGCTCACAAATTCAGGTTTCTTTATTGTGTTGTACTCATATGGTGGGACTTATGACCAGGTTACGTAGTATTTTCAATTGTATGTATATGATAGGTAGTAGACTGATAAAGTTAGTAATATCAAGATGCAGGTACTATACCATAAAATCCAAAATCCAAGCCTCCCCTAAATATAAGCCCCCTGATAATAAGTCATATGTCTCCCCAGTTCATACAGCTATAAGCTTTTTATCATATTTTTTGCTTGCATTGTCAATAGACTGCTGACACTGGTAATATGAAATATGTTGGTAATCAGGTTAATGCCCCTTGTAGGTGAGTTCTTATATTTACAAACTCTTCCTTGTTTTATTCTACTTTCCTAAGATGTTGCTATATACTAGCATCCATGTCTTCCTGATCACCATAACATTGTATTCAGAAAAGCTACATATATAAATGCATAAACATATGTTTACATATAGCAGACTTTGTGTTTGACACTCCTTTTGGCTGCCTTTGGCCCTACTTTATCTAGTTGTAACAATATATTACTTGAATTATCATTTCAAATTTCAAGCTCTGCTTAGCTTCAGAAGAATGAGGATGAGTTGTAGTGTCTATGTGAGATTTACATCTCACATAGACACTACAGCCTAAATGAATGATGTGTTTTTCATACGCCATATTTGCTGCAATGCACATTATATGAAGTGATAGATGTTGTTTACAAGAGGTGGCTTGGAAATTTTTTAGCATGTTCAGTTTTATTTCTAGGTACTACATTGGTGTGTTGCATAAGGAAAATGACACTTTGGAAATATACAACACGACAATGTTCAAGATGCACCCAGCAATAACTGGTAGGTTTTGTACACAGGCATGGTGCCATGGGAGGGGTTTGGGACTAAAGAACCCCCTTCTCAGAGCATGCTAGCCCCTTGTTGTAAGTGTCAGTGCCACTGTCAGAATAATCTACCCCCTGTCATAAAATTCCTGGCACCACCCCTTGTCACAGTCAACTCTAGAGGTTTTAATTGTGCAGTTCATATTTTGTTTGCTTTAATTTGTATTTGCACTGGGCTCAAGTTTTTCACACTTATACATCAAATTCAGCATATTGAAATATGAGCTTAACTTTGTTTACATTGCTAACTGATGCCTGCATAACAAGTATTAAGATCAATTTGTACTTCTAGTGTTGATTTCATAGTCTTTTCACAGATGAAAAGAATAAGACTATGATAGTTAATGATGAATTTGATGAAGAGAAATCATTCCTTGAAAAAGTAAGCTATTTGATTGTATACCTTCAGTAGTTATTATTTAGAGTTTGTATTTGATTTTGTATAATGAATTGACATATAATTTCCATAAGGCTGAGTAATTTTTTAACATCTTTTTGTCATTTCTTAATCATTTATTGATATATAAGGATATATGTTTATTGATCTATAGTTTTATATTTAATTTTGGTGGTGAGTGTACAAAATAGACGTTTCATTTCTCTCATAGAACGATCGACTTGTTGAGGCATTTGGTAGTTCAAAGCAAAAGAGGGCTGTCTCAGCTAGAAAGAAGAATCTTATTGATAAAGAGGAAATAAGCGGCAAAATTCTTGAAGTTGCTGATAATATTGATCTATCTTCAAAGTCACTAGATTCCCAAGGTTTGTAGTTTAGATTAGCAATTTAATTTCTTTATATACAAATTATTAAGTAGACAGACCTGTTCATGAACAAAATACCATGTGTGTGGTAATTAGAACTCACAATTATTTTGTGCATGCTGTCTTACTGCTAAGACACATTTTTCATACAGATGCAAGGATGAGATAGAGAAGCAATGTGAAAGAAATATCGCATGCAATAAAAATAGCATTTAACAAACATATGCTGTTCCTAATTATAGAAAAGAGAGAAAGGCCATGACCTTTCCAGATAGCAATATTGGAATTTGAAGTTAATGGTAAATGTTTAAGAAAATCTGTTTGCAAATGCGATTAATCACATTCACAATTTGATACATACGTGTGTGTGTGTGTGTGT
>OLMO02000001.1:5092458-5104690 GCA_900291935.2 Cassiopea xamachana | reverse complement strand
TTAAGTTTAACATATGCCAACTTTCAACAACCAAAATTGTTTGCACATGAATATGAAAAAGTAAGGTAAACACAACTAGTCCAAATAGTATAGTATAGTATAGTCTGCATGGGAACATGCAAAATTGCCTAATCAATCTCCACTCACACAAATTTCTCAATTGGGTGAAGTTTCACAAAAGTTTTTGTAATATTTTACTTCAAATGAAAATAAAATGATTGACAATCTTGTGCAAATGTGAAAATGCAGTGAGGTTTTTGTTCCCACATAAGCAAAATATCCTACAGCTGGAAAATAGCAGACCTATTCCTACAATGCAATGTGAAGGTCCCACATCCCTAGATAAACAGTCTGTTAACAAATAACCAAATTTGCAATTCTGCCTGCAAATTTTCATTTTCTGTGTTCTTGGGTGCCAAGAAGAGGGGATTAGGTGTTGCGGCATAGAGGAAAACTTGGAGCCAAGACCCATTTTGTCACAAAATATCAGTTCTGCACTCCTAAAGAACGTTATAGGAATGAACCTGATAAATGGTATGTATGCAACTATAGAAAAGAAGATATAACAGAAGAAGAGGAGACATCTCATCTACAATCACAGATGTAAGGCACAGGCCACTCACCACTTGCAGAGAAGGGGTGGAAGACATTCTCGTTTATTTGATGGAATCCCCCCCCCTATCAGCTTTCCATAAAATTTTTAGTCTCCAAATATTTCAGAAAATACTTAATACACCTTATTTAATATGTTCTTTACTATTCAACCCCCCTCCCTCTGAGTTGGTAAAAGTTTTGCCTCACCCTTCTAAATGTCCTCCATCCCCTCCCTTGAAGAATTAATAACCTATTCTTTGAAAATCCACTAATGTGCTGTTCCACAAAATTGTTTGTTAGCTTTTCAAGACCTCTTTAAATATAAGAAGTCCTAACATTGCAAAATCTAAGTAAAAAGTTCTAAAAGTTCCACAATAGTTTTGAAATTAAGTCAAAATCTAACCAAATGTATCATGTTCAACAGGCTTGCCAATCCATTTCCCATAACCTTGAGCTTCAAGGCTCTCTAACAGGATCCTCTTTGATTCATTGAATGCTTTTGCAGCAACTTTTCCATCATGGTATGTTCCCAAAGGAATATTCACCTTTGCTAGCTTTGCCAGCTGACGAAATCTCTCAAGAAATTTCACTTTTGAAAGTCTTGATGGCATTGAGACTGGAGTTTGGCCAGTCACACCGTTAATTGCCTCAACTGTTGTCTGGCCATAATACCAGTTGTAGCTTAAATTTGTTGCTTTTGATGTATCTCTACCCACAGTTTTTGATGGCTTACCAAATTCTGGTTTTACAACAGTGAATGGCTGTGGGAGCTCTAGAATATACAAAGCAATTCATTATCAAGCAAAAGCAAAGGCCACAACCTTGATATGTATTTTAAACTTAATTCATCAACTCTATTTTTATTTTAATATATTTGATGTGAATACTGTATGATGCAAAGAGGTCCTCTGTGACATGACCAATAACCCAATATGATCAAGTGATCATAAGAATTTCAAAATGGAGATTTTCCAGTAAAATTTTAATACAACCACGCATGTACCAAATACAATATTATAAAAGTAGTAAGTGTAAATTAACTAGTACATACAGTTACAGATACTTACTTGATACACTTTCCACTCTTGAATAAAGTGATCGAAGAAGGTGCTGATAATTATACTGTTCACCAATGATAATTCCTTTTAAATACACTGGTTTCAAGAAATGCGTAAGCAGAGAGCCCTGCAAGCCAAGAACATTCCATTTCATGATTTTATCACTGCACGACATGGTCAAAACTCGCTCTCCTGCCAATATTCCATCCATAGTCTGAATTCCACTTTCAGGTACTGGAACTGTTCCTACAAATAAATCAAGAACTATCTTGGAATCCAACTGGCACAACCTTACCAAATTTTGCAACAGCAATGTGAACTACCCACTAAACTAATTAAAATAAAAGAAACATTTCTATAAAAACACATGAAGTCAAGATGTGAGATATGAATCTGAGGAAAGCAAAAATCTGTCTAGTATGTACTTGGAAGAATATCGATGGAAAAAATTGTTGATTATCCATAAGTCCTATTTCAAGTATAAGGCAACAACAAAATAAGAAAATACCTTTTGAGTTATTTAAAACTACAAAACAAATGTTACTTGATTGCATAACAACTTCACTACTAGAGCAGATAAGCTGGTTCAAAACTGGATTCAGCTTTCCAATTAGCTGGAAATCGCCTGCTCACCCTGAAGGTGCAATATTCCCAAAACTGCTGGTCACAAAAGACCAGAAATAGAGCTCCAGTGCCAAAATAAGGTACAGTTATCATTTATTTATTGCACTGGGCCACTAGAATGACCAACTAACATTGGTACCTACATGCATAAACAGTAAGAAGCTCTGGTGCATTAAAAACATAACAAAAGAATGTAACACTGTAAATAATATACCTCAGCAGAAGAGCCCAATAGATTTCTAAACACTGTATTAAAAGTAGCACAATACTTAAGCTTTAATATATTTAAAATTGGATGTGCTACTACACCCACAACAAAAATTCCTCTATGCAGGAAGAAATATGACCGATTATAGTTCTATGAAATAAGAATGATACGATCAGATGGAATGGATATTTGACAAAAAACTGTGAATTATAAACTTTATTGACTCATGCTATCATTGATTGTGCAGCACAGTTAACCATGTCTAGAACATGGTTTATCCTTAAAACTATGTGAAAACTACTATGAGGGCCCCAACAACCTTCCTGGTGTCTTTCATAGCTTCATAACATGATGAAGTTTTGACAAAAAACATCTATACTTTACACACCATTTTCAAAATTTTTACCACCCATAGTTGGCTTAAAGCTGGTTTCCACTTAAATGAATGCACCGATTCGGCAGAGGCAGCCAGAGGTTGTTGCATGCATAGAAGGAGATTAGTGACCAATAGAAAAGTTCAAACCATTTGAATTTCTTAATTAGCCAATTCAGTCAAGGGTAGCCAAGGAGGAATCCATATCTGAAGCTACTATGCATGCACCAACTGAATCCATGTCATTTAAATTGAAACCGGCCTTTAACCATAGTTTGTTTAACTCTACTGATGCCTAAAATTTGGGAATACTTGTACCAATGCTTCCCCAAAGGCACTTTAGCCAGCTGCTGTAAGCTACTGAAGGCCAATTTCCAGTGCAAAAAACTCAGCAAAAAATTTTGAGCAAAATATGTTACAGGCATAAGCAGTGACATGTTGCTGAGAGCTTGAGCAAAAAAATTTCTCAGCAAAAAAAGTTGACTCAAGTTCAACCTTTTTCTTCTTTCACTAGAGCAATTTTTCGCAGACCAAGCACAATCCTGATCAGCTTGGCAACGTGCCACATTCCAGCATTTGTGATGTAAACAGAAATGGCAAAATGGCCTAAATAGAAGTGGCAACACAATATCCTTTGTCCAATAAAGCAGGAAATGCTTAAGAATGGTTTTTACCTGCAGCAATTTGTTACAATGAAGTGGAGAGTCAAGATGTAGACAAATTGAGAGTGCAATAGGGTCGTGAAGTCTCACTTTCCTATCAAGATTGGTCATGCTCTCCTTTCTCTATGAAAATAGTCTGTAATCCCAGGGCCCTTGTCTATTTTTCTCTGTCTTTCATGTCAATGCAAAGCAAACAACACCAAAATTTCCTTGTACAACAAGTTCACAAGGCAAATGAAGTGTTTTGTGGAGGAACTTCGGAGAGAATTTTCACAGACTGGAAATTGACTTGCAAAATCATTCTTACAAAATTGTTCACTCAAAAAATTTCATAAGAACAATTTCACTCAGTTCTTTCTCATTGGAAATTGCCCTTTAAAGACATTTGTGAGTTGTGACATCCATAGATACTAGATTACTGCTTTAAAATATGCAGGATATGAAAATGAAAGAATTTTCCAAATCAACAATATTACCACGCCACCTAAGAGGTTATGGCCAAGTCTTTTATAATAAAAACAATTATTGCTGCTGAAATTTGGGGGTGGCACCAGGAATTTTCCAATGGGAGGCTAAACTGTGGCTAGCAGGTTACTGTAACTGCTAAAAAGAACTCAGAAAAGAGTTCTTCATCTTCCAATGGGGGCTATAGCCTCCTAGCCCTCCACTAGCGCCACCCCTTCCACAACAACTTAGAAATGAAAGTATTGTATTACCTTGTAATACCTGATCACTCCCCCATTTGATTGTCCTTCGTAGTACTATCTATTAGCCACTAAACTACTTTGAGACTAGAAAACAGCCCAGATTGACCCATTTTGTATCCCCAAGCCACATCTGTTTTCACTGTTCACAGTAGGCCTTCCTTATTTTTGTCTAGGAAAGTAAGGGCTTTTCCCTAATTTTGCTTGACTGTCTAAGGTGATGAAAAATTTGCAACAGCACATCTTCATACTAATGGTGAAATGACTGACATGGTTCAGAGCTGCACACAGAGCTTCAACAAAAACAGATGAGCAACTTGGTACATAACAGGTCAATCTAATCTGTTCTTGAGTTTCAATGTATCCCAATCACTTTGCAAATCAGCCCTTGTTCCAAGAAAATCAAACAAGCTCTTTTATGCTCACTGATGTTATACTTTTGCTAAATACCTTCTTTGTGGGTATATGATCAACAGTGCAAAGTGGCTGATTTGAAAGGATTTGAGAGGGTTATGGCATTTGATTCCTGACATGGGAGAAAATAAAAAGTTGTTAAACAAGACTGCAAAATAAACAGCTGCAAATAGGCTTCAGCAATTTCATAAAATTAGAAATGGAATCTCTCTGCAAACTAGCTAGCTATAGTATCAGGCTCTAATATTCATAATATACTTAAATTGTCTATAACATTGGATATATCCAAAATATAGATTTAGGGTGGACAATATTTGACACTAGCATCTAGACATGTTCTACTTGCCATTTGTAGCATATTTTCAATTAGCCAAATCATATTCTTTAACTGGGAAATCTACAAATTCATATGTCCAAAATGTGGTAAAATTCTTCTACTGCAAGGTAAAGGTGGAAAAAGTGCATGAAGTTATGAAGCAGCTTTGCAAGAAGGTCTATCCCTGGGAAGAAAGGGAAGGAAAAAAGAAGAATAAGAGAGAGAAAAGAAAAGGAAACAGGGAAAAAAGGTGTGGGAGGGAAAGGTAGGAAGGAAAGGGGGAAGGGGAAAACAGGGAGAGAAAAGAGAAGGAAACAGAAAGAAAAGGGGTAAAGAGATAAAGAAGAAAAATGGGAGGAAAGTGGGAAATACCCAACATAATAGAAAAATTGTTGAAATAATAGAAGGAAAAAGATAACTATGAAGTTGATTTGCATGAAGCTGGACTTTTTTCACCCCTGCTGTGAAGGAATTGAATGAGAAGTATTAGGCATAAGATGCTACATCAGATTTAGGTTTTCTTTTCTTCTATATTAATAATAATAAACTCACCTTGGCCATTTTCAATCTTTGTTCTTAACATACCAATGGTTCTGTTGTTTGATGCTGCTGCTGTCATATTGTAGACTCTTCCATCACCACAAGGTGCTGAGTTTATGTAGAGATAAAGACACAAGCCTGGTTTCAATTTAAAGAACCTTGATTTTGGAACCTTTGCTAAGCAACTTTCTTTACCTTTCATTGCAAGCTCTAGCTGATCATAGAGGAACTGTCTAAAACCACGACAGGCAATTATTTCAGCATGACAATCATTCAATGACTTGCCTGAGGTACACAAGCTCTCTCCACCAATACATTTAGTCCCAGTACCCATACACAATACCTCAAATCTATCCAACATTTTGCCATTTTGCTCCTTGGCCATCAAAATTGAAGCCACAACTTTGTATGAAATGTCAGATTGAAAAACTTGAGAGAATTTTGACTGGGCTGCTTCCACAACTTTATCCGCAAACTCTGGGCTTATGTCACTTTCATGTTGGTTCTGGGGATTATTGGCAATTTCAACTGACTGATCCTTAATGCCATAAAGAATCTCAAGAGCTCTTGAAGATGCTGCATTTTTTGCAGACTTTTTGTTAGGACCACTTCCATCAAATGTCTTCCCATTGACAGTAACAAAACATGTGAATCTTTCATGGACATTGTTGGTATTCTCGTCACTAAACATAAAACTGACATCTTGATGCAGTTCATGTAATACACTAACAGCATTCTTGGAGCTTGCATCACCTGGGCTTTTCTTGGCTACTTCAGGAGGAGTCTTTGGAATTTTGGCAGGAGTCTTTTCATTTTCACATTGCAATATTTCCATTTTGCTCTCCATTGCTGGGAGGTCTTCATCTTCAGCATAGTCGGCTTTCAAGTCATCTTTCAGTGAGGCCCAAGATTCTATGCTAATTCCATGGACTTTTTCAAACACTTTTAAAGCTAACTTAGCTTTTGCTCTTTTCTTTGACAAGGATGATGCACTGTATATCTGATCATCAACTTTTATGGCAACCATGAAATATGTTGAAGCTCCATTTTTTATCTCCTCTTCCATGAAATCAGGGCTACTATAATATTCAAAGAACATCTGGAGTGGATTTTTGCTTGTATCAATAACTTTCTTAACAAGCACAGACATATTAGTATCATCAATGCTGTGATTATCCTGGAAACCCATTTTAGCAACTTGCAATTTTGCTTTTTCCTTTTCACTGTTCATTGATTCATATTCCTTCCCCTTTATTACTAGCTTTGCCTTCCACACACTTTGATCACCTTCATTATCAACCTTTTCAAATGTGAACTTTGCACTTGGGTCTAGCCACTTTACCCTAGCATATGGGTGCATTTTACCAAGAGTAGAAGTATTATCACTCTTCAATGTCGACTTGTGTGTCTTGAAATACTTCACACCAAAAAATTTACCAAGTACAGACTTTGCAAGCTCTAATTTTGCAGCTCTTTTACCAACTCCAACTCCATGAAATGTGTGTCCTGATATATCAACTGCACAACAAAATCTTAGTGGAGAATCTGTATCCAACCATCTTATCTGGTCTTGAATGTTTGGAAAAAGTTCATGGAACATCATGGCTGGAAATTCTGAGGCTTTTTGCAAACTAAATGGAATTCTTCTTTCATGTAGCCTTCGAATATTCACTTCCAAAGGATGGTGATGCTGTGTGAGCTTACCTTCTGAAAATGTTGTGCCTTCAAAACTTCCTCCTAGCAGGCTGGTAACGTCTTTGGAAAAATCAGACTTGCTTTGTGAGAATGGACTTCTAAAAAAGTCTGGGTTTTCAGGCAAGGGGGAAGAGTTCTGAGTGGGACTTAAAAGGCCTTGCTCTTGTGTTTCACTGAAGGGAATCTCACGAGATACGAGCAGGCTCTTGACAGCTTCGGCTTTCGCTTTAGATTTCGAGGTGCCAAAGCCGTCATATGTTTCTCCATCGAGGGAGAAGCTAGCATGAAATCCAGCAGTATTACCAACTCCACTTGGAATAATTTCGTAGTCGACCCGTCCAAACATCTCGTTGAAAACCACGAGGGGTTGCTTTAATGCTAACGGCAGCCCTCGACGTCGCTTCATGGTCCTTGGCAGCGGTGGACGAGACCAATTTTGACTGGACCTGTTGTTATAATCCAAGTATTTACTCTCTATTCCAGAAGCACTACGTTCACACATCAATCTACGCTCATTTCCAACTTGGCTTCCATACCTTAATTACAACACACCTGCGTAAGTCGCAACTGTGTGTAATCCGCTCATCAAGCAAGTGCTCATTAGAAGCCTGGGGCCAAATTTGAAAAGGAATTCTGGCTCTAAGCTTTCCGTTGCGCAGCCCTGTATCAAATTTTTCATTAGAAGAGTGGTAGAAAGTGCTCCTTCAGAGAAGGGTTGTGAAGTGCTTGATGGAGAGTTGACTCATGGACAGTGGAAATTTTGCTGATAGTGATGATGCCCACATTTTGCAACAATGGGAAGGGGTTATTATAAAATGCTATGAGGGGGAAAAATTTCAAAAGTACAATATTACCCCCTACAATTAAGCACAAACAGTACTTTCTTCTGCAAACAAGTGTGAAAAGTGAAAAATGTCATCTCATGGTTAAGTGCCGTTATGATTCAATGACTTTTTATTTTTGCCTTATTTGAAATACTTATACGAATTTCTCGTTTCTCGCTCTACGATCGACAGCAGTGGTTCCCAAACTGGGGGTTTTGGGGGTTTTGGAAGGCCACAAGCTGCAGAGCCACGTTCCTAAACCTCTAGGCCCTTCATAGTGCGAAGCTCGATAACTTGGCACAAACTTATACTTTCAAACTCTGCGGTGATTTTTGTGAAAGTTTATTTATTACTACTGAGTAATTAGGATTTTCGTCTTGTATTTAGTGGTATATGACCTTTAATTGCCGATAGCATACCTATTTGCGGATGAAAAAGAGCATATGGAAGAAATAAATTTGCATTTTACCGCTATTTGTGGTTGGTGGAAAAACCAAGTCTGAGATCAGATCCTTGTTACAAATGGCAAATACGCATTGTTTTTTGTAAGGGACAAGTTCTCTCGCTTCAGCCTGGATGTTTCTTGATATTTCGCCAAATCCAGCCTTAAACGTTTCTTAAATTTAAAGACTTTCAATGACAAAAACAACCCAGATAAGGCAATTGTGATGCAAGAAAAAGGATGCTCAGGTTTTGTGAGGCATGTAAGTGATGTTCTTTCTATATTATTGCTTGCTTGATCAAAACTTTATTAGTAAAAACAGTCTTTGCAAGTTGTTGTTTGAATCTTCGCCTGCCTATGTTTCTTAAATGTGTTTTGATTTTTGCCTAATTTCAGCCTCATGTTTTTTATAAACACGTTTCTTATTTAAAAAATCATGCATTCAGTAACTTCAACATCTGAGTTTTGTAAAAAGTGCTTATGGCAAAGAGTCAGAATAAATTTAGCACCGTAGGAGTTTTAATTATGTACTTGAAAAAACGAAAGACATTCCAGAGTTAAATGACCTGATCATAGACTATGACCTAATTGAAACGTTAGCATTTCATGTTCGAGCACGTTACTACTTTCCAGCTTCCTTATATCTTGAGTTTATCATTTCACTCGTAATGTTTGCATAGACAAATTTTGAAATGCTCTTGTCAATGGCGCCACTTACATGATGCCACCCAGATAGGAAGCACCCCTTGCCACACCAAAAGTCAATACTTTTAACAACTTTGGCTACTGAAGTAAGCATTAAAACTGATTTCTTCAACAATGCAATTCTTTAGTAGAGTTACGGCCCACTTTCAGTGGTTTGTCAAGAATAAATGAACTTAAATGGTCTCTTGGTACTACAGAACTTTACCACAGCACGAAAAAGCGGCAACATTCTTTTGACATACTTGAAAGCTTTTGTTCGTCCGACACTCATCTGAGTATGAAAACGTCGGATAGCGACATAAAGGTTAACCGAAACATATATCCAGATGCAGTTAATGTGATAGGATGCGTCTAATTGGCCCCAAGTGTGACCAATTAGGACCTGGTAACATCGTTTACTTGAAGAGTCCCAATGAGGAAACAAACTCTTTTTGTCTACGCAAGACTGGGTTTTGAGTCTTGATGTAAATAGATTCCAAAACACTTAAATGAAAAGACGATCTTGCTTGCCCAATCATCGAAAATTGTCGTCTGTATATGTTTTGACGCATTCTGGATTTGCATTAATGTGTTGTCCTATGGCCGACTCACAATTAATTTTAGAATTGTTGTTTATACATATACGAGGTGGCTGCTCTCTTGTGGCATTACTTTTCTTTCTGATGCTCGTGGGGACATGCTGTTTTATTCTGTCTGCTAGTCTCTGCGTAGCGCGTCCTTACCCAATCATTGGGAACTGTTAAAATGAAAAAAGTGAAATATTAAAAGGAAATCATGACTAGCGTGATGTCCCATGGGCAAATATGGATCTTTGAAAAGTATCAAGAAACAGCTAATGATTATATCAACGAATGCATAATGAAAATCTTGCTTTTATCTAGGATTTGTTTTTGCCTAAGGGCTTTCCGGTATACTTTGCTAATCACCTCCTTCATTCTTGACAGTAACAGGTTTGTGGTGTGCATCAAGTGCAGGGGCGTCGTAATGACTTTCCAAGTGAAGGGGCCTGGTGACTAAAGTTGTAGATAAGCTCAGGCAAAAATAGAGAAGCATGCTACTATATAAAAAAAATGGGGGGTGGCAGTACCCCCGGCACCCCATCCCCGGTTTCAATGCCCCTGAACTGCACCGCTTCAATAGGCAAAATAATAATAGTAATATTGGAGATGATTAGTGCTATTGAATTAAAAAATTCAATCAGAATCACTACGATGATAGGAGAAGTCCCAACGTACAACAGCTGAACATAGCAGAGGGAGACGTTAGACTTTAGGCCCGAAAGATCAAACAGATTTGAAACCATTCAGAAGCTTGTGTATGGTTCTTTCTGAAAAGCTAGCCCAAATGACTTCTTTGTAGCTAGGGGCACCCCACCCCCTCAGCCCCCACTTTCTACACCTATACTGTAGAATACCAGTAAAAGTTTCTAGAAGAGCTACTTATGGCAGAGTATCTGTTTGGGGGTAATATTATAATGTTGTCTCTTAAGGTGCAAATTCTTTATATGTAAACCTCCTTTTTGCCAGAGTTTCAAATTTCTTAGCCTTTCCCAAAAATGAGTCTGAGATTTTCTAAAGCCTTTATCAGCATTTATTGAAATAAACTGGCTAAAACAGGGCTATTCCTTCTTTTTCAATCTTGTATACTCACATTTGAATTCTATCATAAACATTTTGAATGTAAGAGTGACTTAATATCGACTTTTTGCATTCGAAAAAAGGAAGCTTGGAAATTGAGCCTTGTTATTGTCTTAAGATATTTGTAAGATTTTGNGACCATTCGAACCTCACTTTCTTATACACTTTCTCTTATAGAAGAGCCTTGTATACAAAAGATGTAAGGACGACACAACGAATTCTATAAATAAACGTAGTGGCTATAATTGAAGCCAACATGTGGGCCCAATAGACAGCCATCTCAATAAACAGTTTCCCTGCGTGTCACTATGATATTTTCAGCGATGTCCTTGCAAAAAGAATCCAGGTACAAAAGCACCTTTGATCTTTACCAGACTTTACAATAGGTGCTCTCCAACATCTTTAAACCTATGGACCCATTTCCCGTTATTTGTTTTTGATGGACCCCTTCACAGCTATTCGATAAAAGCAATCCTTTTGTTTTCACTGAAAAGAGATGAAAGTACAACATATTTTTCAACAAAATAGTACAAGATGATGTAAATAAAGTTGCTTGCAATTAAATTCTATGGAACAAACCCCTACCCAATTCGATAGGCTCCAACTGGAACTAGTTCTGTGGCCTACATTGCACTTGCATGAAGTACATAAAATGTGTTCAAAGATAAAGTGAAATGGCANACGACCATACATTTTTTATATAAAAACGAAGTTTTGTCTGAGCCTCAATTTTCTTAACTTTTTTCTAAATTGAGCCTGAGATTTTCCTAAAATTTTCTCATTTTCTGCTGAAATAAACTGCCTAAAATAGGTTATCCTTTCTATGATAATATTGCATACTATAATTTGAATTCTATATATTAAGCACTTTGCAATGGCGGCGTCTAGCTCAGTCCACAAGTTGCTCGACAACTTTTCGGCCACTTTAGACTTTTTTTTAGCACGTTCACCTACTTTCAGTGCATCGAGCAACTTTTGAGTTATGGTATCTCGATAGTCATAGTCATACTCCGGCTACGGTTGAAAAAATTAGAGAAGGCGGAGTACAACTTGTGTCGACATTAATGTTGTCCATCCTTTTAGTTTTAATACAAGGCTACAAGCTTTCTTTTATAAAGACAATGTCTATAAGACACATGAGGCTGTAAATAGGTGAAATTCAAGAATTTTTTAGGAACGTAGGTAGGCTGAACTTCAGATGCTAACTTGAAAAATGAAAAGTGTTTCTAGAAGAAAATTTTAATTAAACTAAAAGCAAATCAGAAACAGTATCCATATGTCACAAACAACAATCAGGGGATCCCCTGATGAGTGGGCAACCACGAAACAGGCTTGTAGGGATGAAATGGTAGTTTAATTTGCCGCTTTCCTTTAGTACTTTATATATATATATATATATATATATATATATATATATATATATATATATATATATA
>OLMO02000001.1:5068102-5082564 GCA_900291935.2 Cassiopea xamachana | reverse complement strand
TATATATATATATATATATATATATATATATGTTCGTATGCATATTGTCTAAATAGTCTGTTGGTACTATAGAACTTTACCACAGCACGAAAAAGCTGCAACATTCTTTTCACATACTAAAAGCATTTTTTCGTCCGACACTCATCTGAGTATGAAAACATCGGATAGTGACATAAAGGTTAACCGAAATATATATCCAGTTGCGGTTACATGTGATAGGATGCGTCTAATTGGCCTCAAGAGTGGCCAGTTAGGACCTATTAACCATTGTTTACTTGAAGAGTCCCAATGAGAAAACAAACTCTTTTTGTTTACACAAAGACTGGGTTTTGAGTCTTGATGTAAACAGATTCCAAAACCCTTAAATGAAAAGACGATCTTGCTTGCCCAATCATCCGAAAATTGTCGTCTGTATATGTTTTGGCGCATTCTGGATTTCCAATGTGTTTCCTATGGCCTACTCACAATTAATTTTAGGCTTGTTGTTTTTACATATACGAGGTGGCTGCTCTCTTGCGGCATAACTTTTCTTCCTGATGCTCGTGGGAACATGTTTGTGTAGACAAAAAGAGTTTGTTTTCTCATTGGGGCTCTTCAAGTAAGCAATGGTAATAGGTCCTAAATGGTCACACTTGGGGCCAATTAGATGCAACCTATCACATGTAACCGCATCTGGATATATATTTCGGTTAACCTTTAGGTCACTATCCGACGTTTTCATACTTAGAAGAGTGTCGGACGAAAAAAGCTTTTAGTATGTGAAAAGAATGACATATTGTCTAATTGATAAATATGTACAAAGCTTGGCTCTGATGAAGTCGAAAGTCGAAAGAGAAAAAGCAAAAATTGCCCTGTCGTTGTGGAGGACTAATGGGAAGACAGACTTCAGAGTTTCGCCTCTATTTCATTGCACGCGTCTATAGTGCAGTAGAAGAGTCAAGAGACTCAGAAGTGTGACATCCCGGGTTCGAAGCACGGCAGAGGCAGTTATAACAATTGTGGTAGCCCACTCATAGGTATATTCTCCACATAAGCCATTGCCTAAGTGATAAATAAGTAAATAATAAATAAATAAATAAATAAATTATATATATATGTGTGTATGTATGTATGTATAATAGGTTATACATTCAAGTACTGTGGAAAGCTCACAATCAATGGTTTCCTTGTTAAATTAATTCACAAAAAATGAACGAAATGAGCGATGAAAGTATAGAGATACTGTGTGAAACAGACCATTGACCAATAGGATTGAAATAAGAAATGGATGTTTCCCACATTTTCCTGTGGTTTTAGCCCTAAACTACCTCTGCTCTACAACTGCTGAAACCGACTCCAACAAACAGAAAGCAAAACAGTAAATTTGAAATTGTAAGTGAACTGTAAGTAAAAGAAATAAAACCTTAAAAAAACCTGTGACAATACCATAAATGATGAAGGCGAGGAAAGCAAGGATGACAGCGAATTTGATGGTCATGCTGAGGAACAAAGAGTGTAAAGTATGATTTAATTGCCTATTACTGAGCCTTTATTTAGACATTCTTACAGCTTTCAATAATATTTTCCAATACTTGATAAACATTGTATATGAAAAAACGGCGGGCTCAAACTAGTCCACGAGCGCGATCAGCAGCGCGCGTCTGATGTACTCATTGACAGGCCTGTACATGGCATCATAAGTGAGTTTTTTGCTTATTTCAAACATGCATAGTGAAACTCTTCCAAGTGAAGTTGAGCAAGCAATAAAAGGCTTTGGCGTATTTTAATTCAAGTTGGCATAAAATTTTCACCATTTGGCATATTTTGACTTTTTAAGTTTGACAACCCTCATAGCAGTGTGCAAGCTGGAAGAACATAAAGCATAAAAACTGCCTCACCTGTATAATGGGAAACTTTTACGTCATAAATGCTCGAAAAATGAATGATCTGCTGAGCCTGTGGGGCCGCTCTTCTATAACCATTCCTGTCAGGATTATGAGCCTCTGGAAAGTCTTCACTCAAAGGTTCTCTCAATGAAGAAATAACCAACTCTTCCTCGGTGATGCTCTTGATTTGAGCAATGTCTCTGTTGATTTCCATGGCATGCTCAGCGAACAGCAAGCAACATAGGAGTCTGTAGTCTATGATTAGAGAGTTGTATGTAGCTTTGAATATACTGAAGCCATTTCCATAAAGGTATTTGCTGTAGTTATCATCCTCACGAGACGTGAGAATGGAGTCTTCCCACAAGATGAAGTTAAATATAGCCAAGACCACAAAGTACCAATGCGATGTAAAAGGAAGTTTTGCACAATAGTACCTGTGCCGTAAACTGAAATAGTAAATTGTTGCTTGGAGGAATTTCTGAACTAAAGCAACACTATAATCCCCTACATAGAATATTGGCTTATGTCGTCTTAAATTTCCAAGAACGATTGCGAACTCCATGGCAATCAGCGGCAGTGTTACGAGCCATATTACTATTCCCATATTGTCATGTTTATGTCCGATTTCTTTACTCTTCAGCTCAGCATTACAACCATAACCCATTGGTTTGTTATCGAAAAACATGTAAGCACCGGTAATTGTGAAAATCACACCAACTAAGAGACAAATTGAGAAAATATATACTCTATAGACATCCATAGCACTGGTTGTGCCGGACACACCTGCAACTGTTGCTACGAGCACGGTCAAAAAAATTAAAACGGCACTTGTTCTTGCGTCGAGGGTATGCCTTGTGCCATAACCGAAATAGTATATGAATGCCATACCGCAGACAAATAACAGGATAGTTGTTGTAACACTGCAAAGTGCAATTACAGTTACCCTTGTTAAACCAATGTCGGCTGGATTTGGATACAGGGTTGAGAAGTTGAAGACTACGGCTGCGGGAGTTGAAGCCATGCTTTTGTTCCAGTCAAGGAGCTAGAGACGAATACTCCGGAGTACTTCAATGACAGAAAATCAGTAAAGAGGTTGTATCATCATGCAGATTAACTACTCGAACAATATCTACCGGATAAGCCATCCATCCACAGAACATCAGCTTTTACTTCCGGGAAGGCTCACGGGGCCGGATAGAGAGGCTTGGCAAAATGTGAGGTGGTTCGTGGTCAAACTGACCAAAACATGCTGCTCTCATTTCCGGGCAAATTCGACCAAAACAAATATCTGGAAAAGCCAAAGTTCTGCAGACTAATGTTTAGTACACGTCTTTTTACACGAAAGGACACGTTGTTTTAGGGGCTGTTCAATAATTACGGCACACCTTGGTGGCAGGTAGTTCTAGACGTTTTTTGTGTTTCTCCGTGAAGGTAAAGTAGGGGTGGATGGGTGGGTGATGCTTTATTCAATTCCATGGTGTGAAGGCAAAATGTTTGCTGTTGATACGTTTTGCATAATGAAGGAATCCTGACACTCAGCACGCAGCCTAAAATAGTAATGTTTTTGAATGAAACCATGCTTTTTAATTTTAGCTATCCCTATCAAAATCTTAGATGGGAGATTTTAGATGGGATATGTAATGTTTAGGGCAATTTAGCCCTTTAGTCCTAAAATTCAAATGTTTATATTTAACATAATTTTCATTCCACCACACCAAGTTAGTGCTCGATGTCGAAAAATATGTTTTGAAGTAGTCTTTGAGTTTTAGGAGAGTGATACTCCAGAAGTCGATTGTAGAAGAGGATATCTTGTATAGAATGATGTTGATATAGGACCAGTTTGGACAAGCGGCCAATTATTACATATTTACTATTCATTCTTAACTGTTACTTTAAAAATTTTGTATCAGCACTTATTGCTGTTTCTGTAGTTCAAAAAAGCACAGCAAAAAACTTCTTCCCCTATCCCTGTACTGCTTCAAAAACGTCATTTTGTATCGGGCTGTTGTTGTCTTGTATCAAGTATTATGTGTTTCACACGAGTGTAACGTGACAAAACGAAGAAAAACATGGCTTCAAACCACCAATAGCCCGATCGCCACGCATCGAGGGGGGCGGGGGGATACTTGTTCTGAGCGTGACGCAACGCAAGGGGGTCTTGTGAGCAAATGTGACAGCGTGATGATGGCGGGCGGGTGGTTCAAAATTGGTAATTTTAGCGGGACGTAATCATAATATCAAAGCTTTCTTAACCACTTTTGTAGCAAACCTAATCAGGGATGATCTCTAAAGCCTTTAATAAGGGGCTCTAAGTGCAATGTCAGAAAGTAGGTATGGCCTATTTACAGCCACGCCCATATTTTCAAAGGTGGAGACAAGATAATTTAGCCTAAGCAATTAGACTATGGATATACACGCTTTTGTTTAAGAAAGTGTATTTCGCCCAGTACTGAAACTTTCTTAACATTTTCACGATTCCAGTATCAAAACTCTCTCAAGACTTACTTCGCAACAAAACATTGGAATCAAGGTCAAGTCAATGCGGGTTAAGTGGCCAAGCGGCCTAGCCAGTTCTATTAGCTTAACTGAAGTTAAGCATGGCTGTGTATGGTCAGAAACTAGATGGGCGACCTCCAGGTGAGCGACCAAAACAGCTCACTACGCTGTCCTTCGGAAGGGACGTTAAACTAGGGGTCCCATGCTTGGATGAGGCATGCATAGTAGGCCAAAGTTAGCTGAAAAAGCTAGGTATAAGTATAGCAGCCTACTCAAAATAAAGTAAACAACAACGACTTTGAAAATATGACTAATATAACAGTTTAGTTTGAATGTTGGAGAGTAGCCAACAACACATACATAGCATTTTAAACATAGATAAGTCCAATAATAAACTTTCTTAACTTTTTCAACTGTTGAGGACTATTTTATTACATAAAAGCATGTACTGCAACGGCCCATCCCCCTGGGTGTCGCACAATGCAGTCGTCATGTGAGGCAACAGGTTAATATCATGTGTTAACAAAATGATTGACAAGTATAGCGCCACTGAGCAGAGGTTATCTTGGTGGTCATTGACCAATAGAAAAAGTGGAGCTGTGAGGCAGCATCGTGCCAGCTATGACAAGGACATCAAGATCGTAGCGAGTACCCTAGAGGGGCAAAACCCGCCTGTACCGTCACTTCGGGAAGGGGCAAACGCCTTATTTGATTTTTAAATCTCTAGGTCAATAACCCTGTTGGGGGACAAACCATGCAAAAGAGCATTGCCTCTCTTTACCCCTGTAGTTACGCCCGTGATATTCAGAAAGGGATCTTTCATGTACAGGGTTTTTTATAAGAAACCTAGCTCAAGACCTAATGCTCGGCCTAGTACTAAAAGTTTCTCAAGTTTTGGTCACATTTTAGTTCTAAAAGTTTCTTAAGTTAGCGAACTAAAATGCGTACGCAGGACGTGAATGTAGCAAGCTATGTGTCCTATAACAAACAAAATATGTCAGCACCTGGGGTGGCGACAGGGGAAAACTAGGGCGGGTATAGCCCCTGTCGGAACATGCTAACCCCACTTTGGAAAGCAAAAAAATTATTTTTTCGGAGATTTCTGGTATTAGTACCATGAAAACCGTAATTTAGCTCCCTTTCGGAGAATTCCTGGTGCCACCCCTGGTCAGTGCGAGTTACATTTTGAAGCAACGTCATATTTACATTGTTTTGCATTAACCAGGTAACGATTTCAAAGTACTATTTGCTTAAAGTTTCTTAGCTTTTTCCTTGTAGTTCTAAAAGATTTTTAAATTTTAGGCTGTCTAGTGCTAGGTCGCTTATAAAGTGGTTTCTTATAAAGAAAGTGTAACAGTACTCCTGCAAACAAACAAGTGGCATTCCGTGTAAAATCTCCTGTATGAGTTACACCGGTAGCACCTCAAGTGTACACCAACATTGACGGTTGGTGTACACCTGAGGTGGAAAGATCAGAAGAACCATGCGCATTTTACTTGGCCATTACGCAAAAGATTATAGTTATTATCATTTATTATTAACACAAAATTTACAGTTGGAATAATATACACTTTCACTACTAGTTACAATGGCATCAATCAATAGTAACTAATTAAATCCAACATAGGATAACAAAAAAGCAGGACTTCATCTACATATTATACAGTTGCAGCTTTCCCCCTTCCAGCCCAATGTTTTCTTTTTGAATGTTGACATATTAGTACAAGTTAAACAAGTCCCAAAGGTACGAGAGATTTAGCTTAGGCTATATCCACGCCGCCACCCAAGCTCAGGGGTGGCGCAAGGAATTTTCCGACGGGAGGGCTGACTCTTCCAACGAGGGGGCGAATATGCCGTTTTCAGGGTTCTATGAATGATAAAATCACCGAACAGATAGCTTTTCAATTACCGACGGGGGACGGCTATAGACCCCTAGCCCTCCTCTGGCGCCGCTCCTGGGTAAGCTAGCTCCACGCCGGAGATCTTCCGGCCTACGTGCATGGAATACACCTTGGTCCATAAGAGGAGTTTGTTGCTTGATGGGTTTGTATGGAATGTACTTTCCTTTATAGGAACTGTCCTTTCTTGCTCTAGGGAGAAAAATTTTCCATCCACAATGTCACATCTTAATTCATTCACACTCACTGACAGGATAACACCAAGGACTTGCACTCAATGGTTCTAATATGCCTTGTCAACGGACTTCTTTTAACTGTAAATAGAGTCTGTTTGTCTCGTCTGAAACGGAACACGCGATATCTGACTTGTCAATGCAACATGCAACGTTAAAGGATCTCATTGATAAAAGTTTTCGATTTCGGTTGTGAATTCGTTGACAGAGAACTGGTTACAAATTTTAAAGATAATCTACACGAAAACCTTGCAAGAATTTTTCATAAGCTTTTCATGGATCTTCTTGGGTCTTTCAATATATTAATTCTTGAAAAATTATACCCTATCACTTTGTAAACAAACACTAGGAATGTTTTGTCAAGATACAAGTAGCAATCAATGGAAAAGACCTCGAGTACAAACAGGGTGTGGAAACAGTGAGTGCTATAGAAGTAAATCGATAGCTAGGGGGGTCTATTGATAGCTAGGGGGGCTCTTTTCTTGTATGCATCTTTATAAGAAACTTTGAAGTTAATCCACGCAGTTATATAAGATAACGATAATGCCATCCAAAAAACAACGTATCTTTAATACCCTGTCTTGTGCACTAACAATTTCTCGAAAGCTCTTTGAATCTGAAATAGCTTTTTACAGCAGAATATTGATTCTTCTATGTTTCTACTCCGGACAAATTTACAGTGCTAGGGGGCTGAGTCCACATCAAGTCACAGCTAGGGGGGGGGTTGTGCTACCTCTTCTACACCACTGGAAATAGTGATTTCTTGCCACAACAGAAAAAGCTATCGCAACACTTCAAACGCCACTAGCAACCAAATTCGAAAATGTCTGGATACTTCGTGAGGGTACTGTACCTAGCAATGATGTGCCGAGACACCTTCTGTTGGGGGGGGGGCGTTTTGACCACTTGACCAACTGTTGTTACAAAAGAAAAACAGGTCATAGAAAATACTGTTACCAACTCTACGTCCCCTCCCATCGGCACATGCCTGGTATTTAGCCAACAACTCTGGCTGTGCTACTCTGGTGATGACCTTACTCTTTTGGTGATAAAGAATCAAAGCACTTTAGGGGCGTTGAAACCAGGGGGCGTCGGTGGGCACTAGCCCCCACTGTTTTCCATAGAATAGTATGTTTCACCGCTTTACATTTTCGTACAAGAAGGTACCATACAAAACAGTTGTCCAATTGTTTACATTCGAGAGCATTCTAAGTCATGCTGTAGTCAAGACAGATAAGTGGCCATTCACATATTACGTCACACTAATTTTGGCATTTTTAGACACCCACCCACCCCTGCCAAACTTTGTCACAAATCAAAACTACTCACCCATCCCCCAATGTGTAGCGTCATATTATAAATTTCCACAGGAAATCTTTCTGCTTTCGTAATGATATGTATACTATGTCATTTTACTGAACATCGTGAAAATGAAGAAGTGAAAGTCCAAAATAGCATCAAAATAAAGTTGCCAAATTATTCTAAGATATGGAGCCAAATTTGTTCCAAAAAGGGCCAGACTGGCTATTTTGTGGCCAAATGAGTTGAACATTGCGTTGCTTAAAGACTTTGACATCACACTCCAAAAACAACCCACCCACTCTTTGTCACAAAACTGTTAAGACACACCAGTGGGGTGAATGGCCAAGCTGCCCCACCAGTTCCATTAGTTTAACTTAAGCATGGCTGTGTACGGTCAGAAACTGGATGGGCGACCTCCAGATGAGCGACCAAAACAGCTCACTCTGCCGTCCTTCGGAAGGGAGGCTAAACTAGGGGTCCCATGCCTGGATGCGGCATGCATAGTAGGCCTAAATTAGCTGAAAAAGCTAGGCTATAACAGCCTACTCAAAACAAAGTAAACAATAGCAACAACAACAACAACCCCCTTTGCGTGCCGTATTACGTGGATGGCCGCTATGTAGAATTCCCAAGCTGCATTTTGTGCACTTAGGCCTCAAGTTAGCCTTCCAGTCGGCGTAGCGGCATGGATTTAGCCTAAAGTATGCTCCTTAGTTCCAACCTTCTCAAGCTAACACAACTCACTGCTTTCTTGAAACGTGAGATAACAATTTCTTTTATCTTCAACGTTCTCCTTTACGTTAAGTTGGTCTACATGCGAGGAGTTACTGGCGTGGCCCCAGTGCGAATCCTTGCGGATTTCAGAGCCTATTTCGACATTGGTCACCAGGCCCCTCCACGTTTAGACGTTCCTGTACTCTTTTCAGTTGGCTAATACAACATCTACGTTATATCAAAGTTAATGGTTATATTAGCCAACTGAAAATAAAGTACAGGGGCATCGAAAGCAATAGCTTAAATATGAGCTATCTACAGGGAAGCCGGAGCATATTTTGAGTGAGGGGGCTGGAAACAAGTGGCAAGCTCCTATTGGGGCGTGGAAGTGGGGTCTGGGACGAGCCCGTTGACATTATTATGACAGCGCTCTTCGATGGCAAGAAAGCCCCTTTTTGAATATCAAAATACATCCTACCTTCGATAGATAGGCTATCTATTGTATGACGTTATGCACTAGCAAAATGTGGGGGGAGGGGTACTCCGGCTCTAATGTGCCTGATTCAATGGCAGCAATTTAAAAGATTATAAAGAAAGCTGCAGTCACACGAGCTTTGCCTAGGTTTAACGTATAAATAAAAGTTTTTAATAGATGTTTTTGGAAAGCAAGGATTTACCGACAGGATGAGTGTGGGAAGCAGGACATCAGATCAGAGCAATAAATCTGAAACCTATTTTATAAAATTTAATCTAACACTTACTCAAATAAACAGAAAGCTTTGATGAAACTTGAGCCTTGAACAGTGACGTAGCCATAGGAGGTGGGGGGAGAGTGCCACACCCTCAACACTTAGCTTGTACAGCAATAGTGCTAGTCAAAGTTGTACTATTGATAAAACTTGAGGGCAGTCATCTTCATTGGCAAACAGGGCTCGAGGGAAGTCTTGCTGTCGGCAAATTGTGGCCCACAAGTTGTGAACTCCACCAACAATTTCCGAAATTGTTGTAAGTGGCATTAAGCTTTGCCCCTGGCTTTGCATTATTCTTAAATTCTTAAATTTAAGCGAATTTGAGTCTCAAAATTTCCCATACGCTACATTCTTATAAAGAGTGCGCTCCTTTCTGTGTGTATCCAAGAAAGAAATCCTTACCCAAAGCTTAACACGCACGGACTGAGCGAGGCAAAAGGGCAAGAATGAGGCCAACTCTGTAAGACCAATCACAAATGATAGAAGTTCAAAAGTTAGATAAAAAATACTAAGAAAATCACTAGATAAAGATATCAGCATACAGAATAACTAATTCTAAAATGAAGAAATTCATAACGACTACTATTTATGTACCAACACGAAACAAAAATATCAGTTGATTTTTGAAAGGAATAACTATAAAATCTCAATGAGTATTTATTGTTCTATACTAGGTAAAGCCTATTTGTGATCTCTGAATGCAAAACTAAAATCAATAAAAATGAAAAAGTAGTGGTAAAAAGGCGTACAAAAGAGATTTTATTAAAGCTAAAGCAATGAAATACGTGTATTGAACAGGGGTGTTCATGTAATGGGATACAGCCACCCAGAATCTTCTTCCGAGGTGTTTTGTGTTTTATCTCTATGATGAATTATACACTTCTACGTGACTTTGAGATCTTTCTAATTGTGGGTTGCATGATAACATGGATAAACTACATGATCATATCAGCATTTTTGAAAATTTGGGCGTGGTTGTAACAAGGCTATACCCATTTAAGACATTGTATCTAGAGCTCCATTGCTCAAACTTCTAAAAAATCAGCACTGGTATTGAAGACATACATGGGTTATACGTAGTGGTGATTTCTAGGGGGGGTCAGGGGGGCGGAGGCCCCCTTGTTAAACTTGTTGTTCATTTTGGGGGGCTAAGCCCCCTAAATTTTTGTATCAATCTTGCCTTACCAAGCGCATTGACCTAGCTTCCAATGTTTTGTATGGTACGATGAATTTCCTCACTACTATATGGCTATTGAGATCTTTGTAGATGTTGGCTATATTGTATCACAATTAGATTAAAGTATCATGTCTCCATCTTCAAAAATATGGGTGTGGCTGCATGTGGGCCACACCCAATTTCTGATATTGCACCTAGAGCCCCCCTTGTTAAAATTTTTAGAAGTCACCCCTAGTTATACGGTGAAGGTTTTCAGGTTAAAATGGGTTTCTACAATACTACAGCACTATCAAAAGGAAAATACAAGAGTCAAGTTAGCAAAATGGGGAAATAAACAACGCGAATGAATATTTGGGCGTGTCTCTGTTTGTGTACTGCAGTCACACATGCTGAAGAAAAAGAATTTTGCAAAGACATGCACAATGTTTTTCTGCTGAATCCAAAACAAGACTGTTTACCTTGATCACATAACACTGATTGTTGAACATAAACTGGCTGTTTGCATTAATACTGGGTGTTGTCAACTTGTTTGAGGCATGAAATACTACGCAAAGACAATTTTCGAATGTCTGCAATCATCGACCTGACTCATAGCCAGGGAAGAGTTTTCTAAGAATTTTATCTAGCTTCTTGTTAACTTCTAGACTTTTGCAAATATTGTGTCTACAAACCGGGCAAGAATCCATGCCAGCCTTAAAAGCTCTCACCATACAGCTCTAGAAAACAACAAAATACAATATGACTAAAAAGGGTTAGAAGCAGGGGTGATTTCTAGGGGGGTTCATGGGAGCGGAGCCCAAAGTTCTTTAATAGTCTTACTTTGCAAAGTGTATTGGGTTTGCTGCCTGTATTTTGTATTGTATCGGTATGATAAAATTCTTCATAGCTACATGGCTATTGATATCTTTCTAATTGCTAGTGATATTATATCACAAGTAGACTAAATTATTATGCCTCTATCTTTAAAAATATAGGTGTGGTTGTAATTAGGCCAAATCCAGTTTATGACAGTGCACCAAGAGCGCCCCTTGATAAAATTGCTTGAAGTCGCTCCTGCGTAGAAGACTTCAAATTTCTCGAAACCCTAGCAAACCAAGGCAAGAACTGTGAAACAACTGCAAATAACACGCGAGAAAGCAAAAGCACAAGCTTATGGAATTCAAAAGCTGGAGTTAAGTGCTTGTGGTATCTGAGTCTGAGTGTACAATAAAGCAGGTAATAACAATACACAAATACACACAGCCTTCATCTGTATAAAGTGGCTATATCTTAATTAGTCTGTTGGTACTACAGAATTTTACCACAGCACGAAAAAGCGGCAACATTCTTTGACATACTCAAAAGCTTTTAAAGGTAAATATCTATATTCGTATAAAATTGCTATATATTTGAATAAATTTGATTTTTACATAATAATTATGAGTAAATTAATTAGATAAGCATGGAATACAAAACAAGATTCAAATTTCTAGTAATGAGAGAAAGATGTGGAAATTTAATAGGGAACAAGGGAAAACGTTCCCCTCTCCTAAACGAACCTCGAAGATGAGGTAAGTCGTCAACATACGAACGATCAGATAGTAATGACCGCGGTTGACTTTAGGAACCTTAGGACTTTGAAATACTGCGCTTCAAGAGAATAAAGATCGGGATTTCCTCATGACGTCACCTACCCTCAGGTGCCTAATAAACGTCCCCCACCCGCTTATTAATTTTTCGATTTTTTTCCAACCCACCGGACTTTATTAGCACCCCCGTTTATTAATTTTAAGGAAATTGACTTCTTTTAGAAACTCGTCAAGTCATTTCCTTTCTTTTTTAGCACTATTTACGACCGATTTCCAAGGCAAAATAGCATGATTTTGTATATATTTTAGTTCTATGCTTTATGGCAACTTGCTTTTACTCTTTCCGTCCTTGTATAATCATTTAAAGGTATAATCATTTAAAGCCGTTACTCAAATTCCGATTCCCCCGTTTATTATGACTCCCCGTTAATTAAATTTCGGAATTTTTTCCGAAATGTTTATTAGAACTCTCCTCGTTTATTTGACACTTGAGAGTAGCCATCTCCAAGATGTAGAGTTCTGGGTATGCGCCATCAATTGAGTAATGCCACAATAAAACCACCACTAACTTCACCTCAAAAAGCAAGAAATACAAAATGCAAAAGAGGGAGAAAGTTGGTCACTGAACTTTTCACTAAATCTTTTAGTTATTGCTTTAATAGATTTGACTGGAAAAGGCGTTTTCATACCTTGCACGTGTTGTGAAAGCATTTTGTTGTGATAGGCTCAAAGACAACTTCTTGGCAGCAAATGCACATGAAATTCTCCTTCACAGCTTCCAAGAAAGCCTAAAGTGAAATCAATGAATACGTAAACTATTTTATGAAAATTTGACGAAATTTAAATGAAAATCTCTATTCATTACTACTAGTAACGGTGAATACCGGAGTGACAGCCCAGTGGTAGAGCGTCCTGCCTCACAACCGGTAGGTCGTGGGTTCGAGCCCCGGCCTAGTCATACCAAAGACTTTAAAAATGGTAATCATTGCCTTCTTGTCTGGCGCTCGACATATGAGAATGGAGTGGGAAAGTTAAACTCGCGGAGCTACCAGTGAACCAGCCCCCGTCCGCTGTAGTTTTCACTGCATTCGCAGACGCGTGGCCCAGGGTTATAGAAACGGAGATAGGCGCCGCCCTATGTGCCAATGGGCGCGGGAAAGGACTTTGACTTTTTGACTTCAGTAACGGTGAATTCAGAAAGAATGTGTAAAGTCTTCCAGGATACAATATTGTTCAATAGAAAATAAAAAGGGCGTTTTTAAGAACGATGACGTAATTCTAGTATACATTACAGTACTTAATCAATCATCCTGCCCAGTGCTTCCACTTGGAAGGAAATTTCCCTTTTTTAAGGAAATTTCAACCTTCAGAAGGAAATCAGAAGGAAATCGAATTTAGAAGGAAAAAGAAGGAAATATGAGTAAAACATAAGGAATATTAAGGAAATTTGAAAATTCGCTACAAAAAGGAGAAAAATATAGTTTTAAGTTGTTTTTGTAAACAACTGCCCGCTCGAATTGTAAAAACTAGCTTCCAGAATGAATGAACTGTACTACATAATGACCTAAAGTGACATGCTTTTTAGTCTCTATTGATAATTCACAATGTTTTCTTCATGACTCACACCATGTGTGACATGTTATAAAACCAGCTGTTATAAAGGATTTATTTTACCGAGCTAAAAGCATGGCGAGCTGACTTGATGGTCGGTACTACTTGACTTGGTGCTACTGAATGGTTGCGACAGGTTTTATTACTTTTATATATTGAAATTGAAATTAATGATGGATTAGAATGTGAAGAAGGATCTTCGTTATCAGAAGAAGATGAAAGCAATGAAAATATCATCAATAGTAAACTAACATCAGCAAAAAGATGCGCACCTCGAACCAAAAGGAAAAAGAAACAGCAAACATTTTGTAAAAGCTGGTTAACTGTTCCTGAATTCTTAACTAATTTTAACTAATTTTAGGATATATTTGTTGGCCTCATAGTGGAAGGAAATTGGAAGGAAATTTCGAAACTTTGGGAAGGAAATTTAAGGAAATAATGTCAAAGCTGGAAGGAAATTTTATTTTTCAAAGTGGAAGCACTGATCCTGCCCTCTCGGGACACGGAATTTCAAGATGCGTGCGGATAACCGACATTCCAGATAATTGAAAATATGCGAATTACGGCAGAAACCAGCATAAATAAGCAAGATTAGTTTTGTGAAAGTTAATTTCAAAAGCACACATTACAAACTAGCACACCAAATACTCTTAAACTATAAATGAATCAAAAAAGCAAGAAAAACACACAAAATATTATCAAAAATGCCAAAAATTTGTCACAATTGCTTTTCAAATGTCTTTTTCAACATTTTTTACGGACAGGGTAATCGAAGTCCGGATAAACGAAGATCGGATAATTGAATAAGTACTGTAATATAATTTCATTTCAAATATGTAAAAGAGGGAA
>OLMO02000001.1:5036056-5063858 GCA_900291935.2 Cassiopea xamachana | reverse complement strand
ATATATATATATATATATATATATATATATATATATATACACATGAGGTGAATCTGTATTCTCAGCATAAAGATTTTATGACTTCCACCTTACATGTTCTATGGTCTCAGCTCCTTCTATCCACCTTTAATCTTTAGTTCTCGATAGATTTTTCAACACATGGCTATGAAAATATTCTATTGCTGCTAGAGAGCTGAAACAAAAAGACCTAAGTGTTTTCTCTTCTCTATTTATCATAATCATTTACACTCTAAATAACACTACAGCGGTACTCAACAAATGGGTGACCCACCTGAATTTTCAACCCAAGATCTTTTACCAACTTTTTTCCCTCTTTCGACCATGGCGCAGGAGTCTGTAGTTGAGTGGAGTAACATAATAACAATATAATTACAGTTTAATTTATGTTTGCTAAACTATAATACAGCATAATAAAGGCGAAATATATTAAGATAATAACTCATGGTTACATTACAGAATTTTCTAATATACTACACCACTATAATAATAAAACAAAGTCTTTCATAGCGATGATCTGGAAAGAAAAGTTCAATTCTAGAAACATTTATGGTTCAATTCTTACAGTTCTTTTAATCTATGGTTCATACAAGAAAAGTTCCATTCTAGATGTATTCAGAAGAAAAAAGACCACAGGTTCTACAAAAAATGCTGAAAAAGCTATACCATCAGGGCAGAGCTCAGAAAAAATCGCTGCTCCACGGCTGCGTGAGAAGACAGTTTCTTAATTTTATGCAAGCTTTGAGGAAGGTCCAATAATTGTATAAAAAAATGTAGCTTGAGGAAAATCTGATGCATGTACATGAAGTGATTGGGCATGGAGTCAGTGGCGTAGCATGACCTTTTCGAGTGGGTATTCTATCATAGGGTGTGGCTGGGTGTGGCATGCCTGGGTGTGGCTAGGTAATATCCTGTGCTACGCTACTGCATGGAGTAACTGGAGGGACAACATGGGAAACTTCATATCTATGTTGTATAAAGAGGAAGGTTACTCGTACGGAAGTGGCTGCCGGAGGAACGTTTGACAGTTTCTGGAACCTGCAACAGGGTTAAAACATACAAAAGATAAGCGTAACGAGACCACTATTTGTTTTTCTTACAATTGTAGAAATTTAGTGAATATCCGGGTAACAGCCTGTCAGAGAAAATGCAAAATTCTCTAATATGTGTTATTAATCACTACTTTCCTGATCTCAGAGACACCGGTTGAACCTTGAAATCTGATGCAGGAAACACTAGGATATGAAGTTCCTGTTCGTGTTTGCTTTTCTCTCTCAATAGTATCCCTTGAGTAAAAAATGAACGAAGTACATAGAAAGTCAAACTAACCGCATCATCCCTTCTAAGAAGATATCTCCAAACAGTAAATCCAGACTTCCCTTTCTCAGGCCAATATTTTATGATCTACAATTGAAAATTTTGGGCAGTGGCACTACAATTGATAAAGCAGAAATTAATAACACAAGAAACTTAAGCAGATCTCAGACCGGTTATTTATGTTGGTATCTATCAAATATCAAACCTGAAACGAATGAATTGAATTGTGAAGAAAATTCAAAGAAGTAGACTTTTTTTATACGAAAGGGTTCATAAGAACGTAGTATTCAACTGCTCAAAATAAAATATCGGGGTTTTGACCTAGGAAAGTTTATAGATTTATGTGTGTCTAAAATACCTACTTAAAATGCTATACTATATGTGTTGTAATCTGATCCTTTAACAGTTCAAATTTTTTTCCAATAAGTTTATAACTATTTCAGGTATATATGTAGTTTTTCACAAATTTCTTTCAATATTCATGCACAAAACATGATAACTTTTTGCTAAGGAAGTTATAAGACAGTTCTGATAATGACTGCGAAATAGCTAAGAAATTTCTAGTACTGGGTTTACCCCCCGAAAACGTAGGGACGTAACTTTAAACATATATTTTGGGGGGTGTCAAAGGTTTGCCCAGCGAAAATTGTGTGTGACTGTTTTTAGTAACAGTAGTTCAGCAAATGGTCCTAGGCTCCGTAAGTTGCCCTGCAGAAATACACTGTACTGCCATTCTGCCCTGCAAAATGGCAAACTATAAAAGTTGAGGGGGGTGGGAGGAGGTGACTCACCTTGTAAATGCCGTCATAACGAATTCCTTCCTCTGGTGCATATTTAGAGTGCTTCTTGAATTTGGCACTTCGGAGCTGAAAAGACATAAAAGTAAACTGCAATAATGCGGCAGTCAAATGTAAAATGCAAAAGTCTGAAAACGTATATCTTTCACGTAGATAAATGAATACAGTAGAAGCACGTATAAAAGAACCTTGGCTTTTCCTGAGCAGTCTGGATAGATTCTTAATTAATGGGTTATCATTCTTAATTCCAGTCTATAAGATCCTTAACAAGGCTCTCATACTGCTTTCAGCACAAGAATTCTTGTTTTATTAATTCAATTTCACCTCCGTTTCCCCCAATTCCTTGGGGCTTGGAGGGTGCCTCTGAGAGGACTTCAGTTCTGTCACGAGCATTTAGGACCGGATGCCCTTCCTGACGTCACCAATGGCCTGCGGTGGGCCTCGAATCTAGGACCACGTTCGTCTAAGTCGAGTTCATCGCCGCTAGGCCACGGCTGCTCCTTGAGAATTCTTGTCTAATAATCTCAGTATTTGACGTACAATTTAAAAACATAAACATCCTATCTAAGTTTCTTCTCTTGAATGTTTAAATCAAATAATATCAAGCCTATAATATAGAAACTACTCACCATTTCAGCCTCATTGGGGTTCTTATTTAGGAGTCTAAACTATGAAATTTCAGCCTCAAGGTTCTTATAAATATGGTTTCTTTTATGAAATAAATATCTGATATAATTCAACCAAACAAGCATACCACTCGGACAGGGTTTCCCTTGGTCCAGTCAACAGCTACTGCACCATTCTGATCATCAATTTTGGCATTGCAATTTTTCGCGAGGGCTCTAGAGAGGAATTTGAACGGTGCAAATTGAAATGATATTGAAAATTCATCGCTGTATTGATCCACATTGTTATAATGATCTTAGCTATAATCAATTGCTTGTATTCTGTTCAAAGGAATTTCTCGTCTTACCTGTTCATTTTAGTAAGCTTCTGATCGCATGACTGTTCTGCAGTTCGTTTATTTCCAGATAAGTCTCTTCCTCCACTTCCCGTGTAATAGAACTCATCTCCTTTGTCCTAGAAAAGGTTCATATATCGATAAAAGATTACACGAAAAAAGATTTTGAAATTCAACTTTTAGATGCAGAAAAACTGACACACAGTCATGCTTATAATGCTCCTAATGGTATCGTTTTGTAAATATCTTTTGTTGTTGTGTTCTACGTATGAATTGTGTAAAAAAATACAGTTTGATGGTATTTAATACGTGGCAGCTCTTTTATATTTTGGTGGCACCAATAAGTCACACCTTCGATGCTACTTCTTAGGAGGATCTAAAATCCCTAAACCCTAAGCCTATCACATCACACAAAACACAAACATCCCTAAGCACAAAAAGTTATATTGAAAAGATTCCAGTTAGCTACAGTAAAATGCTACTACTGTCCTTGCATTAGTTACTTCAGGTTCTTTGGTATTGCAATTGAAAGGTAGGGCAGGTCATGGCTGACGTGGAGTCATAAATACTATGGGAGTGGAGGAATTGAGACTATTACTGTAAAATTGAAAAGGTGGATGCTCCATAGAGATGACTTTTGATATAATTTCATATTAGTTGTATCTAACAAGACTGAAAGAATACAATAAGAAATAGACATAAAATTTTTTATGCTTCATCTTCTTTTCCAACCTAACCTATTTTTTCATCATTTTATCTCTCCTGTAATCCAAAATCAGGGTCTGCAGCTAGGTTTTCTCACCCCCTAGTCAGTGGGGTAGCCAGGGTCTCATTTCTAGTAGCGGGGCAAAATTGGGTGTGGTCTAGGGGGAGAGGGGCTTAAAAGGTGTTGGCCCCTGGGAGTAACTAGGGAGTAATTAGCCTACTGTCATAGCCAGCGTTGAGTATCATCTAATATGAGGCAAGAAGGAGCAATGGGGGTCATGGGGTGCAGTCCAGGGAATATTATTTTGACCACACCCTTTTTATATAAAGATATGCAGTTTTCTAGAGAGAAAGGAGCAGTTGCACTTGCTATTTCAAAGCTACCCTCCAATGTATCAATTTTATTGCAGATTTGAGCATTTCTCGGACGCCAACATTTTTATCATTGGGGAGCGGACGCCCCTTGCCCCCAGGCTACGCCACTGCCCCTAGTTATGGTCTCATCATCATCATCATCATCATCATCATCATCATCATCATCATCATCATCATCATCATCATCATCATCATCATCATCATCATCATCATCATCATCATCATCATCCTCATCAATTTACTATTTAGCTACAAAAAAAGCTAATTAAGGCCAACTAATGCTAAAACTAAAGAGAAAAAGAACTAAGAACGATATAATTACAAACAATTGTTTAATATAAACTAATGTAAAAAACCAAATCCTTAATAAAAACTTTACACAATCTGCAGTTGCAGCAACCTCCATCCCACTGTTTTATTATCCTTTTAAACTCTTGCAAAGTGTCACTGTCTTTCAGACTATCGGGCAATGAGGAGCCTCTAAACTGAATATTTTCTGTGCTGTATATTGTTGTTCTTACTTTCAGCAGTTGCAAATGATTTGGATTTCGCAGGCTATAATAGCAACATTTTTCTGCAAAGATATCCTTCATAAAAGTTGGACTAAGGTTGTTCTTTGCCTTTAATATTTCGATAATAAGCAACTGCAAATTGTGTTGATGAATAGTCAGGGATTTATGCATATTGTAATATTTATTTACATAATTATTTCCACAATCAATTGCAAGCTTTGCATGCAATTCGCAAAGCTCTCTCAAAAACTTTATTTAACTTGGCATTAGCCCTTCTGTCGTGGAACATCCACACAAACGGACAGTAGTTGAACTGCGATTTTATGAATGCATCCATTAGTAGTTGTAATTTAATTGGATCTATATAATTAGATAGTCGGGCAAGCGCAAGCAATTTTTGGTGTGCCTTTTTGCATAAATCTCTGTCAAAAGTGAGGCCCAAAAGTCTTTCGAATTCACTTTCTTTAATGGTGGATTTACCATTGACAACAATTGCATCTTTATTTTTGTTGCCAAATATCATTAAGTGGCATTTCTCTTCGTTAAGCTTCATGTAATTCTCTGAGAACCATTTCGCAAGTATTGAACTGTCAGTTGCCAATCTATTAATTATAGTATCAAGGTCAGAGTTCCATGCATAGAGAGTGGCGTCATCGGCATAATTACAGACTCTGACTGACTACTAATAACAACTTAGCAAACAGTCAGCAAAATAATTCTACAAGAAGTTGTGCGGACCCAGTACAAAACTGCATTCAGCACTTGAAGTTGGAAGAATCTAGACATCATGTGAAATCAACTGCCATGGATCAAAATGATCTTAAGTGCTAAGAACTAAAATACTCCAAAGCAAAGCCGATGACAACTCACAGATGATAGGCCATGCAAGGCCCTCTGGTTATGTAGAGCAGAGTCGATCTGCATCACGACTGAAAATCTTAAGAAATAAACTATAGATTTTGCTGATCATATTGGATTTCGCATCTTTTGAAAGGAAACATATGATGTTGTACTACACTAAAACTTTTTAACGAGCGGAGATAAAATGGTGAAAACAAATAGACAATAGTAGCAACTATCACTTCCTCCTTGCACATGGGTGGATCCGCATCTGAATCTATACATAAATTTGTAAATACATATTTACACACCCGCAATGGACATACCACACACTCACAACACATACATTTATACCCACATTACATACACCACACACCACATATCACACTCACAACACAAACACATACCTACAACACATTAATGCATACCTACAACACACAAATGCATAACTACAACACATCAATGCATACCTAAAAACATACATGCATACCTACAACGTATACATAAATATTTTACCACGGCAAGAAAAACCGCTGTTGCCGCTTTTTCATGCTGTGGTAAAGATCTGTAGTACCAACAGACAATTTATATACATAAATACTTACAAAACACATAAAATCATGTGGGTCGCAACTCAAATGACATACCTATAGCACACATATCCAAAAGACACACACTGGCAACACATGCACAAATACACGTGTGTTGATCAGTTCTGTACATGGAAGTAGGAACCGGGGGCACAGGGGGCATGTGCCCCCCCACTTTTTCACGAATTTCCATGTAAAGTACCCCTTTAATGCAAGTGCCCCCCACGTATTAAATGCTTCTTGAGTCCCTGGTTCTGTAGCAGCTGAACTAGATTAGGGAGGAGCATTGATGCAGAGGTAAATTGCACAATGAGTAGAAATGAACTTGAAGAGCACTTCTTTATACCCACTATCTACGGGCCTAACATCGTTACGTCCGGGATTGACGTTTCACACAACGAGTTCCCACGTTTGCTCAATTAGAGTAGGGGTAGTTTTATGGAGAAAAACAAACTTTACAACAAAAGATCGAAGTATACCTACCAAATCATCCTCGTAACCACCAGCCAAGACAATTGAATAAGCTCCTTCGTTCTCCCGACCGTGAATCCCACTAACATGAGGCCGATGTACGCCAGCTTCGCTTGCCTAAAATATAATAAAGTACATTATAAACGTTATTAAAGACTATTAAACAGAATTAAGAAGAAAGACTCAGAAGTTGAGTATCATTGCTTGTGGTACTTTCTATCATGTGTACTTTATCAACTCGGAGCAAACTTATCGGCTATTAAACTGATGAGTAAACACTTTCTCTTTAACGATTACTCTTATATACCTTGAATTGGTGCTCGGGGCTCTTCAAGCAGTAGTTCTAAATATTGTTCAGAGAAGATCAACACTTGGAGAGTATAATTATTTGTGATGCTCTGTTAGATATAAATGCTAGATGAACAATATACTTCAAAGTGGGCATAATTCGATTCAGTGTACTTCGATATCATCAGATAAATATCACGAGGTGAAGCTGAAAACCATGCTTGCAAGTATCCAACGAACTGGCCTATTTTTATATTTTACGTGACAGTTCTAGCTGATCTTTTTCTAATACGGTAGTTATTGGTAATTTGCTTCGCCTTTCTTGTAAATTATAAGATAAGCTTTGAACAGTAGTAAAAATTTTCATTACATTCCCCCGAAAGAAATAATAGAATCTACGGCTGGGGTGTCAAACTCATTTAGGCCTTGGGGCCACAAAAGGCATATCATGACGTCACGCAGGCCGGGTAGGCTGACGGGATCCAAGAGAGTACCATGGCTAGGAAATATGGACTTTAAAATATATATGACTTATCTGATGCTTCCCATCTGGCATGCTAGACAATGGCAAAAACTGGGGGAACCATGTTTTCAATTCCAGCTAATACAGGCGAAAAAAATATCGCTAGGTTTCAGTATATTCAACATTCCTCAGGGGACCATAGCGAAGGCCTTGGTGGGCCGTATGTTTGACACCTCTGATCTATGGCCTTGAGTGATACATACACCATATCAACTGAAAAGTCTTCTGATACCATTATTCAGGTTTCTTATATCCGAAATAATCTGGCTCAAAGATAGCAATAGCAACTGGGGATATTTGATTGTCCTTTCTCTAAATAGACTTAAATTTCATGAAGCCTTAACGCTGATACAAACCATTTGGGCAATGTTTGCAACAGGAATCCATCATGAGCTCTCTTTTAGGGCATGAATGTGGAATTATAACAAAAAGTAATGGGTGAATTGCGAAACATTATCTAATACCTGCAGTCTAAACTTCCATGTTGAGCCAACAGGAACACCAGGAATTGGACCAAAATGGTTCGATGGGACAAGTGTACAAACTTTGGTTCTTCCAACGCAAGCCATACCCTAGCATAATGAGTTAAATTATAAATTATAAAATATTCTAGCAAAACCAGCAAGAAGCATTTGAAAAAATCTTACACAACAGTAGCCTTCAAGTGAATTTCGAAGAAATAATAAAACAATATAAAAATACAGAAACATTTGTTACTGACCTTTCCCCAATCCCGCTGACAGTTTCCTGAAGCGGAGGCCATTTTCTGTTTTTTCTTGCTAGTTTTGAGTTTCTCACCTAGGCCAACAATCTGCAAATAATTAATATGGCCCATAATATCAGAAACTACAAAACAACCTTGCTCTAATGAGAATATCACAGAACGAGGAAACAACAATCTACGATTTGATAACTTTCTCTATGTCCTCTCCCTCCCTCTCTCTATCCGCCCCCTGTTCCATCTCTGTCCTCTACTCCTTCTACCCTCTTTCTGTCTTCTTTGTCCCTCCTCTCTTCACTTTCTCACAAGTATGCGCGAAATATTTTGTGAGAGTTGCACTTGAAAGCATATTGAGTTGTTCAACTAGCTACGTTCAGCCTTTCAATAGATTGAAGGTTCACACATTCTGGCAATAAGGTAGTATAGATATCAAATTTGAAACAAACGTACCTCAGATGGATCGTTTCTGCACTTATGGCAGTACCTAAAAGATATAGAACAGATTCATGGTCTTCAGAACAATCTAACTCTTCAAATTTCATATACAATGCATTTGTTGTGAAGGGCCGCAGCGGAGGACTAAAAGGGGCACTGGGCTCTTGTTTCGGGCACTTCCGTTGCGCCTTCTCGGCATGCTCTCCCTATGCCTTCATTATCTACAGCTATTTTAGCGTGCATACGTTACAGATGCAACAGAGGATTTTAGAATTGCATTGGAATTGAGATGAGTAGAGTAGAAATTGATAAAATAATGTAAATGGCTTGCATTTGATTAATTAGGACAAAATTCATAAATAGTCCTTTTCTTGTCCCACGCTCGCCCAATTTAGAACAGCATTATCTTGAAAAAAATGGATATTTAATTACAGCATCCGTATGGAGGCAAATTCTCGAAGGAGAAATATACGAAAAAACCAGCGTTGATGTTTTCTCATCCAGGAAATGGGTAATAGGAAGACACAATTTCATTGATAATCAAAACAAAAAAGAGAAAATCGTAAAGAAAATGATGACTGGTGATAAACTACATGATAATTTTACAGTCATTGACATGTTCAGCTGAAAAATCAAAGCTTCCTTCCATCGGAGGGGGGGGATACACTAAGCCCTCCTATATATATATATATATATATATATATATATATATATATATATATATATATATATATATATATATATATATACATACACACACACACACACACATGAATATGCATGTATTTATAGCTAAAGTCGATAGTAACAGCTAATACAACGCAAAATACAACGAAAGCCTGCCAATGACTACACGAAGGACCAAATACTTGTTTTCACGTACAAAATGGGGGTAATTTCATAACAACTCATTGGCCTTCAAAGTGCCAGATCCATGTGGATTGGACTACAAAAAAACTCCTTTGTTGCATATTATACACCATAGAAATAAAGATTGAAGTATCAGAAAAAATATTGTGAATAAATTAGGTGTAACACCATACCATTCATCGTCCTCAGGAATTTTCTCTAATGGAGGCTTCAAACAACCGATATGGTAGGCCATGTCACATTCATCGCACATTATTTGCTTGTCCGGATCATGTTTACCACCGCACTGAAATAACAAGAACAATGTGTTTGAAATGAACAGAAGAGATACGGTCTTCATAAGCAGCAGGTGAAGAATTTGGCTTAGAGCGCCAGTGCCCATTCTGCAACATGCGATTTGCTATCTTTATTAGCGAATTCTATGCAAAGGCTACTACACCTAGCTTATTGTGATATGGTACAGCGCTTCTTAGGCTTTTAGGGACTGCTAAAAAATAAAGGAGTCAAGGGAAAAGGGAACTGGAAAAGGAAACCATCTACTAGTCAGAATATTGCAAAACTATATCGTTGTTCATACTATAAGTATGCTACAAGTAACTCAGGCGAGAAGAGCAAAGAAAACTAAAAAATATTTTTAATTAGGAGAAAAAATAATGGGGATAGGGAACAAAAAATAAAACTGAGCATCATGTAATTTTAGCTTTAGAAAAACTTGGCGAAAAATGAATGCTTACCACATTGCAGGCACATTCTTTGCATATTTTATCTGGATCATCCTTGCAGTAACTGCAATCTGGTTTAACCTTTCCTTTAAACAAAAAATAAAAATCTTTGCCTGTCACTTGATCAAAATCGGCGCAGCTATACCATTGGGTATTTATTTTTCGATCTAATCAATATGTAAGAATAAATGAAAATTAAACAATATAAACTTAAAAGATATAAAAAACTGCAAATGTACACTTACAAAAGGTATAATAAAATATTTTTCAAGCTTTAGTTCATCATCAGTCAAAGAGTACAGTAACAGTGTAGCCGACAGTGAAATGAAATTCTTTCCCTGGGTTTTCCAGGGGATCTTCTGCCAAATTTCAGGGGTTTTCCAGGGTATTATCACATTCTACATCTATATGATAATAGATCTTCTGCTTGTACCGATCCATTTTTCATTCTGCGTTTTACTTGAAATTTTGTGTCCGTTGTTGGAAAAAGAGGCTGCTTACCACTCGACAAATGATACGCTGTTTTACAACAATAAGCTCATAGATCCTCCTCCTCTGCGTTACAGGAATAAAAAATGCAACAGAACTGCAAGGCCAAAAATTGATGCATAGACAATCTGCTTCAGAACATAATTTTTTAGGGGTGGGATGTAATTTCAGGGTTTTCCAGGGTATTTTTCCAGGGGCAAACAAAATCCAGGGTTATTCAGTGTCTTCCAGGGTTTGTTGGCCACCCTGAGTAAACAGACACTTCTATAGGCAAAATGCTATTGCAAACCAGATCCTATGAGAATATAAAAAATATACAAAAAGTTTAGGTCTACTAGAATATTCACTATTAAAAATGCCAAGCATAATTAATGATTAGCGATTAGCGATTAACGATTAATCATTACTTTTTTCAAGAAGATGTTCTGTTCCATTCACTGAATCTGATTCTCCTGCAAAGCAACAATTAATAGAAACTAGTTGAAATAAACCAATAATATGACTATCAACTGCTTTGCAGCACGCATCACAAAAAAAAACTTATTGCTGAATCTATGCACCTGTAATCAAAACAGAAAATAAAACTAGGATTAAAGTCTTTTACTGGGAGTGGAAATAATATTAAAATGAGTACAGAAACTAAAATACAGTGCTTGAACAATCATACAATTTGATGCAAGGAAGGATAAAACTACAATTTTTAAGCATAGGAAAATTTTCTGCCCTATATATTTATTTACCAATATACTGAGTTTCTTCTCAAGTGAAGCTCATTCGACACAAGAGTTTAATACACTGCGCATTAAGTTAAACAAGAAGTTCTTCAATGGAAGTTGATAGTAGAGATTAATTCTAAAGATGCAAGAATTCCAAATGTGTATGATAACTAAAGAATCGGTGTACTATACTCATGTACACGTTTTTTATAAGACAAAAAGTTTAAAAGAAAACGAGGGCGAGATGGCCATTAACAAAATATTAAGAAAATTACAAGGCTCAATCTCTAAAGTTAAATGCTTTTGAAGGCCAAAAATCGATACCACGCCATTATAACATTCAAAATGTTAAAGATGGAATTTGAATTCAAGTATACAAGATGAACAAAGAAAGTATAATCAATTTTAGTCAGTTTATTTCAGCAAAAGTGAAGAAGAAAATTTCAGGCTCAAATGTAATACATTGGGCTCAATGCCATGCTACACAGAACACGAGAAAACGAGGCATTAGTGTAACTCTGACCTAACTCTTGATGTACCCACCAACAAATTTTGACTTAACTATATAGCTTATTGTTCACAAGAGAATGTACTGCTTTTTAAAATATATCCCAATACCCCAAATTGAGTCCAATTTGAACATGGCTGGTGATTCAACAGTACTATGGAGTCTTACAAAGCATGAAAACTAAAAATAATGAGACCGAATAATGCTTGCACTAACCTGTTCTTTCTATTTTGAAAATCTCGTCAACGAATATTATTCTACATTCTTCAGATATTGATTTAGTCTTGCTGCAAGAAATGAACTAAACGTAACAGGATTCAGAGTTTGGGAATAACAACTGTACAAGAAAACTAATTAGGAAGATATTGATAACTGGAAACGTTGGCCTAGTTGCATTTTCAACACTGTTTTATCAATGACTATTGTCGTTATATCATTTAAGATACCGATAAGCATTTGTGAACAGGGGCGGATCTAGACCGTCGCACTGGTCGCACATGCGACAGTCAACACTCAGCTGCACAATAATATTTTTGATCACTTGGCAATTTTTTGTAATTTGTGCTACATCGAATCAGCTCTTAAGATGGATTTTTCTGTTTGCTTTTAGTAGGTAGGGAATTAGACATAAGTGCCTTACATTTTCCTATTCTGCGGAGGAGCTGGTCAGAAAGAGGAGATCCCATATTTGTAATCTTTATTCCGGATTGTTAAATCTTACAGTTTTTACTGAAGCCCAACAGAGTAACAAAGTAGATAGAGTGAGATGTCGGTGCACAGGATGTTTGATTTAGTCTTGCTACAACAAAACAACTAAACGTAACAGGATTCAGAGTTTGGGAATAGCAACTGTACAAGAAAATTAATTAGGAAGATGTTGATAACTGAAAACGTTGGCCTGGTTGCAGTTCAACACTGTTTAATCAATGATTAATGTTGTTGTTCTGAAACTTCTCATGTATATATTCCAACTCAAATTTACAAATACAAATCTCTCTGAATACAGGTAATTTGTTTGTTATCAATCAATTAGATTGAGACCAAATTGATTTTTGGGAAGGATAATGCCGCTTAAAGTAGCACTAATTGGAAGATCAAGCCATTGACGCACAAACCTAGTTACAACGTTATCAAGATGTTGAATTGCCCAAGTTTTAGGTAAAGTTGCAACTGTAAGGTGCCAAGATAGTTTTGAAAGGATTTACCGCTGATAGAGAAGTAATTTGTAATATCATTTAAGACACCGATAAGGATTTTTGAATGCTACACTGCTGCTTGTCAAGATTAACTGGAATTGATGAAATGAAAATTGGAATTAAAAGATGTCTCTTGCTATCATCATCTTCATCATTAATTAACTGGATGGAAATTGCAACCATAAATTATAACATGCATTTTCCAGGTAAATATACGAAGCGACGTCAAGAAAACTATTTCTATCAAAAATTCTGATTAATATAAAAGGTGCCATGTTCTAAATATTGCAATATTTCTAACGCAGTAAAAGCAAAAACAAGCCTGAGAAGAGATTTCTGTGCTAATTTCCTTCAGTAATCGACGTCTATAATACTCTACGCAAATGACAGGTTCAAATCAACCAGGAAAACTCCACTATAGAAAAATTACAAATAAAAACCATGCAGTTTTTGTATGACAACGTTTCTAGCAAAAGGAAAATATTCCCTGCAGATTAAATTAAATCGCTTTTATTTAGAAAGGAAGCGCACGTGGGAGTAAACAGAATACCCTTTTTTTATAAGAAAAAAGTTTATAAGAAAATGAGGCTCAAATCGTCAAAATCTTAAGAAAATCGTAAGAAAATCACGAGGCTCATTTTCCAAACTTAAGTGTTTTTATAGGCCAAACATCGGTAGTTCGTCGTTATTGCCTTCAAAATGTTAAAGATGGAATTCAAATTTATGTATACAATATTAATAATGAAATTTTAAACCACTATAGCCAGCTTATTTCAGTAAAAGTTAAGAAAATTTAAGAAAATCTGAGGCTCAATTTCGGGAAATGTTAAGAAAATTGAGGCTCAGGCAAAATAATGACTTTCTTATAAAAAAAACGTGTATAAACATATGACAACATAACTAGGAAATCACTATTAATCAAATTACTTACTCTAAATGAATTTTACCATAAAGCATATTTCCAGTCCTTTTTTGAACCTAGGATATCAAAATACAACTTTGATTTTCTACGTATCTACAAAAGTTACAGTCTATAGCAAGAGACTAGATAAGCTCAAAGCAAAAGAGTCCTATAGATGATAACTCCTTCCCTGCAAATATGCATTTCCTTTTCACTGTCCCTGAGCTCTTCCTTGCACTCTCTCCCTGCTAATCTCTTTCCTCACCCCTTACACTATACAGCTATTTTCGCCCTCCTTGTACCTAGCTATATCCCATTTACATTTCTAATCTTCTTTTTCTATCCTTTTTCTTTCAACAGCAATTTCAATAATTGTCACAATCATCAGACGCAAAATGTAAAATTCTACAACTACTGTCAACGATATCCCCAAAATTCCATCAATTAAACGTTAACGTAGAATAATCCTTGAAGACTGAAGGAAATCCAGATTCATTGACAATGGTGAAAATTCTATAGCAGTTTTACAATCAGCATCGAGGAAGTCACTATCCATGTCCGGAAGAAATTGGTGCAAGAGCGGGAATTTGCACGTGCGCATTGTCTGCAAAAGTGATTGCTCTTGCTTATTTGGAATTGCACGTGCGATCCAAGATCTGTGTATCCGAAATACATAGTTTTTATTGCTGAAACATGTCAAATGTCTCATTTAGGATAAAATAGGAGAAAGCAGACCTATAAGAGCAAAACGTGACAGTCACTAGTATTGCAGTTGCCACAATGAAGTTCTTATCTGGCATGCGCGATTGCATGGTTGACAGTGATTTTGGCACAAGTGACTATTCGCTCTTGCTAGGGATTTTGCACGTCCGATCGCACGTGTCTCCGGGCATGGACTGCAATCATATACAAAATTTAAAAGTCAATGATAAACATTTCTGACCTTTCTTGTTACAACGACGTCATACCAGAATCCTCTTTCTTTTGGTTCGTCTGGATTGTAATTTGCCATGACTTCATCACCGATTTCAATCTGTTTGAGAAACAAATAGCGTCTAATATGGGTATCAGTATTGTTTCAGTATGAAAAGCAGACTCAAAACAATCAATTGAAATTGATGCTTCCGAAAATCAAAACAGAATATTCAAGAAACTCGTTTATGATTATGGGTGTCAAAATGTACTGTAAACTGCCACAGAAACTCCGAACTTCGAGAAACTTGAGATTGGGCGAAAGATAAAACAAAATTTTAACAACTGAACATCAAATCGTCCGAAAATTGTCAACTTATACTTACTTAAACTAAAGCATGAATCATTAAATTGGCAAAATTGCTAATAGTAAAGAGGCTAAATACTAGAACTGCTAAGCACATTACCTCATCCCATGCCAATTTAGTCCTTGCTCTTGGTCTTACTTCACATTCTCTTAGCCTCAAAATTTCATTTTCATCATAACTTTCAACATAAAAAAGGAGAAATGTATGTACCCTGAAATGTAATTATCTACAAACCTAAGCAGTATCTGCTAGAAGGTACCTGATACTAGTAAAAGTAATTTAATATATGATGGTAGAAGTTGTAGCGTATAGTTTGAAACTCTTTCACATTTATGACAGAGATGTAACCAAAGGGTTACAGGACGCTACAAGCATTCCGTTGGGTAGCAATAGCCCTATATTCATAGATTAATCAGTTCCTTTTATGGATTTGTTAAATATCTATCTGCTTTTGGTGACACCTATGGTCAATAAATGTAGTATGCTACATTCATGGACTTCTGCACGAAATCAAATGTTAGAACAGGATGGTAATTTCAACTTGAGCAATGCTACGAATAACATTAAGATAGAAGGCACCATGAGAATCCAAGCCAAGCCACTCGCAACTGGCAGGGCCTGCAGTATACTAAATTCAGAACTATCTGTGACAAATAAAGCAAACAAACATTCTTACTCTTCAAAGCGAATATGATAAACAAATCCATTTCCCTTGTCATCTCTCGTCACCTTGACGATAATGGCCTCAAACCAGGCTCCCATCGTTGTATCCATAGCATCAACTTTATCATTGACCTAAAAAGATATCTAACCCATTAACGATAGTTATTCAACTTCATTAGTAATCTTTTGAGAATGTGGATAGAACAGCGGGAGAAGATGGAGTGCCATTTGTATTGATAAATTTGTTGCCCAATGTTAATCAATGATGATAATGATGATGATGATTGATGATGATTGATGATAGTGATAATGATGATGATTGATGATGGTGATGATGGTGATGATGACTGATGATAGTGAAGATGATGATGTCTGATGATAGTGATGATGATTGATGATGATTGACGATGATTGATGATGATTGACGATACTGATAATGATGATGATAGTGATAATGATGTGATTGATGATGGTGATGATGACTGATGATAGTGAAGATGATGATGTCTGATGATAGTGAAGATGATGATGTCTGATGATAGTGATGATGATTGATGATAGTGATGATGATTGATGATGATTGATGATGATTGATGATAGTGATGATGATGATGGATAATAATGGTAATTGATGATAGTGATGACGACGATGATGATGATTGATGATGATTGATGATGATGATCATGTTGATGATTGATGATGAAGACTGATGACAGTGATGATGATGATGATGATGATGATGATGATGATGATGATGATGATGATGATGATGATGATGATGATGATGATAATAATGCAAGAAAATGCATCCTTAATCATGCGAGATCTTCCATGAGACCTACAGTTCCCCCAGCTGTATCAGGCCCATAGACAGTGGAGGACAGGGGGACAGTGATCATAAGTCACTGGGATTGCATAGTACAGATGTTCTCTAGAATGCCATCTCTATTAATTGTGTCATTGATTTCTACATCTATGCCTCCCCCTACAATCCAGTTCAGCTGCCAACACTCCTGAGTATTGGACAATCCGCTAGTCAGGAATGTATCAAAATCTAATAGTTACATGACCAATTATGATAATCAAAGATGAAGAAATTTTATCACATTTTTAAAACTTTATGGTCAGTATAAGCTATGCCTACCAAATTTTTCAAAGAAGAAGTGGTATATTGCTAATCCCCCTGATTATTAGTTTTTCTCTAGCTCTCCTATTTATTAAATTGAGATTCTTAAGAGTGAAAACTATTCTATTTGCAGAGACCCTATATTGTTTATTTTCCTACCCCCTTTTATTTATCCCAAGCCCTTCATCTACTTAGTATGGGATTCATGTACAAATTATAAAAAGCAAATTCAAGAAATTCATGGACTAAAATTAAATTTTTCAAGAACCTTTAAATTAAAGGACCTTTGTGGGTATTTAATTCCACTGAAAAAGCTCAAATAAATGTTAGGAATGTGTGAATACACAGGAAGCCAAAAATGCCAAAAAAGAGATATTTGTTGGTGCATCACAAAATTACATGGACAATCTTCTTTAAACATTTTTGGATACTTCAATTATGCTTAGAATTTTTGATGCTGTGAATGAAGTAAACAGTAAAAATTCATAAATTTAAAGTAGCATGATCAATATTTAAGGAAAAACTCCTACTTTCAAGGCATTTCAAGTGCCCTTTAAAAGACATCTCAAATTCTAGCACTTTTCAAGAATTCAAGAACCATCACAAAGCCTATCAGCACTACTTCAGAGTAGGAAAATCAAAAATGCAGCATTCAAAGGGGGATGTGAAGCCCAAAAGTTAGCAAGGGGGATGCACTCAATGGGCCCTTCAAGGCCACAACTTCAATGGGCAGGTCAACAATGTCTCAGACTTTAATCCAGGTACCTCTACTCATAGTGTTTACAGTTGTGTTTTCTAACAGTGGTAGCAAGGGGAGGTCTAGGTGTAGCATCATAAAAATGGGTGTGGCTTTTGACCACACCTATAATTTTAAGAATGCAGATACAAACTAAACTTAATCAAACTAGTATGTGCAAGCAACCATCATCATCATCACCATCATCATCACTTAGCATACATTTAATAATATAATGACAGATACAAATGTTATAGAATAATGGTAATTTGCTGCAATTATGTGTTTTGCATAAATCAAAGAATATATTGGCAGACTGATAACAGTGCAATAGAGTAGATGGATCATTAGAGAGTTTCAATAGTCATTGACACTGCAAAATTCGCAATACTGGAAAACAAACCACATAAAACAGAATAATGAATACAAACCAAGAAGAACAAATCACTATCAGATGTTATGTCCCATCAAAGAGAAAAATGCAATAAGAAGGGCTCTGCCTCCCTGTCCCGTTTAGACATCATTACTTGTCATGAAGTGTAAACGAGTTAAAAAGGGCAAATAAATAAATTTACTTTAAAATGGGAAGAAATGCCATTGTCACCATTATTATTTTCATCTCCATTGTTGTTTGCATCCTTTACAAAAACACAGGATATTGAGTTAGGATATTAATGATGCAGCAGTGAAAGGGAAGTTTTTTCAAATCATGATGATTTAAAAGAAAAAGTAACTACTAGCAAACAACAATGCTAATAATAATGAACTAAGGGAATTTTTGAAGTGATTTTACATTGACATATAACCAATACTGTACATTTAATGGGGAACATTGTTGAATTACAATGTTGGTCTAAATTTGGGAAGTCTTGGTTGGGTCTAAGTTGTTCATGGCAAGTCCTAGGGAATAATCAGATTGCATCAGCTCTCCTGGTCACAAGTCATTAGCCCTCCTGGTCAAGAGTCATCAGCATGAGTTCTTGCATCAGATTCAAACTAATGCAATTTCCAGCCAATGGCTTCCTATATTTCCATCCCCCTTGACCTTATTTGGGCCCTCCAAGCTCCTATATTAATATGCTACCCTATCTATTTCTCATCCTTGAGGTCTGATGCCATCTGATGTGCCATATATGCACTTATTTTGCAAATTTTGCTAACCACTCTCCCACCCTACTCATTTGCCATTTGCTATAACTAAGCAAGGGAGGACTATTTTTATAATGAAGGATTACCTGCTAGCTAATAAAATGTTACTCATAAGTAGTGTTTTAGTCTCATGTATTGTATTGTTAGTGTAATTTGGTTGTTTCTTAGGATGATCAATTTTTGCCCAAACTTGTGTTTTCCTGGCTCTCCTTGTTTAGATTACTCACAGCTCATTTCTGATCTCTATAAAGTATTTCAAATTTTCTCAGGCCAATTCTGCTTCAATGACTAATGCAACAGAACATGAAACATACTCAAAGTATCTCCAACTAAGATGATGCATTCCCCTATTGCTAAATTCATGGGAGGTTTGGGGGCACAATATATCTTTGGATATCAGATTGCAATGATACTCTTTTAATTCTTAAAAAGCAGTTACCTTTTACTTCCTTCCTCTGAAAGCAAGTAGTTTGAAAAAGTATTTCAAGTACAGATTATATGCTGAACAAGTAAGAGACATAAATTATAAGCTACTTTCTAACAACAATTAAATTTTTTGTTTGCTTCTCTAAATATTGTAACTTGTAGCTACACAAAGCAATTTAATCAGAATTACTACCAAGGCCTGACAGATATGCAAACAGTATAACATTGTAAAAAACAAACAATAGAAAAAGAAACTAAGAATGATAACTTAAACAATAACACAATAAAAAGATGCCTGGTTGTTTTACCTCACTGCTTCCATTACATTTTGCTAATGGATCATGGACAGGTTTCATTTCGTTTGCTGAATCTTCCCTTTTAGAGTTACTTGAAGCAAAAACTCCTTCAGCCTTGAACATCACTTGGACAATGGCATTCAAACCAACATTGTAGTCAAATAAGGAGTGGCCATTTTCTAACTAAAATACACTACAAAATATCAATAATAACACATGGAAAAATTCCATATTTCTTAGCATATAACCCACACAGCAGATAACCTGCAGTGCCTAAAAATGATGTTTATAGATAGGCTGTTTCATCAGATAACCAACACCACCCCATAACCCACATCACCTCACATCTATTTTCAAATGAAATCATGCACTGTCATCTTGAGAAGGTTTCAATCGCGCATTGGGAAGAACAACGTAAGGGAGGTGAAGGTTCCAAGACCTTTGATCCTTCTGCAGACACTTTCTGGAATATTTTCAAGACAGATACAAAGGAAAATCCAGGCGGTAAAAAATGTCTTGCAAGGAGCTGTCCTTCTGGAAAAATTTTCAACAGATAACCTTCACCACTGTATAACCTTCTGCAAACTTAGAACAGTAAAATCAGTGTATAAACCATGAAGTATCTGTCAGAATCTAACAAACATTGGCCATGACATTCCAAAGGAATAGGAATTAAATATCAACACATTATCAATGAAAAATATAGCATTTCACATCCATGCTGTACAAACAAAGCTTCTTTAATGATATGTTGGTATTGAAGACTATAGAGAAGTATGATAATAGTGGTGGCCTGACACACTTTGTGCTGGGGGGGTCAGGTGGAAAAGTGCACCCCTAAATCATTGGCATTCCCAGCAATCAGGGGTGCTCTAGGTATTTTCTAACAGGATGCTGACTCCTCCACAAAGGGACTGACGCCATTGACAGAATACTAGAACTGCTCAAGTAACTCTGATAAAAAAGATCTTTATCTCCCAATGGGGGCTAGCATGCTTCTATGGAAGGGGCTATAGCCTTCCCAGCCCCCTTCTAGTGCCTCTCCTGCCAGCAGTATTTATAATATAGTGCCCTAAATATAGCAATAATACTAGAATATATTCATATGTATGTGCTTCTTTCACATATTCAATATACTCTACTACCAATGAGGGTTAATGAAGGAAAAGAGGAAGGAAAAAATTTTCCAGCCACACCCTTTTAAGAATGAAAGAGAGTGCTATTTGTAAGACATAACATTAAAACTGTGCATTGCAGTTACTAGGCAATATTTCAAAGTACAAAGGTGATGTAGTATACATGGAATGGTTGTGGACAGTCAACAGAAAAAGCTAATGTTTAAAAATAAGGAGCCAAAGACTACTGCAACATTGGCAATTAGTAGCTTCTCCTAACTCCTTGCATAATTTTTCTTGATAGAACTTAGCTTATAGCTAATATGAAGCTCCAAAGACACAGAAGTTATGACTAAAGATTTAAACTTCAGTAAGACAGATACTTTTATTATATCAGTTTCTTTTACCTAAACAAGCTTTGAATATTACACAGTATGTAGGTTGTGTTTTTTTGACTCTAAAAATCACAAATTACATACAGCATGAGAAGTTGGACCTGTGTAGTTTATCATTGTTTGGTGTGGGGGTTTCTTTTGGTCCTAGTAAACTGCTAGGTCAAAGTCTTCTCTGTCTTACTCATGCTTCCTTCTATTCTTTTAATAATGCTTTCCATAAAAGGCACAGACAGTATTATTGTAAATGCTCTCAATTCTCACTCAATAACTTACCAATTTGCTTTATTGACACTAACTTGCTTTTGAAAAAGGCTTCAGAAAGTGTTTGCTTGCTGTATTGAAACTTATAGAAAGCATGTTCTCAAACCTTTGCTAAAAGCTAGCTAATGTCAATAAAGCAAACTTTGAGCCACTAAGTTTAAAATTGAGATCATTTACATTGACATTAACTGTTACAATATTTATTTTAGCTGTGTTATGCACTGAATAGCTTCTACTTTGGGAATCAGACCTTAGAGTTTAGATTCCAAGCTCCTACCATGAATTGTGTCAAGCATAGAAACAGTTCTGCCTTCCACATCTTGGCGCCCCCTTGCCTACTCTGGCACCCATTAAAAATCTCTGCTGGGGGGACAGCAGACCCCCTGTCAGGCCACCACTGATCAATAATGAGATACCTGCTTTCCACTAAAGAAAAGCCGCTGTCTTTCACTGGCAATGCCAAATTCAACTGCTACTTTGTCCTTCAGCTCCTTTATCGTTGTCAATTTGCTTAGTTTGTCAATCTGGATGGATTTCTTACCATCCATTGTTCTTATCTGAATCCACATTGTGATGAAATCTATGAATTTTATATGACACAATAGTACTAGTAGGTCCTAATCTTACTAGTGCAGAGGTTCAGGAGATTTAGTTACTATCATCAAACTGTAAGTTTGCATAGTTATGGAAGAATTCTTTGGAGGTGCTAAGCATACTGAAAATAAGAGAAGACAAGGTCCCTGCTCCTCAAATTGGCAAAAGTAGCTAAGCAATCACAGAAAATGATGCATCTTTTTTGTTTTTCTGTGATGAATGCATGTCATTTCTGATCAAACCAAAAGCTAACTCACTGACACTTTGTATTTATTTAGTTTTAGGAGGAAATCCAGAATAACTAGATGAGGCAACAGTTCTTACAAGAATTCGCCTACTGAACAAGGCCTAAGTAAACGTAGTCCATAGATAGACTTATTACTAGCATACAATTAACGGAAAAGTGCAGCATAAATACCTTTTACATAGAAAAAAATGAAATATTAATGAATTCATAGATCTCCTGAAAGCAAAGACATATTATACGTTACCGCAAGTGCAGCAAATCAAATACTTGAAATCTTGTGAATGGGGTATGATTTGGCGGGAAAATCACAGGGGTACCATGCCTCGTTCTAATTTATCTCGTCTTCACAACATTGTCAATATTTAGTATGACTCAAACACCTGAACGAATCTGATCTAGTCAATAAGTTAAATACAAATAACAGCGGCAACAGGTACATGACTATAAACAAAAAATAGCTTTCGTTTTCTGTTTGCTTTTTGGTAATAATTTTCCTCAAAGCTGACCTCCATCAAAGTAAATTGCCATGAATAGTTAAATACAGTCATGTCAAGATAAATTACACAAGACAAAAACACTTTGCTAGCAACTGCTCTTGTCTGCTTTCTCAAATTACTTATCAAAAATAATATTCTTCACTCTGGTACACAAGATCATAAGCTAGCAAATAAGTAAAGCAAAAACTCCCAATACATAGTATAAAGAATGCCACAAATTTCAGAATTTTGCCTGACCCTTCTCAGGTATGTATGTACCTAGACATTTTCCGTAGGGGAGGGGGACGTTTTGACCATTTGACCTACTACTATGGCTAAAGAAAAAGGCCATTGAAAACACTATGTTCAATGGGATGCTAAATCTTCTGCAGCATGACCTGCAACTTTTTTAAAATTTTGTACTTGTTGCAGGTGTGTTGCCCCAAACAAACACATCACTACCCCTTCTGCATCTTCAATTTAACTTAATTACTCTGCATCTGTTTGCATGGGTACTTATTAATGCTTATTTATATGACATTTTTATGGGCAAGATCCTAAAGTTGGGTCAGGCCAGAAAAAAACTATTTGGTGTGATGAAGGAATCTACTTTGAGATGCTCTCTCATACATAATACTGTAATGGTACCACAATTTTAAAAGGATTCCATACCATGTCCTAGTGGGCAAATGATCATCTACAAATTTGTAAAGCAAAGGACTCTTGCTACAAAGGTTAGTTTTTGATTCCTACTTGGCTAGTAAAAAGATGAGTAAATGTAGTGGATAATGAGAAAACATATGGATATTTCTAATCATGAATTAAACATATCAGATTCCTGCAACTACTATTCTCTTTTACAATAAAGCTAAAACTCCTGTCAATGGGTAAATCTCCTTGCAGATTGGATGAAGAAACTGAATAAAGGAGATAATTAAAATTACCACAACACACTGAACAACAAAGGCTCTTAAATTCAAGCCTACTAGACTACATGACCATCCATCTTTTTGTGTGAGTTGTGCACAAAAACCTATCAAATACATGTTAATTGCCCAAGGCTATATAAGTTAAAGGACACCAAAAACTGAAAATAATATAAGCATTAGCATTCACCTGCTGGATGCAGAATGAAGCTGCCCAACTTCAAAATTTATATTCACATGATAATGAAGGAACAAAATGCATAATTAAGTGTCAGTGTTCTCAGCTCATATTCTGGGTTTCAACTAGCAGTTAACTTGAAAAACTCAAATACTCATATCATACCAGAGGTGTACAGCTCAGGGACTTGGGGGGGGGCTTTGCCTCTCTAGTCATTTTCTCAATGCTATTATGGGGTTGTAGCTCTCTAGTTATCATAAGCATCGCAAAAATGACATAGCAGGGTAGTGATATAGGACTCTGCATAAAAGTTTCCCATTATGTATTCACAACACAGTCTGCTAAAAACAAAAATAGCCAGTTGCATCTAGCAGAGCCACCCCCCCCCCCCAATTGTCAATTTTGCTATACACCACTGTATCCTACTAATAATATATAAACAGATCTAGCATTTCCAGAAGAAAATGCACACCGAAAAAGCTGTAGAAAGCATATTTAACAAGGAAGTCAAAACCTCGGTTTGCAAAACTAATAATATCTTATCATAGAGTAAAAACCCATACATAAGAACCTACAATTTTCAAATAAGCCTGTTCATGTTTTTATGTGATGACCAGTTATAAGGGTGCTGGTTATTAACACAGGGTCCAAACCAAATGCCAGATAAAATGAGAGCAAACAGTGTATAATTGAAAGACTATGGAAATGTAGTTAACCACCCAAAGCTTTGTGGTTAAAATCATAGGTGTGAACCTGCCTAGTACAACAATGCATGTACTATTTTTGGAACATCCATCAAAGACTTGTTTGTTTCCCAGTAGATGAAGATGGTTTGTTTCCAGTAGAAGATAAACCATTAAAAACAACTTAGCTAGAATATCAGGGTGAAAGGCTCTAACTATTTAAAATCAATGTATACAATTTCAGACTGTAGTTTCTTACTAATTGAGGGTTCTTATTTGTGGGTTTCTACTGTATTATAAATGTATCTTGTGTAATATGAGAAAAGTAAAACCACATGCTCAAAATGCTCTCACTTAACACCAAGAGGTCTAATTTCATTACATATTTACATTGGAAGTAACATATTGCAACAGAAATAACTGTTCTCCATGAACACAAAAGTCCATGTAACAGCATGCAGCTTGTAATTCTATGCTTTTTCTGCTTGTCCCTTTTCCATATCCACTTGTGATGCAGATGCTTGAACATCATCACCATCCATTGGTTGGTCACCTATTACTTGCTCTCCACTTTGCACTTCCTTCTGGTCTGATTCAGTTTGGTGCTGAGACTGAACACTGTTTTCCACAGCAAAGCCCTCAACAGCTTGTAACAATTGTAACAAATTTGATGCCTGTAAACCTTCCATGTGTCTTTCTGTTACTTTATTGTTTTGGTCAAATTCTACAAGGACAATTCCTCCAACAGGTGTTCCAGACAAATCTCCTATGTCACTTGAAACAATGCTGTTTTCTCCTATGACCGCATTTTCATCTGTATGAACAACTGCATATGCTACTGCATTTTCACCCTGACTTTCAGTAGAATTACTGGCAGCTTGTGATGCTTGGAAGGACTGCAGCTGCTCTAGAGTGACTGCATTTTGGGAAACAACAAACTTTACAAATGGGTGGTTCTCAGCTGATTGTAAGTCAATGACATCACCTTGGATTGCATCCAGTTGGCTCTTGTCATGTAATTCAACCATACTTTTAGCTACCATAGAAGCACTGACTTCATTCTCATCTATCTCTCCCACAACTCCCTCTTTGCTACAAGTACTATCATCAACATCTTTTGGTTGCATTTCTTCTTCAACTTCTTCCCCTCCATCAGATTCTTCAACCTGCATGGCTGCCAACTCAGCCTCTGCCACTATTTCCCCATGCTGTTCTAAATGCTTGAGGTAGCTTTTGTATAACCTGAATTCTTTGTTGCACTTGGTGCATGTCAGGGATTTTTGGTGTACTCTTTGATGTCTTGTTAAACTTGATAAGTAACCAAATGCTTTTGAGCATATGTTACATTTAAAGCCTTTCCCTTCTGTATGCAGCTTACTGTGCCTTTTCAAACTGGATATGTACTCAAAACATCTTTGACAATCTGGACATGGGTAAATCTCCTTTCCTGAGTGTGTTTTCAAATGACGCTTTAAACTTGTTGCATACATGAATGACTTTGAACATTCTTTACATGTATATGCTTTCCCTGATGTTTCTTCTGAATGAAGCTTCAAGTGCCTCTTCAAACTAGAATTGTATTGGAATGTTTTAGAACAGGTAGGGCATTGGTAAACAACAGAAGACTCGCCTTCTTTGTGCTTGAGCATATGGCGCTTCTTACTAGATATGTGAGTGAACCTCTTTCCACACTCTTCACAAACAAAGTCTTGGGCCGGAGCATCTTCAAACTTAACATCAGAGATTATGTTTTCGTCTTCGTTTGCAATTCCATCCAGGTCAGACAAAACAACTACCTCAAGACTTTTCCCCTGAATCCTTTCTCCGCCGGCACTCGAATTATTGTCCTGTAGGATTTCTGCCGAAGTCACAAGCAATTTCCCATCAGCAGAGTTCACAATAGCAGACCTGGTTCCCTCTAAGCTGTCTGCGAAATCAGATGTCTCTGATTTAATCGACAAATTTAAGTCCTTTTCCCCTTCAGTGGCTTTCGTGGCACTACCAACAGAGTCATGTTCGTAGGCGAGTGTATCCTTGGCATCTTCAATCTTTGCTAGGCCGCCGTTTTCTACTTCATTGTTCAAATGCGAAAAGGTGGCCTGTCCTGCATGTTGCTTCGCTTCCACAGTACCTTTAACATGGTCACTTCCACCTCCAACATCTGCCCCAGTTTGGATGCCAACACTTTCTTCCAAATCATCGTGAGCTTTTGTTGAATCTTCAGAAACAACTCTTGCCGTTCCCGATTCAAGTTGCCCGCTATCAACAACAACTACAACACCATCATCCATCTTGTTGAACGATGAGACACTACTCAGGTCACCAGAAACTGATGGTTCTGGGCATTCGGAAGCCATTATAGTAAAAAACTTAATTGCTCCTAGATTTCCGCTATCTTCCTATACCATTTTCTAGTCTTAAAATAGTTCTAGTATTGGAAACTTTGTGATAAATTATTCTGAAAAACCGCCATATTTGCCTTTGAGCAACCGCAACCACTAGCTTCGGCCTTCGGCAGGTTCGGACAACAACTACGCACGCCTTAAAGTCATGTGACCTCTTTTGTATTGAAACAACCAATGTCAATCAAACGTTTTCTCTGAATGAAAGGGGGTTGCATCATTGAGGAGTCAACGATGATACTAGGCGTGCCGGAAGCAAACTAAGGCAAGGGGGCAGACTTCCCTCGTAGGGCACCATGTCACTCCCTTTGTAACTGTGTCCTTCAGTGGCCACAATCATTTGATCGCAAGAGTGGTCATCTTCCTACTTCATGGACAGTTGTTGAGTTTTGAAGCACCTGCACAGGGTTGCCAAATTTATTTTTCCAAAAAAGCCTTGGGATAATTCTTGGGAGTTTTAGAGAATGCTCGCTAAAAGCTTATCGATATTCATATATGACTGTATGACAAAAGGGAACAGAACGGTAGAATAGGAAACTTAGAACCCAGTCCCCCTTCTCTTTTTCATCGTAATTTGAAGTAACAAAAACAGAAGGCCTGTTTATAGTTCCCACAATACATATCATTAACAAAATCTACCATTTTATATGTAGAAAATACGTATCTTTATATTCAAAAAGCGAATTTCTCTAAGATTAGGGGTTTGGTTCTAACCTTTGCACAGAGGGCAGCACCCCCTGACTCCAACTGTCAACTGACTTTGTGAGCTTCCAATCCTCTACTTTACTTTGCCCTGCAGTTACGCATAATCACATGAATTTAATTATACTGCTATTTCTCTCCTCAGATATATCATCATTAGCAGCAGCATTTCAGAAGACTGTCTTCTAGGG
>OLMO02000001.1:5022130-5036038 GCA_900291935.2 Cassiopea xamachana | reverse complement strand
GGGGGGGGGTGAGCACGTTCATGATTGATAACAGTGGTGACCCTCATGCCTCAATTATGCACCCATTGAAAAATCAAAGAGTATGCCCCCAAAGCAGCACGCCACTTATTAATGGTAACAGTTGATGTCGATAAATGACGTCATTGAGCCTTGGGAACTTTATGTTTAAAAGCAATGGGTATTGAGATTTTTTGAGCCTCGGCTTGGGAATTTGTGGAATTTCTATCTGGCAACCCCACATTGATCCAGATTGTCAAAACATGGGAATAAATAGGTAAAAATGAAACTAAAAACCTTCATATATGTGTTACCTGTGGTCAACAAGCATGCATTGGCATACTTAATAAAGCAAATTTCAGCAAAATCAGGCTTGTAGAAGCGGAGATATGACTATTTGAAGTTGGAAGAGATTGATTAGGCCAAAAATCAGGGCAATTTCTGATGAAATAGACGTTGTTGGCAGAATGTTAATAACTTTCAGGTGGACATTTCTCTACTTCTGAAACTCCGATTACAGCCGTTTTTGCTTTGTTTTGTAGGGTTCTCCCTATATTTAATCGCAATTTATTCGTCTCTATAGTTAAATCAATAACATTTTTGCAATTTTCCTGTTACTTAAGCTATAATCTTTTTGCAACTTCAACGCCGAAACACTGAAAAATTTCGCCTTACAGCTAAAAGTAAAAAGAGGGCGGGAAAAGGACAAAATGAGACTCTTTTCCCGTAAAAGAGACAAGCCTAATGGACTTTTATGCCGGAGGATTCGCACAGATTTGCACAGATAAGAGAGTTATATAATTTTGAAAAATGTTACTCCGGTCATTTGAAATTATGGGAAAATAGCATTTTCTGCTCATAGATAGGCATTTCGTTCGTAATTCTATACTTAATGTTTCCACACAATCTTTCCTACTTTCAACTAGTCTAATTCACCTTCCTCCATTATTTTAATGAGTTAAAATCTTCAAAATAGCTATGTTTTGAGTCCAAATTCAACATTATCTATGTCAAGCAGTTTTTGGCATAGATTGTACGATTTTCTATTCCTCTGTCAATGATACTGGTCTACTATCTTTTGATGATTTTTCTTTGCAATGGCGCTTTTTGCTTTGGATATCACATGTGAGGACAATGCAAACTTTCGTGCAGAAGTTTTCGTGAATTTTATAGTTTTTCGATCTTCAGCATTATTTATGAAGCTTCAGATAGCCTCTCCGGTACTCTCGTGAGAGTACTTGGGGGCTCTGGGTGTTTTGACTACTGCCCTTTTCAGCAAAAGCGCGAAAGTGCCGTTTTTCAGTACCCTCTTTTTATCAAAAAGGGCGTTTTCTTTAGATTGAAAAGGTGTGGTTCCAAAAATGTTCTTGAAGCCCATTTTTTGCTTCGCTACCGTGAAAAGAGAATTGCAATGAGGATCATAGTGGTGAGGATCATTCGACTTCAGAGTAACCATGTCAGTAAACCTCCCACACTATTTCCTCCGTATATGAATCTGCAACATAGCATTCAAAGGCAGTGTCTTCTCTAAAAATTTGTAGTGTGCCCTTTTTCATGGATTGGACCCCTGCCCTCGAAAATTCCTAGTTGCGCGCTTGGTCAGGCGTGCAGTTACAGAACAAGAAGCAAAGATGGCGCAAGGGAAGAAATGCTAGGAGGGTAAATTTCTAACTGACCATGCCTCTCAGGTCGACTTAAAATGTAAAGAACTCTGAAATTGTAAACTATGGAAGTTCCGAAAAGTGCATAGAAATACACTTTATTATAAGAATTACATTTTTAAACTATTGAGGCCCAAAAACACTGAAAATTCTGAAAAATGTATGAACAGAGTAAGGCTCACGCTTCATTAAGGCCTAGAAATTTTGTGTTCTTTCTGTAATACTGCTTTCAGGTTAAATTGTGCATTATCTATAGACTATTTATTGCTAGACTCAATTCTTGTTTTGCTTCATAACAGATATGTGCATCGGATCGGATTAGGCATTTATAACCCGAGAATTAGCTTTTGCTGAAATCCGATCCGATTCGAACTTTTCTGATCCGAATCCGTTCCGAACCGAAATTGTCTTGTGCGAATCCGATCTGATCCGAGACTAATAGTTGTTTATTTAAACCAAGCAAAAACATCTTTATAGCTAACCTACGTAAACAATATTGATAGTATCTCACGTATATTGATAGGTGTAATATTCTACTTCAAAATGCTCATTCCTGTGCCTGAATATCTAGCATGATAAGAGAGATACGAGTATAAAGTCCTGTGCTTAGGGATCTGAATTAAATAGGATAGAAATTATGTCCAGCTTTCTATTATTTTCATAACTTCCTGTTTGGTTGGCGACCAGGTAAGAGCATGTTCCCTCTCTTGTAAAGGTTTATCATTGGCTAGCAGAGTTGTTAGAACCAGGCCCCGCGCAGTATTTAGAGTATTATTAGTTTGCACCCGGCAGTAGCAGTCAGAAGGAGTTGGAGGAGCGTTGGGAGAGGAGATGCACTGTAGAAATAATTAGATTATATAATAATTAGATAAAGGTAAGAGAGTTATTGCTATATCGAAAAGTCTTGGTATTTTCTAGGTTGGTAAAATCTGTGGTGCTAGGTGGCTTGCTTACGCTTGAAGACTTTCTAACTTCACTTATCTCAATACCATCACGCAATATGCTATAAGAGTAACATATTACCTTTACTTATGTTTAGGTTTGTCATGAACAAGTAATTTACTTTATTTTTGAATTTGATAATCGACATGCAATGCGAATCGGTCCGACTTCAAGACAGCTTTTCCAATTCGATCCGATCTGAAATAGAAATTTGTGTTCTGAAATCCGAACGAATCAGATCGGATTGAATTCGGATTGGTTTCGGATCGGATTTGTACACCTCTACTTCATAGTGAAGTAAATGATCAATTAAGTTAAATATATTCCATTGACTTTCAAGCGAAGCTACTTGAGAATTCTTCAAGTATAATCCTCGGCTGAAAATCGGAAAAATGCAAGAATACACGTTCTGCGTACGCTTTCACGCCAACTTAGTTCGCTAAAATAAGAAACTTTTAAGAAACTTTTAGAACTAAAATGTGGCCAAAAATTAAGAAACATTTAGTACTAGGCCTTTGATTTGATTTTTAATTATTTATGCAGGGTAATACATTCAGTAATGAAAAGAAAAAACTGATTTACAATGTGCCCTATCTAAAATCCTAGCTAATCTACATACAGTTCAATACCAAGATAAACGAAAATTAATATACAATATGTTCTGATTAGAAAATAAAAAGTTTGATGGTGTACAAGAACTCTCACACCCTTTGATTTTTCAAAGATTGCTTCAGCAAATTTTGGAAAGTAGCCAGTGAAGAGGCATTTTTTATTTCGGTGCTTAGTTTATTCCACACCTTCACACCTCGATATGAAAAGCTGCGTTGCCCGTAAGAGGTTTCTTATAAAAAAAACTAGGTTTCTTATAAAAAAATAGGTTTCTTATAGCATTGAGGCTTCGCGCAACATTAAGTATTTTAATAAAAGAAGAGTGCAAACATTCATTGACAGCATAAAATTGTAAACAAATGAATATACATCCTTCCGAATGCTGATGCTATGGGCCAGAGGTGGCTAACCAGTGAGAGGGTAAGAGCTGCATTTTCTACTGTGATGAAAGGGCCACATCAAATTCATGGGGATACATGAGTATCACGCCGATACTTTCTTATCACATTAATATATCTTATTGCACTCAAGGGAAGTAAACTTATATGAGAAACACACTCTTCAATGTGAGTGAAACCAGGCAAAGAGCCGTGGGTTGGCCACACTTGCTACACACGATTACTTCGGGCTATTTTGGCCGATCATTGAATAAGTAGTTATGGCCGATTTCTACTGAGAAAAAAATCAGGCTTTCAATTACATGCAGTTGATATTTAAAAGAGAGTCATGAAACTATCAACAGACAACATTTGAACTGCGATAGTAAAGTTGCTAAAACTGTTATTCGAACAAAGACCTCATGATGGGCGTGGTTTGTGGTACAACTAAGATTTGGTACCCAGATAACATCAGCTGAGCAACGGAGGGTTTACAGATCTGTCTGCGAGTCGGATCCTTCAAATTCCTTGCAAATTACCCAAGGTTGCAAGGTGCCATTTGGTTAGGCCACTTCGTCTACAGCCCAAAGTATTGTTCGTTTTGCTTCAGGCACATTGAGCGAAATTATGATCTAATATCAGTCGGTGCAAAGCATTTCTGCATACATAGCACCATTTCAGCTGGTGCCACTGATCACATCAAGGGAAACCACTTCTTACCTAGAAACTACAGGTTGAAATTTTACTCATGCGAATCATATTTACCAAGTAAAGTCTAAAGAAGATTGTCACGAGAAACCTTTGAGAATGTTATATTTAAGGCTCGTCGAGCCTCACTTTAGATCTGTCTTTTTTCTATTCTCATAAGACTTATAATGACAATTACAATACAAAAGTCAAAGGAGGATGGAAATGCATAGCAACCCCAAGACGTACACTTAACGTAGAGACACAAGTTTACAAAAATTTCTACCAAATATTGAGCTACAGAAGTAATTAGGGTGGTGTAGCCCATAGTACCCATAGTGTCACAAATTTGAAAAAACCTTGCCAAGAGATATCTCACAAGGAGAAAGCAAATTGAAAGAATAGATTTTTGTTAATCTGCCAAGTTGGCGCCCAGGTATGATGGGCAATCCGTATCCTCAATACCATCATTAATCAGACACAAGGGATTTAAAGTATCCCTAAAGTTATGTTTGAATTTGTGGAAATTAAGCTTACTGAGTCCAATGCGTAGCTGCGTTAAAATAGACAAACGTTTTGGGTCGTGAATGATGCTGTTGTTCCGTATGGGGCTCTTGCGGTACAGTTTTACGACAAAAAATTGAAAAATTGCAAAGCAGGGCTGTAAGGATCATAGCATGTAGTCTTTACAATGCACAAACTAGTCCTCTATTGAAACAATTGAGATTACCAAGTATTCAAGATATGATACAGCAAGAAACTGTAGCCATGGTACACAAAGCAATTAATAACCAAGCACCGGAATACTTATCAGTTCTGTTCAATAGAGTTTCTGCTATTACAGGCAGAACAATACCTTATAAATCTAAGACCTCCGCGATGAAACGCTACCTTTGGTCAAAATTGTTTTGCACACAGAAGGGGGAATAACTTGCCGAAAGAAATAAAATGCAAAATCCTATGATTCATTTAAAAATAAATTAAAAAAACAACAGCAAAGTCATCAGCCGATTTAGATATTGTTTAATATTTACCTGTATTTACTATTTCATTCTACTTGTTGTAAATATTTCGGTACTTTTACTGTAAAATACTTTTAATGTATATTTTTTAACATGACCCCCTGCAAATCAGGCTCAAGCCTGGGGGGGCTTCCATGCATAAATAATGATATGATATGATATATGATACGATATGAATAAAATGGTGATCTACGTCGTCGTTAAAGGAAGGAAGTGCCCAAATATATTCAGATAAATACAGCTGCAAGGAATCCTGTGCCATCCCCAAAACGTTGACTGGAAGGATATATCTGGCTTTTATAGAAAGCCACAGGAAGAAAATTCTTTCAGGCATTTTAATAATTCAATCGAACGTGCGCTGCTAATCGCGCGCGTAGGCTCATTTGGGCGCGCTATGTTCTTAAAACACAATTTTGTAAGTTAATAGAAGATATTGATAAAAATTTTTAACAGCTCAAAGAAAGGTCTAATTATATGCAAGTCATGCCTTTTATTATGAGAGCTGTCCATAATACGTGAATGATAAAGCTACTTCTAGGAAGTGACTGCTATTTCCGTTTAATCTTATCTTTACTTTATATTGTAAGTATATTTGTTTAGCGTGCATTGTATTTAGCATGCATGCACAAGATTTGCAAAAACAGATACTTGCATCTCACATGCTACAATGCACAAAAATGAAATGAAAGATGTATCATGATAAAGTGCGATGGAATCGCTCTCTAACGATAAAAGAAAAACTTTGCGTGCGTGGTAAATCGAGCGCGTGTGACATGCTGGACGCGTGCCTGTGCGCTTGCGAGCGATCGCGCGCATCTCATTGAAAGGCCTGTAATTTTTCAAAAGTACAGACTCTTTTCAATACCGTATAAATAGCAAAATCTAACTAAAACCTCGGTCAAAACAATGCAGGGACATAACTTACATATATCTTTGGGGGGTGTCAGAAGTTTGCCCTGCAAAAATTTTCTGTGACCTTTGTCCTTTTTAGTGTAGTTGATCAAATGGTCCTGGGTGTAATAAGTTGCCCTGCAAAAATATATTGTGCAGCCGTTTTTGCCCTGCAACATAGCAATTTTCAGGGTTGGGGGGTGACTAACCCTCATACCCCCCGTAAGTGTCGTCTCTGAAACAATAACTTCATGCAATGAACGTAGGGTGAAAGCTTGCACGAGAAAACTAATCAAAATTAAGGTAAATCAACATATTATAATTCCTTGTACAATTAATGAAACTGAAGGGTATCATGCTATACAATATCAAAGATACCTCTCAAGCTTAATTCTGGGAATAATGTTCATTGATTGTAGTTCTTGGAAAAGAAGTTTACATGCATAAGGCATTTGCAATGTTGATATGTCTCTTGAAGATTCACAGTAGTGACACCTGTATCAAAAATGAAGGATTTATAGTGTGCTGATAAAGCTGAAGATTTTCAAAGGCAAAATGAACGAACTAAGCAGTAGTCAAAGAAGATAGACATTAAAATTAACGATAAAAGTATATAGTTCATGTTTGAAGGATATATCGATTTCAATTCCTCCCTGCTTGTATTTTTCATTCATTCAAAAATCCATCACAGAGTGACAGAACAGCCATAATATGCTCGTTACGATCTAAGGAAAGGTAACAATTCGCAGCTTCCAAAATTGCACACAACAACATATGGAATTGAGACTTTATCCTTCCTTCCTTTGGTCGACTTTAACAATTATAATCAAACAAGCAAGCACACTAAATGTTGGAAGGGCGAGAACTGCAACTGTAGACTTTGCAAAATATATATACCACAGGTTGGGTAACTAACATGATGTGTATCAATTTTTATTTTACACCTGTAATAAATTTTAATTTTTTAAGCCATTAGGCCTTAATTAGGAGTAATTTTGCTAGCTAAATTTCTTTTGCCTACTATAAATAAATTGTTGTTGTTGATGATATTAATATTGGGGTGCACCAGGCGTTTTCCGATGGCAGGCGAGGAGGCGATTTTAGCCTCTTCTTGGCGTATCTAGCTATTTCAGCCACTCAATGATGGCGACAGCAGGGTTGCCAGATTGGCATTGGAAATGGCCAAAATTATGAATTTTGGCATTTTTAGAGTAGTTTATAATTTACAAATTGCGTTTGGCAGATTTTTTAATTTGGCATTATTTTGGCATTTTTCTGAGCATGGGTTCACGAAGCGCAATTTGTTATCTTTTCAGAATTTCTGAAAATATACATCTAAATAAGTATGCATGCATAGTTTATCAAAGGTTACTGAAGGCATTGCACTATAGTGATTTTAACTTATTAATTAACGTCACTGCGCTATATGGTCATCCTAGGGGTGAAAAAAATAAAATGCTCCGCAGCTTCATTGCCACTGTGGAGGAATTTTGGATTTGGCACATTTTAATTCAATTTGGCATAAAATTTTCACCATTTGGTATATTTCAACTTTTTAAGTCTGGCAACCCTGCGCAGCAAATGGAATCAACATAGTTGATAGCTTACCATCCAGAATATCCCATTAGACCACAGTTTTCACAAACATCAACTTCAAACGCATCACTTGATATCATTAACCTTTCCAATAGTAGCATACTAAAACAAATGAATTTGGATGAAAAGAATATGTAAAATTGCACAAAAAAACTAAAAGCAGGGGCGTGGCCCAAGGGTTACAGGAGCCACTGAACCTGCAGTTTGCGACAACAGAAAAGTCTGATCCAATGACACTCACTGGCTAGAAAAGGGTCTTTTATGCTGCCCTTTAAGTAGGTGCTAGCTGCAACAACAACGAGATTATTGAAGTTTCACAGCTTTTTATACTCTGAAGTGAATGTAGAAACAGTACTAGTGTACGTTAGTACTGTCTGTCAGTACTTGTCTAAGTAAAAAAGTCGTCAACATTTGAAGTATCTCGACAAGCAAAAGGATGGGTATTTTAAAACCCACAATAAACGTGGTCAAAATCAGTTGGGGGATCTAAAAAACCTCCAAAAACTAATTATCGCGGGTTCAAAAAAGCGGGGGGACAGCCTCTGGATACGTCTGTTTTTTCGAGGTGCCAGCATCACATGAAAACAGCAAAACATAAGGCATGAGGATTACCTGAGATTGAATCAAGACCATGCTTTTGCATGTTTAGCAAAATAATTCAAGCAGATTTGAAGCAACCCCAAAATTGTCACAATTAAACTGGGGGGTCAAAATAAGGAGCGGGGGTAATCTCGGCACTCCTTCTTCTCAGCTAACCCTTTTGTCTCTCTTCGTACAGTCACTAATGCCCGGCAAGAATTTTTAGAAAAGCTAGGGATAAATCTGCGATCAACGCAGATTTTGCATAACTAGCAACAATATCTGTTGAATCTTCCATTGTCCAACGCTGGCTGATACTGCCACTCCCAGGAAGGGTTTTAGGGTAAAGGCTCGGTGATCCTTTAAAGTCTGCCTCTTGCACAAGGCAAAGCAATCAAGTGGGCGCACTAGTTATAAGACAAGATTCTCAGGGTGTTATTTTGGGGAATCAGGAAACTAAGTTGCTTCAGAAATGTATTACTATCCGTTAAAGAATTCCGCTTTACACATTTCCCGACGATTCCAGTAGCAGGGTAGGCAAAATCAAGAAATATCTGTCAGACTTGCAACAAACCTTGCTCCATATCCAATAAGGCAGTCTCTCTCCATTTCACCAAGACGCAGTCCACCATCCCTTATGACAAAAAACAACAAGACCATAAAGAAATAACAATAGATTTATTGCAACTAAAGTGAATGCAGTACTATTGTAAGCTGAACATCGTGGCGTCACATGGTGTAGTTCAGAAAGCTAAATACCAGGCGCAAATTGACTGAGAACGCAGTTTAGAGTAATATTCACATTCATTGCTCATGATTCCTTGGCTTCTGTGAGCTGATTCAGGGCTGTCTGGGTATTGCAGTAAACTACCGGCTCTAGAACTTTGTCTAATTGGTCAATCCAAGCTTCCTCTCGTGATTGATTCAAACGAGGAAAAAAGATTGTGACTGCAGAAGAGCTCAGTGAAATTAATAAACTTAACTTCACAAGATGGTTGATCAAAGTTTCATTTAAAAAAAGGCTAATTATACCCTGGAATGTGAGATTGTTGCAAAGAAAAGGTTTTTCCACAGGTAGGTGGGTTTATTTGCTAAAGCATTTTGAATTCCGGCTGTAGCATAACTTTGATTTGTCAAACATATTGTGGCAAATGTAGGATTATTGAAACGCTGCTCCTGAAAAGGAGTTGAGAGCTTACCTTGCTCGTCCTTCTGTTGGCTGTCTTGTAAGTATTGCTCTTGGACCCTAAAAATAACCCTGTGCTAAACAAACTTGTGCTAATTAACTCAATGGATGTCCAGCACATGTTTGTCTTTCAAAGCATCACTCTTGCATTATATCGAGGTCCTAAACCAACACTAAATACCGTCTAAGAATTTAGCCAATTTGTGTGCACAGTTAAATTACTTCTATCTTCTAACAAAATTGTATACACGCATTTTTTATAGAATATATTTTGCTCCTCCTACAAATCGATAGAAGGCTGCTTTACAATGCTTGTAAATTGTTCTCTCATAGTTTTTGGTAATGAAAATCGTCAAATCAAATGCTTTCTGATGCGTTCGATTTGCTTACCTTAGCCCTAGCGTGCATTTTGTCCAAAACCATGTGCTTCAGCTTCTGATAATAAACTGGACCAAAAAATATGTATGCCTCTAACGGTTCTCTGGAGAAGAAGAAAGCAAGGGACATTTAATCAATTAAATTCAAAAAGGATTTTAACTGGAGAGAGTATATGAATACAACGCGCTTCTTAGCAATATTAGCAAAAAATTCCAGCGATTTATTCCAAGGTTTTTTGGAAAAATTAAATCCCAAGAATGATTCCATCACACTAAAAATTCCCAAGATCTTCGGATAAAATCCCAAGTCTGGCAAGTTCAACATGGAAAATATATTCTTAAGAAACAATTGGCAAGAAATGACAAATTGAAAGCCTGTTGGTAGCTTACATTTAGATGGATAATTAATGTTAATTATTCAAAAGCCTGCGCAGCGACAATTTAAAAATAAATTATCTCGCTTTCAGTACTCATTAATGCCCGCAATAACAGAATATAACTAGTGGTGGACACATTTACCCTGTTATTCCAGATGTGANACAAAATCCTTTCCTTGATAATTGAAGCCATAGCGCACTAGAGTTTCACATACATCTTTCACTTTGCTGCCCCCAAAAGCTGAAATAGATCAACTGTTGAGTTACGAGTTAATTCTTGGTAGAGACAATGTTTTCCCTAACAAAAATCACAAAAAATGTCAGCAAAAACCCAAATGATCTAGAGGATTCAAATACGTTGTAAGAGACAAAATGGGGATGTATTCAAAACATATGGCTGTCATATCAAATGGTTCATACATCATTGTGTTTCAGCAGGCTGTGATTGAATAAACTCCTCGTAAGGAAGTTAACAAGCAGGGTTTGATAACAAGCATTGAGAGTTAAAAGAGAGGATATGATCATCAATAACCAGTGTGTTAGCTCTCCTTTAAAAAGGTTTAGTATGAAGCAGGGTGAACTTATGTTGGAATGCACTCAATTTTTGAGCACCAACTAAGGCCTAAATTTGGGCTGACATAAGCTCAAATTTACTCAATGAAAGACCAAAACAGTGGTTGATACTACATGGTACTACTTAAATACTAACTTGGGAAGGAAAGCTACTGAAGCTGAGGCAACACATTTTAAGTGTAAGCTTTTCAATACTGTGGGAACATCATACACATTCTTGCTATGATGTTACCAAAATCAAACAACATCACCATGACAGATTCAATACAAATGAATTGTCACACCAAAATCGTGATTTTGTTGCCAGAATTCGCATTGAGCATTAATGAATAATTTATAGATCTTAGCACACTCATATATTATGCTGACAATACCAAACAACCAATTTGTTCTGCAAGTCGCGTAAGCTGGCCAATATAAATTAGGTTAGTATTTTGAACTGCTTTACGAAACAAAAACAAAACTAGCACACAGGTGTCATACGAATTAATAAAAAATCGACGTTTAAAAAATCTGCTGCAAAAATTAACCCAAAGAAAATTTCATGAAACTCTGAGGTTAAATAACGAAGATGTAAATGGCGATAGGGGTGTAGAAAAGGTAAATCAGTGGGGAGGAACACAAAAACGTTTCATCTTTCTTATAATCCACAGCTCCAACAGCAGCTCTTTCACAAGAATGAAAATTATGACGACAATGATAACGAGACAATAATGATTAAAAAGGTTTCCATGATGAAGATACTAATGACGTGGATGACAATGTCGTTTTGGATAACGCGACTGGCCAGAGAGGGAGCACGGTCAAAATTTGAAAAATTGGAAAGCTCAAATAGTGTGAAAATTTGAATAATAATGCAAACAGTTTTAACTTTAGGTTTGGGCTGATGATANAAGTATCTTGGCTTTGACATTGAAGTACTAGCAAATCATTATCCATGTAAAATGTGCGAAGACAGAGAATTAGTGTTGAAAACTTTAATCAAAAACGTCCAGACTGAGTTTTCAATATTCAACATCGTTTGTGCTCTGCTCGATTTTTAGAAAGTTGATGACAAAACTGGAGTGTAATCCAAAGCAAGAAGGCTGAGGGTAGAGCTATTTCTGCTAACTAGTGAAAACATCAAGTCACTGCTAAGTATCGTTACTTGAAAAAATTTATTCAGCTGCAGTTTCTAATGAGCCCTTTTTGTCTTTTTCAGTTTCTCTCCTACACCCAATTCCACTAAACGAGTCTATTCTTCTTAAATGTATCTATTGGTGCATACATTTTTTTAAAAAGAATACTAAATTTAGGTTTGCCAAGAATCACATAAATTGTTATGATAAATGTCCTTTGGCCTTAAAGTTCCTGATATATAATTGATCTTTTTCATTTATGGTATCTAGACGCCAAATTCTATACAATCCACGACTTTGTGTTTGCAGTTAAAATTGATAATCTTAATTTATTCAAAGTAAGTTCATTGCACTTCTGTTTATATATTTTGTGACTACACACTTATCTTTTTATAAGAATACACAACTTTTCACTGAGCCTAAATATTCTTAACTTTCTTAGATTTTAAGTCTTAGATTATTCTTATATTTTAAATTTTTTAAATTTTAAACCTTAGATTATTAATCTAATTCATTCAAAGTAAGTTCACTGCACTTCTGTTTTTATATTTTGCGACATTTCTTTCATAAGAATACCTAACTTTTAACTGAGCCTCAATATTCTTAATTTTTATGGCTTTGAGACTAAAATTATTCCTAAATTATTCCTAAGTGCAAAAGGTTCAGCTTCGCCTGAAAATTAAAGGAACATATTCAGATCGTTGTTGATCTCTTACTCCATCACAAAAGTGGAACGGAACAACAAATATTGTATAGAGAGTGTAAACATTAATCTAAAAGCACTATTACAAGAACTCAAATACACAAATCTTTATGAAAGTTGAGCCTTACATTATTTTAAAATTATTCCTAAATTATTCCTAAGTGCAAAAGGTTCAGCTTCGCCTGAAAATTAAAGGAACATATTCAGATCGTTGTTGATCTCTTACTCCATCACAAAAGTGGAACGGAACAACAAATATTGTATAGAGAGTGTAAAAATTAATCTAAAAGTACTATTACAAGAACTCAAATACACAAGTCTTGATGAAAGTTGAGCCTTACATTATTTTAAAATTATTCTTAAATTTTAATGATTTTAAGCCCTGATACTCTTGTTAACTTTATTTTTATAACAAACAAGAGTGTGCTTAGCAAAAGGGTTGAATACACAAGCACTGTTAAGAAGTCTAAGGTCTTCCCTTATCAATACTTAACCGAAATAACATGACAACAATACGAAACCAAGGTGAATCTGGTTCATTTGTCAATGCAAAAAATGTCCCAACTTCTCAAGTCCCATATAAGCTCTTAGAGATGACTGGTTGCTAAGTAGCAAGTTACTTAGACTATCCAAACGAAACTCAAGCTAGATTTGCTCTTGGATGTTAGTCGCTGGGTGTAATTGGGAACTACAGCTATGTTCAGCAAATCTTAAATGGTTTGATGGGTCACAAGCGTAGTTTCAATAGGCAAAAACAGTTCATATTGAATTCGTCTATACCATAGAAGATAGCCCAATAAAATATTAATGCTTCATGTTCTGATAAGTGTCTGTAATCATAGAATCCTTGAAACATATGTTGTCTTAGTATAATGGAAGTTAATACAAACCTGTGCCATAATGAAATTTCCCTTCCAGAACGCCTGCTTTTCCAGCGATAAGTTCGATTAATTTGCCAACAGTCATTCGAGATGGAAATCCATGGGGATTCATGATCTAAAAGGCAATTGTAAAAATTAACTATGTGAGCTCGAATCCATTCTTTTTCGTTACTTAACTGCGTAACGTATTGAGTTTGATGTTCTAGCTACATTGTTTGTTGTATTTCGTGTCACTCTAGTCCAGGCACGCCGGAGCAACAGCAGGGCGGGGGCAGAAGTATGGAGAATGACACTCCCATTGATTATGACGTCATAATAACGTCAGAATTTTA
>OLMO02000001.1:4985259-5009081 GCA_900291935.2 Cassiopea xamachana | reverse complement strand
TGATGATGATGGTGATGATGATGATGGTGATGATGATGATGGTGATGATGATGATGATGGTGATGATTATGGTGATAATGATTATGAAGATGATGGTGATGATGAACATCATCATTATCATTACTGTCATGATTACTATCATCATTATCATCATGAACACCAACAACTGCAGCATCATTGTCGATATTAATCTGTTCTAATAGGCAGTAAATGACAGCTAGTTTTTTTGTGATATTGATATAGACATTGATGACGATGCATGATGCTGATATTGATTGACTTGATGAATACTCCTATACCCAATCAATAAAGAATCCAACTTGATGAAGCAGCCTTAGACTAGACAAGCACGTAGTAAGAGGATATGTCCTGGAGGGGCTAAATCTGCCTGAGCTCTTGGGGGTCAGAGACCTTATTTGATTATTCAGAATTCCAGGTCAATAATTTTATCTGGGGGCAATTGCTCCTCTATGCCCCCTGCAGTTAGGTGCATGAGACTAGAATGCTTATTTCATTCTTTTGTATCCTGCCTAGATATTCTGAAAGTGAACCTGGTATCAGAGAGCTGTGATGACATACCCAGTAAGGTCTGTCCACAAGCAAGTGGTAATATAACAGTGAATGGCTTTCAATATAGTTTGAACAAAAGAGGAGTAAACGTTGTTGTGTATGACTATCGTAGTGGACTTTACGAACACAGGAGCAAGTACGATGTCCTCAAAAATGCTGCTGAAAATACAAATCTGCAACAATTCCTGAATGGTCTAAAGGCTGGGAAACTCTTGTTAATGACTGTTAAAGATGCTGTAACATTCGATGAGAGTACTGCCACTGCTCTGCAGCGCTTTGGAGTGTCTGCGACATTTGCAACTGCAGATCAATCCATGCCTCGCCGTTCAATGGCAACTATTGCTTTCACTGGCCAAGAAAGGAAAGCGTGGGAAATATCAGTAAATAAAGAGGGAAGCAAAGGGCCATCAGTTGTTCAAAAACACATAATGCTATTCAGAGAGCTTAGTGGCAGAGATGACTGTTCACAAGAGCTTGGGGCTCAGAATTGGGGAATTCCGAACACTGCTTTCACTGCTAAATCAATGTTGGGTAGTGATTATCAGCCATTTTATGGAAGGCTACAAAAGAACTCTAATGGTTGGTGTAGCAACAGAGGAACATCTGTATCTGAATATATACAAGTCGATCTAGGAACAGTGAAAGCCGTCACTGGAGTGGCAATTCAAGGAGAGGGAGGCGCAAATGATGGTGACAATTATGTGACTAAATTTAAGCTACAGTACAGCATTGACAACCTCAACTGGAATTATTACATAGAAACTGGAGCAAGTGCAAGAATATTTGATGGTTTGCAAAGAAAAGAGAGAATAGAAACGAAAGTGAACTGGTTTGGAAGAACAATGGCAAGATATCTGCGGATAGTCCCAACAGAACGATCAACGTCAGAGTTAAGCTGTGTTCGCTTAGAATTCTACGGGTGTGTCCCTAAAACCACAATATTCTCAGTCGACACTCTAAAACAGTTGCAACCATTCACTCCATACCAGTATCACAGGAGTCCTCTTTCAGTGTACTCATTTGTGAAAGAACCATCCAAACTAAAGTTTGGTATATCAAACGCGGCGGATAATCAAAGTTTGGCGGATAATATTCAACAAATACACATTTATGGGCTGTACGTTTCACCATTTCTAAGTTACGGCAAAGTGGTAGATGGACAAAGAGCATACGAAACACTAAGGAACAAATCCACACATTTCATTTCATCGCAGTTCTACGAAATTGATGTCAGCAAGCCAAGCTATATTTTACTCAACATGACCATTAGCTTCAGGGTAAATTGGTCGATGCTATTTACTTACAGTCTACTCTCGATAACTGGGACCTTGGGTAATTAGGACTTTCGCTAAGTGGGACAACTTTCCATTCCCTTTGAAAATTCCTACACGTTTTTATATATTTTCCTCCGCTTAACTTGGACTCCCGTTAAGTGGGACCAGTTTCGAGGGTCCAAGCGGCAACTTTACTCCGCATAACTGGGAGTGAGGACAACATCTTACATAAGCATTACTTTAAATCAATCGTTGATTTGTTGAAATATGTTTCCCCACAAGAAAAGGAATGATGTCATAGAAGGTAAAAATATTACATTACGTATTACTAATATGTAAAGAGAAGGGTAAATGCTGATACCTACATGAAAATCATAAATGGTTATGTCCAAATGAACACATACATACAGTGGTGTAGAAGCAAATCGATATATAGGGGGGCTCTATTAATAGCTAGGGGGGCTCTTTTCTTGTATGTATCTTTATAAGAAACTTTGAAGTTAATCCACGCAATTATATAAGAAAACGATAATGCCATCCAAAAAACGATGTATTTTTAATACCCTGTATCTTGTAGACTAACAATTTCTCGACAGCCCTTGAATAGAAAAGAGCTTTTACACCAAAATATTGATTCTTCTATGTTTCTACTTCGAAAAAATTTACAGAGCTAGGGGACTGAGCCCCCTTATAGTGACAGCTAGGAGGCTGCGCCCCCGCGCCCCCTCTCTTCTACACCGCTGCATACATAGAAATTATGAGGTGACATTTGTTCACTTACATTATCCTCAGCTTGAACGGGGCTAAAACTGCAGTGTGACCATTAGTCCCATAGAGTAGCCCTGTCCACAAGTTGCTCGAAATTTCCTGATAAGTTGCTCCTTTTCAAGAAAGTTGCCGACCTAAATATCAACACGCCCATTTTCACCGAATGGTTAATTACTCGATAAGTTTTGGACCAAATGAACGTTTTCTCAAAATAAATAAATTTTCTGTCTTCAGCTCGGATGTTTCTTTACATTTTGTCATCAAATCTCAGATTTTTCTTAACTGTTTCATAAATTCTTGAAATTTTCATTAACAAAAACAACTTAGATTAGGCAACTGTGATACAAGAGATGAAATGTTCAAGTTTTGTGAAGCATTTAATGGATGGCGTTCTATACTTTATAGTTTGATCAAAAATCTTTCTTACAAGTCCAGTTTTTTCCAGTTAGCATTTCAAGCTCGGCCTACCCGTTTTTCTTAAAAATTTCTTAACTGTTGCTCTATTATAGCCTCTTTTTTCTAAGAGACACTTTTTTATAGAAACCCATGCTACCTAATAGTAAAACTAAAAGACTGGAAAAATGTATTCTCGACACAAGCTATATTCTACACTTCTTTATTGTTTCACTCGTAGCAGGAGCATGACTGTGACTATCGAGACACCAAAATTTAAAAGTTGCCCGATGCACTGAAAGTTGCTCAACAAGCTGAAGGTTGCTAAACAAGTATAAAGTTGCCGAGCAACTTGTGGACAGGGCTACCATAGAGAGCTCCACTTCACTGGGATTCCCGTTAACTGGGACTGATTTCGGATNTTCCCCTTGGGAGTCCCAGTTATCAAGAGTGCAGTGTTTGCATTAATAATAATAATTTATCTTAGCTAATCGTATTTAGTCTTTAGGCCGTATATATTAGTATGCCACGTGTAGCTAGGTACTTTTACTAGGATAGGGAACGAGCATCAACACAATAAAGAGTACAGCGTATTTATATGCATACTTGTTGGTAGCGGGGTTTAGTGCATTTCCGGGGGGAGCATCAATTATAAAGAATTCCATTTTGTGTGCACAAACTAATTGCATTCTACTGCAGAAACGACTACTCTTTGGTGCCTAATAGAAGGGGGTTGTAATAGTCAGGGAGCTGGAGAACCCCCAAAATTTAGTTAGCGATAGGTTGTTTAATCTAATGGAGTAATGTACACAATTCAATGTAATGGAGTAGTACTTTCATTTTTCATCAAGGTTCTGGATGCACTGGAGCCTAGTGGAAGCGGTTGGGGCGTACTAAGCGTCGAAAAAAAAGACCAAGTCAGCATTGTATGTTATCCGCAACATCTTAAAAGAAAAGAGCCAGACAAAAGTTCTCTCAATCTAACTGTCTCTCAGTTTGGCCAGCGTAAAATTATGGATGAGGAAATTGTTCAAGTTAATGTTTCCCTGTCACACATAAAACTTGAAAGCTACGCCAACGCATACAATATTGATATTTTCATCTACTATGACCAAACCTACTTAGATCTCAAAGCACTAAGAATGAAAAATTCATACATAAGAAGCGTATTCATAGTGCTTCCATCGAGAAACATCACTAGTCCTGGACTGATCCACATCAAAACAGATGAGCTGAGACTGTACACCTCTCACTTCGCCACTATCGAATTCAAAATGGTAATCCCTAAAGCAATAGGTAAAGGAGAAAAGTGCAGCGGAGCACTGCTGGTAGAATTCACGTACACAGACAACTTAAAACGCTTCAACGGAGCAGTCAAGAATACCATCAACAAATTCACTCCATACAAATGCAAAATTAAGAACGCAAAGAGTATTTCTCTACAGCCAGTCCGATTGAATGTTCCACAATTCAGTATGCTATACGATGATGTCAATGAGGAATTCTTCTTCTGCATAGGGAGGACGAAATATGCAAGGAGAAACGCGCCTTTCTGTTACAGACAAATGAAGGGCAGCAGCGTGTGGCATGGAATTAACTATATTGCTTCCCTAAAGGGTATAGACGTTATGAAAAGAGAGCTGTATGGTATAGGCCGACTAGGTGCTACCTATTTTTGGAGCAATCATCCATTCAATGAGGGGTTCCAAATTGAAGATTCACGGTGGGCAACAGCTGAAAGCAATTCCAACATGAAAAAATCTGTCGTTGCAAGTGACGTGTCATCACTTTCATTGGATCCTGCCCAAGGCATGATCATATCTACAGATGGCCAGCAACTATGGGCAGCAACAAGGGTAGGCATATGGAAAAAATCTGGCAGCCAGTGGAAAATAGCTATTATGTTTTGAGAACAGGTGGACACAATTTTCTAAAGAATATTGCTATTAGTTAACTTGACGCTAGGCACGGTACTTAGCAAGATATGCCTGAAGCTAAGCACTTTAAAGGACTCACTAACTATAGTTGCTCGTATGATGAATGGAAAATCATATAGTAACCCCCGTGTTATAGCAAGAATAGGAATGGTCACCGAGGAGAAGAGTTACTCCCCTTATTTATTAACTGTTTCTTAAGCAATTGGACCAGCAACCAAGGGGTCATTCCCCCATTACGTAGCGCTAAATTTACTGTTTTTCAGATCCACCACCCCCTGTCGTAACGTTCCGTACTATAGCTCGCCATATAAATTAAACAATAGCGTAACAAATCAAGCTACCCTCCCTCCTCCCTAGAGGCGTTACGCAACGGGTGAATGATCCCCAGCCAGAATTAAACCCGCGTTGATCTGTACTTTTGTACTTACACCAACAAAAACTAATCAAGGTCATTTCGCGCTTGGGGCGAGCCTGGTTTAATACATGTAAAGCTGACTGAATTGAAGGGTAATNTTTGATAAACAAATTCATTCAAATTGAATGATATCATAACTTGTAAAAGATCTACAAAAGCTATATCTATTTTAGATTTCCAGTGATAAAGTCATATGTATTTATAAAGTTTCTATTTGGAACTACAGGACTACTCCAGACAATAATTAACATGGAACCTAACTGAGAACCAAAAAATTTCTTCTGTGTATAAGTGAACAAGTCATTTCGCCCCAATCGGAGTGTCTAAAGCAAGGGTGGCTAACCCGCGGCTCCAAAGCCGCATGCGACTCTTCGCCGAGTTTCATGTAGAGCCATGGACAAAAGCATTACAACACCCTAATCATAATGGCATCTAAATTTTTTGGAGTTTTACAACCACAAAGATTAGCATTTCAGTTATTACAAATGCTATTTGATCGAGCAGTTATGATGTTCATAATTGCCAATATGCTTTGTCCTGAAGGCTTACAAAATAAATCCACCAAGATGTCTGCCTTATCAAAGCATAACACTANAGGAATATGAAGAACCTACATGTACAAAAGCTAAAATTAGAACATACAAAAAGAAGCTTTTTATGCACAGCTCCTAACGCTTGGAGTAGTATCCCACAGGCCATTAGAAGTGCCGAGACCATGGCATGATTTAAGAAAGAGGTGAAATCTCATCTTTTGAGCTAAAAGACACTATTGTAGCCCTAATTTGCACAAATCCATGGAGGGCCAGCAATAAAATACTTCTCATTGTAGCACATTTGCTATTTTTGTGGTATGGTAGCTTAATTTTCTTTATGCAATATTGTATTTGTTTACTTAGTTTCAAGTATTCTTCTTTGTGTGCCATATCAGGGTCTGACGTTGGCGACCATGTTCCTAAAACCACTTCTATCTTGTGCTAGCCGTAGTATTTCCACTGACTTCGTTCCTGCCGCTGTCGCCAGACCTTGAAGAAAATCTTGTCTCTGTCTTCCTCTGCTCCTACATACCTCCACTCTGCCTTCTAGACTCAGCTTTTCAATCGACTCTTCTTTAACGATGTGCCTGACGAATCTCAGTTGTCTCTGACGAATAGTTTTTAACAATCTCCGTTCCTCTCCCATCATTTCCAGAACTTCTTTGTTTGTTTTCTTATCTATCCATGAAATTTTTTTCAAGTAGCAAGTTTCAAGTATAGGTGAATGGATGTTGTGGGTAAATAAGATTAAAGAAATAATGAATAAAAAGAAGTATGCTCGAAGATTGAAATAAAGCTAAACTTAATGTCAAACGCTAGGAAATTTATCGAAGTTCAATAAAAATGGAAATACCATATCAATGACACAGCTATAAACAAAATAGTTGAAGTGGCTAAGACGAAAGAATTGCGAGATGAGGAGTGAGCTATTGTCAAAAATTTAAGTGTACACGGTCTTTCCATAATACTTGAATGTTGCTTTTCGCTATCAAATGATAGTATGATATTTTCGTACAGGGACTGGCTGATGTTTATGTGTGTCGTTGTGGCTCTTTGTGGTGACCATTGAACTATATATAAAATGCAGCTCTTGGCTTTTCGCTGGATGGACACCCCTGGTCTAAAGAGTACTCTCAACTTGATCAACTTACAGGTTTATTCTCAAGCATTTAGTTTTTGCTGCAGTTCAGTAATTCCATCTGCTTTCTTCTATGACTCAATCATTCCGCTATAAGAAAAATACTTTTTCTAGAGGCCCATTTAACGTAGGTATGCATAAAGACAATTCTACAATGTACGTCAATAGCATGCGAAACAAACTTGGTCACAGCGCTAGCTTGAAGATAACATAAAGCAAAATCTGGTTTTCACCAAAGTTGCATACATTGTTACAAGTGGCTTATACCAAGCTTGTGGAAACGGTTTTGGCAGGAAAAACTAAACAGGCTCGTGCATTGTTTTTTGAAGTTCAGTCTTAGTTACTATATGAACTAGGGGCTTGTGACAAATTGATCTGGACATTTGGCCGGGAGCATTGGACTAAAACAATGTTTTCACCTTCACCATAGTTCAGTTTTTGTGAAATAACAGTATGAAATCAATGCAAAATGTCAGCACTTTGCGTATTGCTTGTTGTTATTGGCGCTCAATCATATGTTGTCGTTTAATCGTCCAATCGTATATTGTCGTTCAATTGTCCAATCGTATACTGTAGTTTAATCGTCCAATCGCATATTGTCGTGCAATTGTCCAATCGTATATTGTCGTTTAATCGTCCAATCGTATGTTGTCGCTTAATCGCCTGGGAGATAAGACGTTCGATGGAAAACGAAAGCTCTTCAATGAAAAGTCATTTATACTTACGATGTCAGGACAGATTCCCTAGAAAAAAGAAAGAGATATATAAGATCGCTGGAAGCAANAATACTTTTCGGATTCTTGCCACATATGTCTCATTCATTATTTGGATAACTCAACAAAAGTACCAACTTTCTGCAGGTTTCTCCTAGAAAAATTTAAAATCTGATAAGTGGGGAACCCTAACAAGAGCTTGGGGGTTGGAGAATTAGTTTTCTTTGTCTCTCCCGACTAAGAGATGGTAGCACAATAGGAAAAGCACAGTCATGAAGGCAAAAGATAGGGGGCAATCAGGTCCGCCGAATGTGGCAGCCACACCTAAATACACTAGTTTCACAGAAATATTTCACCACCACATCCAAAATGGCGGCAAAATTTACTATATTTTGACAAGGTCACCATTCAAATTCCTATAGTTAGTTTAATACAGCGGTTTCAATTATCATTGCGGCGGGAAAATATAAAGATGTTTACTCACGTAAAATTTTTCGATAATAAACGTAAACAAACTGCACAATACGGTTTTTAAAATTCGTAAATGCACAACACTGAAAACGAGAAAATTCAGTTTTGAGCTACTGGTAGGTTTTCAGTTAATGGCTAGGAAAGTGCTATAATGATGCTGTTTTTTCTGAAGAATGACGCTTTGGCTTACGAAACTATCCCATAACGTTTAGGGTTTGGCGGCTTGCCAGTAGAAGCCTACAAACCAGAATTCTTCCGACTAAGATCCAGGAATGCGATATCCACCATGTTTTGGGGTAGATAAGGTCTAATGGTTATGGAAAGCTGGTGATATGTAGCAAGAAAGTGAATGCTGTGAGTATGTCTCACTGTTACGATAAAATGTATCCCCAAAGTATTTCTGCCATGTATGATAACTGAAATAGGCATTTTGTCTTCCACCAAGATGATGTACCTCCACACCGAGCAAAATCGAGCCAAATCACAAAAATTATTTCAGCATGAGGGAATAAGTCTTCTTTCCTGGCCAGCACGAAATCCTAATTTAAATGATATCGAAAAACTTTTAGAATTCACAAAATGCAAATGAATTTTGACTAAAGAGGTCCTTTGGCAACCCGAAATAAAGTAATGCTGTGAATTGAGGAAGCATGGCAACGAATTCCAAGTGAATACCCCAGAAAACTTTACGAATCGATTTCAAGAAGACTTTCTGCAGTCCAATCAATGCGTGGTTGCCCCATAGAATATTAGTAATACAACGACAGAAAGATTGTCTATTATCAATTATTTTACATTCTTGAATTTTCAAGATGATGTGCATTAATTTCCTAGACTTTCATGTTAATCTCTTCACAATTCACTGGTCAAATAATTCCTATAATCTAAGTATGCGATAATGTGGAGGCCAGGTCTTGACTTTTGCGTACAGGTAGTTATGTAATAATCGCTAGAGCCCAGTTCCTTTACTTAGTTTCCTCTCTCAAAATTGACGCCATTTTGGTTGAAGCGGTGAAATACTTATGTGCGGCAAGTGTATATAAACATATTGAATACACAGGGAACAGGTAGAGTTTGGGGGCTCTGAGCAGAAATGATTTGATCACCAAGCCTTTTTCATTGACAATAATATGACCAATTCCTTTTATAGTGCAAAATAGATAAAAACGTGCGTCTGGGGGCTAGTCCCCAGAAAAACTGTAAAAATTTCATTGATGCTGGAAACGGGCCCTTTGCAAACATCGCTAAATTAGTATTGCAAAAGTTCAATCTATGATTTCAAACAGAAATGTAGAAAAGAAAATAACAGGATCCCAAATAACCGAGAGTCAAATGGGTGGGTAAGGGCAAGCAACATCCTTCAGTTGGGGGAAGCGCTCCTTATGCCCCCTCCTGGCTTCGTGGCTGGAGCATCATTCTTCAAAATGTTCTAAACTGGCTTCCTACAACAAAGGACGGGACCAAAAAATATTCTAGCAGCAGCTTCTCGGAGAGGATGAAGGAGAAAAGCACGTAAATATGGTGGGGTGTGGAGAAGTGTGATATCTCCTCCATTATCTCCAATCAATTATTATCTCCAATCATTTACCCAATCGGAAAAACTGAGGGTAGTTCGAAAATAGTTTATCGGAAAAAACTTTTTCAATCGGAAACATTAGAAACAATAGGGAATAATGGCCGAATTTTGTCAGTCAAAAACTTTGAGCTCTTCATCCCCCCAAAATATCCGTCAATTGATATCCCTGTGTAAACCAAAAAAGAACACTAATTATCAAGTTAATAACTAGGCCTTACTATACCGAGCTAGCTATACCACCAAATATAAGATGCATTTAATGAGGTGTAAAGATCTTTCGCTCTAGACCTCAATAGCTAGTTTCTCATATTTGTGTTCTACTAAACTAGGGGCTGGAAACCTTTTTGGCTGAAAGAGCCATGAAAGCTTCATATTTAAAATGGGTTTCCATGAGAGCCATACAATTAGACATTGGTGTCACATGGGACAACAAAAATCGTCTGATTCGACACTGACTTGGTTAATCGGACTATGTGACAACTGAAGACGACAACAGTGGTAACCTTCGAAAGCCATGCTGGAGGTACTCACTGTTTTGCAATACTTTGAAGAAAGTCCGCTAAGATTTGTCAGCAAGCCAGAGAGCCAGATGCAGTCTTGAAAAGAGCCACACGTGGCTAGCGAGTCATAGGTTCCCGACAGCTGTACCAAACGATTCGTCAGATACAGCTCATTTTCTAAACAGTTCAATTCCCAAAAAATTGCTTTTGCTGCTGACAAAATTTATCGTAGCTGGCGACGAAAAGGTGATATCGATTCCACTGGTGTTTACATGAAATTAATGCCATCTCACTTAGGTGGGATAGTCTCCTCTCTGCGTTTTTAAAAGAAGATATTCCTTTATTTCCACTTGTTTACTTTGTGTTTTACGTCGAGGTTGAGTTGTCGGCCATTGTCAATTAAGATATCATACATAAGCTGCTTCGGCGCAAAACATGTTTGCACATGCGTGGAACGGTGACTTCCAGCCCTCCTGAGTGAGGCAGCCCACCTGATCGAATCTACATGGATAATCTGCATCCCACCTGACGCGGATCCCATTGACATTTCTCATGGATCTCACCCATGTGGGGTGGGCAACTGCAAGCAGATCTCACTAAAGCGAGACAGCTCACTTAGGTTAGACAGCCAACCTCATATAAACAGGCATTAAGACGACAAAGATTTCAATCACAGGAGACAAAACTGCAAGCGTAAACTGGGTGCTAAAATTACTTTCTCACATGATCATACCTGCTCGGTAAATGGCATGTCCTCTTGATTCACAATTAGGCCACAAACGCTAAACAGGATAGCAATTAAATTGACTTTGAAATGGGTGAAAGTGAAAAGTGAGTATTATTGTGCAAAAATAAGTAGCTAGTAACTGAAATTAGAAGAAAGTAGGACGAAGAGTTGTACAAATGAAAAGCAACAAATTGCATGCAGTTAAGAATTAGCAAAAGTGTGCTGGAATTCTGGAAACAGTAAATATCACATCTCTTGAGGTTACCCATATCTTCAGGGTATTTCAAACAGGTCACTTTCTGAAAGCTTTAGTAAGACTTGATATGCAATTGTAGTGCCAAATTTAAGAGAATAAAAACGAATCAGAACTCTGTTACAATTAAAACATTTTATAGATGTAATTTAAAAAATATATTAAGCAGCATTACAGCCAAACATATATGTTATTACCCCTTCTGTCCATGACGGCTGCTAAACTTGTCACCAAGTTCAGGTCTGCGTGTCTGCCGCAGTAAGATTTTGATAAGGAACGCCTGCAACAGAAACAATTGATGCTATAGAAGAATATGGAGGAATTAAGAAAGTACTGTGGGCCATTCCATGAAGTGCCCCGTCCGGAACACATTTATTCTGAATAACCACACATCACACACACATACACCCCTTGATCAACTCCTTGGCATATGACACTATCCTTTGTTCACCACTAACCAACAAGCAGCATATATCAATCATTCAAAATTAAGTCTAACTTTCATGTAGCAAGGGAAGAAAATCTTTGTGTCCAGTCCAGAACGTATGGAATGGCCCCTAGACAAAAGTTGGAAGCATAAAAAACTTTGAAGGTACTTTAAAGAGCAAAGAAGTACTGGTAACTATTTGAGGGAAAAACCGTTATATAAACCTTTGACAATGTTGTATATATCATACGTTGTATCATGTATATCATCATATATTATTTCTTACCACACATCATCATATATTGTATATTCAATACTATGTATCAAATATCATATAATACTATGTCATATCATACAACATGATATCATATAATACGGCAAATGATATAAAGTCAAATCAAAAAATAGTTCAAAATATATTATATCACATCACATCACTGTCAAATCAAATCACATCATTGCTATATCACTTAATATCATGCATAATACCATATCACATCATATCGCAGATCATACCATATCATATCAAATCGCATATCATATCATATCGCATATCAAATCACATCATTGTCATATCACATAACATTATGCATAATACCATATCACATCATATCACATCATATCGTATATCATATCGCATATCATATCGCACATCAAATCACATCATTGCCATATCACCTAATATCATGCATAATACCATATCACATCATATCACATCATATCGCAAATCATATCGCACATCATACCGCATATCATATCGCACATCATACCGCATATCATATCGTATACCATATCGCATATCATATCGCACATCAAATCACATCATTGCCATATCACTTAATATCATGCATAATACCATATCACATCATATCACATCATATCGCAAATCATATCGCACATCATACCGCATATCATATCGCACATCAAATCACATCATTGCCATATCACTTAATATCATGCATAATACCATATCCGATCACATCGCACAACATATCACATCAAATCACATCATTGTCACATCAAATCACTTATCATATCAAACAGGGATGAATCCAAGGGGGGGTCACAGGCCCATGGCCCCTCCTAACGGCAACATTCCCTATAGCAAACAATAGCGTTAAGAAACTTCCCACATGAAAAAGACAATAGAATGAATCAGATGGCCTCCCAAAGCCCAGCTCTGGATCCGATAAACCCAGGAAGCAGGGTGATGTTTCCAATGAAGTATAAAATGATTGATTTTAAAGTTTTTACAATTCCACTGAAAACCTTTGAGTGGGTATCATTTTACCTAAACTTCGTTTGGCTATAGCAATTACTCAACAAACTGGCCTGGTGCACTAATACATAATAATTGCAATAGACCTCTAAGTTACAACAGGTAGGCAAAGTCTTAAAATGATGTTTGAACACGAGTCTCGAAAACGCTCATGATCATTTTTCCTCAAACGCAAAATGCTTCTTCTGCTGTTGACTGTACCATCGAAAATCAAATACTTTGGAATGTTAATCTATCCGTTTTAGGCTTTTCGGAACTATATTGTTAAACTATGTGATTTGAAAGACACTTAGCTTCAAAGAAAATGCACCATTGAACAGATTGCTAAAGATGACGAACAAAAAATGGCATACAAGTTCTTTTTATAAGAAACCTAGCTCAAGGTCTACTACCAAAAGTTTCTTAATTTCTGGTCACGTTTCAGTTCTAAGAGTTTCTTAATTTAGCGAGCAAAATTGCCGTGAAAGTGTACGCAGAACGTGAATGTAGCAAACCATTTGTTCTATAACAAAAAATGCGTCAGTACGGTTAAATCCTGAAGCAAAGTCATATTCACATTATTTTGGTACAGCTTTACGTTGAACCAGGTAACGATTTCAATGTGCCCTTTATCTAAAGATTCTTAGCTCTTTTCTAGTAGTTTTAAAAGTATCTTACATTTTAGGCTGTCAAGTACAAGGTTGCTTATAAAGTGGTTTCTTATAAAAAAAAACGTGTAGAACACAAAAGAATAGAAATTGTAAGGGACTACAGACCTCTTCCATTGTTGATGTGATAAGAACTTTCTCAACATATGACGGTACTGGTCCTTTGTAACTAAAGAAACATGAATACTGGGATGAAAATACTGTTACACTATTTTGCTAACCAAACATTAGTGCTATAGCTTTTGCATGTTGCAAATCAAAGTGTACAATCAGGGATGGCACTACTGGGGGGCTTAGGGGCTGCAGCCCCCAAAATTTTACCAAGCCCCCCGTTGGCCCCTAAATTTCTATGCACTGTAACGGGGCTACTGGTTTTCATAAATCAACATAACAAATACAACATATTCTTTGCAGAATATTATTTCTTCACCAAAAACGCAACTATGACCTTTCGCAAGGGTCACGTCGGGACGAATCTCCGCTCTAAGAACTTCCCTCTATCAACAAATACGACCATGACCTTTCGCAAGCGTCACGTCGGAACGAATCTCAGATAACTAATGCACGACTCAATATATATGAGTAAAAACTACAATAAGTATAATACGAAAGATGTCATTATCTAAGGTTCTAGCAAAAACCGGATGACAGTTCTTACAACAGAACTGTCGTTACTTAGCAATCAGGACCCCTATTTAATAAATGTTTCTAAGCTAATGAACCTTCACTAATATCATATAACAAAAGTAACAACTAGACATTTTCCTATAATAGCTCCTAGCTTCCTCAATTCTACTTCACTAAACCCACATGCTTTAGTAAAGATAAACACAATATACGAACTTAAACAAATAGAGCGGTAATAAGAACTTGAATAAACCGACACATTAACTCCCAGAACATCCGAATAAACAAGATATGAACCAAAAACTTTATTATGCAGCGTACAATGCTATAAAACGCTAACTATCTACAGAACACTGAAACTTAATACACACTAAAATCCAGCTGTGTTGCAGCAATGTCGACACTTTTATAATATCTATTATATTTTTGTTTTAGTTTTTTTCAGCCAATACGATTGGTTTTGTCAGTTAAAATTCTTTGACACCACTCACTGTCAGCATTGTGGCAGCACTAGCCCCCCAGTATTTTTTCTCTGGCGCCACCAATGTGTATAATCATTGTATCAACGTTTTGTTTATACCATGGAGGCAAAAATGCTTGAGAAAAACGTTACAATAGTTTATAATATGACGTAGGAACATAGAAGCTAGCTACCTTTTGTTAGGTAATGAAGAAAGCAAAACGTTCAACATATTGTTAAAAAGTGCAGTTGCCTTGATGGTATTCAGTGATTTGACTGTCTTCTAACTAACAATTGAATAAGACTAAAGGGAGAGCTCCTTGTCTCTTTTCAATTGTGAAGCAGATTGAGCAAACTTTCAATGAATGCGGCAACTATCACAAACGTCGCTATCTTTAATCATGCAAAAAAATCTATTAAATAAAACATCTCATTTAAAAAAAATTGGCTGTAGATAAAACATCTCATTTAAATGTCGCAAGCAAAGTATTCGTTACCGGGCAACTCCTTTGTGTCTCAAATTTACTTTATGTTAATATTGTTACACTAATTTCAAAATGATCGGATCACTGGCCTCAACTGTTACGAATCCCAAAAATATAAAATGTAGAAAGGAAACCCTGAGATTTTAGATTATGCATTATGAAAAAATGTTGTATCCAAGTTGTTTAAATTGGAATACACGCTCCTTTCATCTTTTGTGGTAAATTGATCAGGCATTTAAGGTTTCTTCGTATTTTCATGCTTATAAATTCGAAACTTCCTTTCCACCTTCTTAGCAAACAGCTTCAGACTTTTGATAGTTTGCGCATGTGCACATAAGGATGGTGCTAAAAGCTTCATGTAAGCCTTAAGTAACAAGAAATAGACTGTTCATAGCATGTTTAACACAGAAAGTAGACATATTGAAACGGAGTCGTTTTATATACAGATACTGGGGTGTCAAAAATCCAGCAGTCCTGCACCACTTTTCATTGGTGCCGTCGTAAAACTGTAACATGGGGGAGGGGTGTTGTGGGAAATATCACAGTAATATTCTTGTCATTGCTTTCTATGTGACCATATTAAAAGAAGGAGAAAGCCATCATAGGGCTGTACCATTCTTCTTCTATTGGTAGTGTACCTTTTCTTTCTCCTTCTCTGGCAAATGCACAGTAAAGAATTTATCCAGCCTACAATCTTAACAAGGAGGCAAGCATTGCTATTGATAAACAGCACCCAGAAAGTGGATGTTTGAGATGAGATCTATCAGTTGCAGACAGAATAAACAAAAGTCAATCAGTAAAGCTTGACATATGGTTTCATATGATCCTATGGGTTTCTTTCGATTTTCCATTCTACTTAAATTTCAATTCTGTTCTAGTTTAATTTCAATTCAAACTCAGTTTCATTCAATTTTCAATTCAATGCTCCTTCATTCAAATTCGATTTCAATTCCATTGTAGTGTATCATGACCTAATGACAGTAAGGGTAAGATTTCACCAACTATTCTTTATTTCTGCAAATTTGCTAATTCTACTTGTTTTCTAGAGAGGAATTAACATTTGATTCTAACAAGATGGATTGAGATGGCATATACTCAAAATGCTGTTAAGATGAGACTTCCATTCAAAAACTCCACAATTGCATTCAATTAACCTGAAGGCCATAGAATTGGCTATTCACTATTCAGAGCAGCTTCAATATATAGTCAATATGTAATAAATTATAATAGATTAGCATACTGATTAGATTACGTGTAGTCACAGTCGAACCTCGATTACCCGGACTCTTCCAAGCTATGCAAAAAAGTACGGATAATCAAAATATGAATATTAATGAGTCCAAAAGACTCAACAACAACTGAGTTCTATGAACATTTATGTAACTCTTAAGTTTTTCTATCATTTTGTGGAAACTTCAAATTATGAACCCAACTAATTAATGTACATGAGAAAATCTGCGAAGCGATAAAATTATTATTATCTTATATAAGAGATATTCTATTAGAGCACGAGCTTGAAAATTGGTGGAAAATTAAGAACAAATTAAGAGCAAATTACGAAAACAAGGCTGAGCCTGAAGCCTTGTCGTAAAATGAATTTTCGGAATACGATGCAGAAGCTTTCCACTACCAAATAGACGCGAAATGTCCTTGAAACTTTGTCTTCCATTTTCGCAAATTAGTTGCTTCTAGCGAAACTAGGTACTGCACTGACGTTGTCTATTTATAATTATTTGTAAACTTCTTCAATAAAAACATTAATATTCAAATGAGACCATCTTGGTTGTACTATTTCGCTCCCAATCAATCAAAACATCCCATGCCGTCTTGTATATTGTCATTCTATGTATTTCTAAATGGCCTACACGCTACTTATTTGAGAACAGATTAACAACAATTCAGCCTCAAGATTTGGGGAAAATTTAAGAACAGCCAGCTTGAACTTCAATTTTTACTAGTTCTTATAAAAAAGAGTGTAAATCGTAAACTAATCGATTTGTGTTCATTTCTGTGTTATTTCTTGGAAGTACCTATCCTGGAATCACAGGTTCTTTAAGAAAAAAACGTAAATGAATGATTATATTTGAATTATAATTACTCCTAAAAACTTTGCTTTAAACTGAATTAATTAAATCAACACAAAACGACTTTCTTCTTTTCTACTTCAAATAGTAATTGATCAAATATTTAACAGTCAAAAAAAGAACTCATATTCGCATTCATATAATTCTGATGCTATATTCCAACTTGAATCTCTTAATCATCAATGGCAAATTAACAGTAAACCAGCAAATTTTCTCAATTTCGTTCAAGTCTTAAGACGAGAATGACGACTGAAAAAAATTTTTTTATGCCTTTCACTAACAATGCGTGAAATGATCGTGCGAAGAAAACTTAAACGCTTCGCGACGGAAATGGTAAAATGAACGTACAACACAGCAATAGGCTGGATCAGTGGTGATTTCTGGGAGGGGGGTGGATAGGCAGTAAAAAACTATGATCAAGGGATGAACTAGGAGAAGGAAGAGACAAACACAAAAAGGAATCAGAAGAAAAGGGAAACAGTACACTAGAAATAAACAATAGGAATAGATGACAGCTTGGAGTCGAGATTGGGCCTGTCCTGATGAATAGGGTAACCTTCATAATGAATGAGGTCAAAAGAATTAGCATTGCAACTAACGATCTTAAAGTCACCAAGTGAGACGATACTTGGATTTTCTGTCTACTTTCATTAATTCAAAGCTGCTCCATACAATGAATCTTAAAATTACCAGCTGTCTGTACTAAGCAACATTACTGAAACTTGAAGATAACATTCGAGCATACCCAGGAGGAAGATGGTCCTTAAGCTTGCAAAATGACGAAAAACAAAGACAAGATCTAAAAACAGTTCGAACCGTAATCATTCTACAAAATCGCTTTCTTTCCGGGCTAAAAGATATTCAAGTGAACTGAATGGTGGGCCTAGCTATAGAAAGACTCCTATAACAACAGTCTATGATTTCTCCTACTTTCTATGATGGTACAAATAATACGTAGTTTTTGTAAGAAAATTTGTTCGGCTTAGTAAGGCTAATGAGTCCTTATTAACTTTTTCATGGTTCAAATAGTAAAATTTTCTTATGAATTTCTTCACAAAAAGTTTTGAGCTTCAATGTTTTGACCATGCACGTTAATGGAAAGTGAAAAAGCTCCAAGTACACCTAATATGATGATAAATCTTAATATATGACAGAAGCTTAACTGTCAGAGGGCAGCTAACATAACATAGATGGGCCTAACAGTTTGCACACAGATAATCGAAATTTAAATACATATATACTTTCTTAAGTCTCAAAAATCCAGTATTGAATTTTCATAACGTTTTAAACAGCCGAGTAATTCATTCGTATGAAACACTTTCTTGCATACATAGAAACACACAGTAAACATTGAGACATTGCATGTAAATTCGGTTATTGGCATTGACTGGCTTCAATGTGATTGGTACTCTGACAATCAACTCTGCTTACTACCAGTATCTTCATGACTTTACGCAAGTAACTTCTAAAATTTGGTATTCGGTAATAGTAAATAATGGGATTGATGACTGAGTTCACCATTGTAATGGATAAGATTGTAACATAAAGGACATCGATAGTTCGAGGTTCCAGAAAACTCTTGCCAGCAATTAAGCTCCCAGCTCTAATCGCAAGGTAGCATGTGAGCGGGGCATTCGACAAAACGAAGCATAGTAGAATGACCATAACAGCCCTTGCGGCTCTGATTCTGTTCTTGCTTGCGCACAAAGTCTTACTGCATTGTGTATTGCTAAGAGATAAGGCCAGCTGGCTTTCGTTCTTTCTGACAATTCTCATGATATTGAAATAAGACCAAGAAATAACCAATAACATCAAGAACGTGTAGACAAAAATCATAGCACTGAAGTAACCATGCTCTAAAAAAGTGTTGAACAGGAGACTTACCGCCGGCAAAAACCAACACAGAAATATCAATAACGCCATTCTGCGTGGCGTCATGTATGTGTTGTACTGGTTTCCCTTTGACAGCAAAAGGTAGCGATCATAGCTGATCAATGCTATGGAGCTCATAGAAGCTCCCATTAGCAAAGCCATGATGACTCTTCGAAATGTATTCAAGCCGCACATGTTTCTTGCGTCTTTGAAAAAGAGCTGGAATAGAAACAACGGTTGCAGCAAACTTCCCACCAAAAAGTCAGTCATTACCAAGGAAAGTAGACAGCAAGACGAACGGGAATGTAACTTCTTGTCTTTGTAAAATACAAAAAGGACCAGCAAATTACCAAAGAGTGCTATTATGCCAATAGTTGAATTTGCTACACCAAGAGCAATACTAAGAGGTGTGGATAGGGACGAAAAATTGTTTTCACACTCTGCCATCTCGAATTGACTTCTGCAAGGTACATATCATATTTATAAGAAAATTTTCTCGATATTTAAGTTTCGAAAGCTAAAAGACACTTCCGACTGACATACGAGACGTTCACGTACACCACTTTGATACAGTATGCGACGATTACGGGTAGCTTCTTCTTACCGTTCAGTAAAAACAACTTGATGAAGAATACGAAAAGAAAAACGATACGTATTTACGTGAGAAACCAATTTCGAGAAAAGTTTCTCTTTATCTCCGTACATCAGAAGAGAACGCTGATATATTCCGCATACACTATCAGCCTTGTCATCTCATGTGTATATTGAAAACCATTAGACTTGCACCATCTACGTAAAGTCTGTCGGCTTGTTCAATATTGGCATGAATTCAGGTCTACATTCACAAATCTTTACAAGCAAGCGCCAAATCTTGTCTATTGCTGTCCTCTATTCTGCTTTTCTCACACGGAAAAGGCTCCAATTTATATAGCAACCCAATCGAATGGCGAACAATGAAAATATTCACCACCAGTCAAGTAATCCGCTTCAGTTATAGATTGCATTGTTCTTTCAATCGTTTACAGATGTTTTGTTCTGCACCTAAGCAGTATTGTCGAAGCCATTCAAACGTTGAAGCAGGAGTAAGGTGCTCTGTTCTGGATAGGGTGCACAACCATTTGAAATCAATGCAGTACCTTCTTTCTTTGCAATGCAAATTGAAACAAATGTAGTACCTTCTTTTTTGCAATGAAAATTGCAGATTCAGTGCAAACTCCAAGTAGCATTTGAGTCGCAAAAATCTGAAATCATTAACTTAAACTAGGATACAACGTCCAGGTCAGCCAAATAATGCAGAGTTAAGGAATTTCTTCTCTATCTTTCACCTTACTGAATTATTGAAGAAATCTAATTTCTCTTCAACTAAAGTTATTAATTCAATATTTCGAAATAGAAGGAAAGCACCACTACTCGAGAACCCGATCAAATACAATATTACCTCAGTAACTAGAAAGGTTTCCTAACTCCTCATCCTATAGGCCCATTGTATTTGGAAGGATGGAACAGAACTGCTAAGATCGGGTCAATCCTTGACCATTCGCGCATGACCATGCCAGCAGTACTTGCTATCAATCTAATTCAGCCCTCAAATTGACTATCATTACAACATACGCTCTTTCGGGTTCATCCAGTACTAGCAAGGCTATGTAACTTGGGCTGTAGAAAACCTAAGGTAGTAAGTATGCATCTTCAATCACCTGCCAGTTAGACAGTTGAGGATATTAAATTAAAACAATTATTGTATGCAATTCGTTGAAAATAACGAGGGTGTTGTGATTCGTGGCGGACATCGTATGGCAGTCTTATGAGTTCAGGCAAAGAGAACACTTTTGAAAAATATTCAATTCGACCAAATTCTCTACTCCTTAACTGTCTCCATTGAGATAGCTCGCGGGACAATAAACTCATTTCTAATTAATGGGACCACAAACAGGTTGAGAGGAAAATATATTTACTGTAAACGAATTCTATTTTGGAAGTGCAAGAGACATAACATTCCTAATCCATCTAAACTCATTTCTAATTAATGGGACCACAAACAGGTTGAGAGGAAAATCCATTTACCATAAACGAATTCTATTTTGGAAAGTGCAAGAGACATAACATTCCTAATCCATCTAAATGCGGCCATTATAATACATCCCACTACTTTTTGAAAGCGACGAATTAAGAAGCACAATGAAATGTCAAATACCAAGCGTAAGTCCTGGCCAAACGCTCTCGATTTTCACTATACAACACTCGACATGCATGTTGAGTGAAAAGTCGAGAGTGTTTGGCCAACTTGTTGAGCGAGGCCCTGGCCAAACGACTCGATTTTTTATTCGATTTTTTCCTCAACATTTGATCTCAAAGTTGAGCGTAGTCGAACAAGTGTGGCCAAACGACTCGATATTTCACGTGACTTTTTAACTACTCACATTTCCGCAACGTATATCAGCTAAAAATATTTACCATCACAAATATTTGCCCGCCCAGTGAGACGCTACTGCGCATGCTTTCATTATTCCTCGACAAGGTGGCCAAACAAGTCGATTTTCACTCAAAAAATTCTTTTGCTCGATTTTTTTGACAAAGATCAAACTTTACTCAACATCACTTGACTCCATTCACCTCACTCAACAAAGTGGCATAACGGGTCGATTTTTCTCTCGACTTTTTGTCGAGTGAAAAATCGAGTGAAAATCGAGTCATTTGGCCAGGGTCTGAAGTCGAGAGGGCTATTCTTGTTGAGTCAAGTTTGGTCAAGCTCAAAATTTTCCAGTATTGTCGAGCATACGCTTTTTTTCGACTAAAAAATCCAGTGAAAAATTGAGTCGTTTGGCCAGCGTCTGAAGTCGATAGGGCTATTTTTGTTGAGTCAAGTTTGGTCAAGCTGAAAACTGTCAAGTGTTGTTAAAGCATACACATTTTGTCGAGTAAAAACTCCAGTGAAAAATCGAGTCGTTTGGCCAGGGTCTGAAGGCGAGAGGGCTATTTTTGTTGGGTCAAGTTTGGTCAAGCTCAAAATTGTCAAGTGTTGTCGAGCATACGCAAATGCAGCTAGAGTTCTTTAACTAGTGAACAAAGGATTCTACAAAAGAAGCGTTGAAAAGCGGAAGTTATACGCATTCAAACAGTACATCAGTGGCATGTTCTAAGTCGAGCGAAAAGTCGAGAGCGTGTGGCCACCCTCTTTCGACTACCCTCAACAATGCTCGAGATTTGTTGAGCAATGTATAGGTAGAAGTCGAGAGCGCTTGGCCAAGGCTTTAGCTACAAATTCAAAGTGGTATTTTAGCGGGAAACATCTCTCCAAAATAAATTTTAACAGTGCTCTAAAACAAATTAAAAACGCAAGCAATTTCTAAATTGAATCATTTTCTGCTTCTTGGCTCACTAACTAACAAAAATTTGGCACGTCTCTGTGGTATAGCAGAGACACTTGAGGAGGGGGGCGGGGGGTTTCACCCCAAATACCGTAAAGCCTCGATTAAGCGCTCAGACTGTTGTAAACTTTATAGTCTTGTGGATCAGTGCAAGACTTGACAATGAACTAAACTTCTCGTTGGATATATACTAGCATTGAATCAACCAAATATTTACTATAATTGCATAGATTTTGTTCTGTTTGAAACTCTTCACTTAAGCTCGTGACGTAAAACTACTGGCTGTGTACTCTTAATCTGAACTCGCAACTCTGAACTCTGAACTATGAACTGTGAACTATGACCTCTAAAATGAATGCTAAGCTAAATATACGGTGAATAAAATTTTCCTTATTTAGGCATTTACTCTGATATTTGTTTCTTCTTTAGCGTCCTTCGATCATCTCCTCGTGAATTCCCTTTAATTTCCCTCGATTTCCTACTCGTTTTTCCCACTTGTTTTTCCTAATCTGTCTATAAAACCCTCAATTGCCTTTCTATTTAACAGCTGATGATGAGACGCGGTGTCTTGAAACGTCCAGTATTTTCTAGGAAAGTCTTTCTGGTTGTGTCTTACTCGTAACGATATATCATCTTCAACGGTTATGTCTTTAAAAATTAGCATACCATCTTCAATGGTTATGTCATCGTAAGTACATTTAGTCTAATGAACTGACATCAAAAGTGTCATCTAAAGTGTCACATGGAAAAGTGACATCAAATAGAGATAATAGGAATTCTCAGTCATGCTTCTCGTAGTGGCTCTTCTATTGAAATTTATAATCCAGCTGCGTTTTCCAAGAAGAGTTTCAGTGTGTATTTGCAGTAACACAGCAAATTCTTATACACTAAGTATCAGACACATGGCTGCATTAGAGGGGCAATGTCTACAAAGGAAAAACCTGGCAAGATTCCCCCCCCCAAACAGAATCATTGACCCAGAGATTAAATATTCAGATAAGATTCTTGCCCCTCCCCCCTATTGAGAGATTGCGCAGGCAGGTCCTGTCCCTCCAGAACAATAACTTCAGCTATGTGTGCTTGCAAGGTATATATTAAATCAAAACATACCTAACTGGAACATCTCTGTATTCTGGTGGTGCTTGCATGGCTGAAAATACGCATACGGGTGTAAATGTTTAGTAAAAAGGTGTAATAAACAGTATAATATGTATGTGTATATATATATATATATAAATAAATATATATATACAGATTATACTGTATAGATAATATATATATATATATATATATATATATATATAA
>OLMO02000001.1:4960828-4980182 GCA_900291935.2 Cassiopea xamachana | reverse complement strand
GAATTACATGTGCAATCCAAGATTTGTACATCCGAAATACAGAGTTTCTTGTTGCTGAAGCATGTCAAATGTCTCATATTGGATAATACAGGATAAAGCAGAGATACGAAAGCAGGTGACAGTCACTAGTGTTGCAGTTGCGACAACAAAGTTCCTATTTAACATGTGCGGTTGCACGGTTGCTGGTGATGTTGGCACGGGCGACTTTTACCTCGTGCTGGACATTTTGCACGTGTGTGGACACACTCATGCGCGATCGCACATGTCTCCGAGCATGGACTGCAGTGGACATCAAAATGAAAAGATATGTAAACAGCATGAAAATAAACCTCAATGTCGTAGCCACTGTAGCTCATGATGGCAACAGTTGCATTGTGTCCTATGAACAAACATAAAGACTTTCATATAAAGACTGCACATGTAAATCTCTCCGAGTTCAAGCTGTAGCCTGTGATGAGCTTTACATGGTGTGAAATAGCAAAAATGATACAAATAAGTAAATTTTATTTGCGAAACGTCAAAAGTGTGGGCAAATGAACAAAAAGAGTTGAAGAAAATTCCTTATGTTCTAAATCTAGAGGGCAAATGAAAAAGCTCTTATTGTTTTTCTACCCTTGAGACAGAAAGTAACTGCAGATACTTACTCCTAACGGTGTATTTTCTATAAGAATCTACAAAATGTGGTATATTTCCCAAGAGCAGTAGGTAAAAAACGATAGAATAACATCTTGTGAAATTGGAAGATAAAATTAGACATAAAGATACAAAAACGCTCCCAGTGAACACCATAAAATATTCAGATTCGGCATCAGTAATCACCGTTGACGAAGCATAGGCAATAATAGGTCGGCGCAAACCAATGCTTGTCTATCGTGCTCATTTACAAACTTGACAAAAATCCCCAGACAGGGAGTTTATTTTATTGTATACACGTTATTTTCTGTAAGAAAAACCTTGTAAGGAAAAGAGACTGAAATGGTCAAAATCTTAAAAAAATCTTACGAAAATCACAAGGCTTAATTTCAAAAGCAAATTTGCATGAAAAAATCAATAATACGTCATTACTACATGCTAACATGTTCAAGGTGGAATTTAAATTCGAGTATGCAAGACTAACTAGGAAAGGGTAGCCTATTTAAGCCAGTTTAAGTTAAGTAATAGAAGGAAATCTTAGGAAAATCTCAAGCTCAACTTGAGGAAAAGTCAAGAAAATTAAGTTGAAGGCAAAAAAGTGGCTTTCCTATAAAAAACGAGTAGCATCCGCATGCTCTACTTACCTGCTGGTAATTTATCGAAGTTGATTATGTCCAAGGTCTGCGAGAAGTGAAATATAAATTTATATACTACAAAACAATCTAATACGAAATGCCAAGAATTCCAAAGTAACTGCAGTATATTAGAAGGCAGAAAAGCAATTTGCTATTCAAGCCAACTAGACTTAGCACAGAAGAAATGCAAAATGGTTCAAGTCAAACTTCCGAGTTATTTTCAATAAGACCTTATTAACCGATGAAGGATCAATAAAAATAGAATTATCAAAACTAATAGGGCTAGACATGACTTCAAAGGTATGTAGGGTCCATCGAATGTTGCAGGTTGAGGGCCGCATTTGAAGAAGGGTGCCACCGACTTGGTGGGATCTGAAAATGTGGAGCTGAAGAAAGAAAAAACAGATCAAACAGAAGCTTTAAGATAGATCCTTACTCTAGATTTAACCAATGGTGCGTGTGGATAGGCTAGCAAGTACATCAAAGTGTCAATTCTGTTTCTTTGATTATATCCAATAGAACCTAAACAAAAGAACAAAACAAATCCTTTTTAACATGTAATTTTGAGGAAAAGAGTCGAGGGCTACAGGAAAGCACCAAACAAAAGAAAAAAGAGTAAGTACACGGTAAATTCTCTATTAAGCCCCCCAGGGGGCTTGTTAATTTCAAGCACTATAGAGTGGAGCTTATTGGACAGGGGCTTAATAAATTTCTTGAAAATTTTCAATAATTAACTAAATATTTGCTGTTTGAAAATAGAGAAAAATACCCATATTATTTAGTTCATACATCATTAGTTCAGAACAGAGCAAATAAAATTGAAAAATTGTGTAGTAACTGTTGGTATAGAACGTTTTTATTCGCAGTAAGTCAATGAATGACTTTGATTCTTGATAGCATGGAACTATGTTTTCAATGCGTGATCTAGCTTAGTTTACTTACTTCTATCAAGCTCACTTACGCGTGGTAGTATTCAAAATTTTCTAGGGGGGCTTAATAAACTTCTTGGTCCAAAAAGGGGGGCTTATTGGAGAGGAGGTTTAATTGAGAGGGGGCTAAAAAGAGAATTTACGGTATATAGGGAGGGAGATAAGATCAAGTATGCTGGAATAACATTTGAATGAAGAAAATTGTAGGAGTCTGGGAGGGAGCAGTAGGTACGGAGTCTCATAGAATACAAGTGTAGCAACTGCAGAATGCAAACAGCCATGACAAAATTCAGGAAAATTTAAAGAAATCGTAGATATTTGAATGAGGCGTGCGAGGAGCCTAATGAAACAAAAAGATTAATACTGCTACAAACATGTCTTCTCCAATACTTCAAAAAGATAATGCTTAACATTCAACAATGAAGAAAAAGAGAAAGGAGGGGATAATAAAAGAAAAACGAAATTGAAAGAGAACTGAGCAGGAATGAAAGAAATAGCATTGTAGAACAAGAACAGAAAATGAATTAACATCATGAGCAAAATTGAGAAAGAATGAGATACAAATAAGCAAGGCCATTTTTCAAAAGCGAAGAAAATTACCAAATAGCTAAAGAGTATGACTTTCTTGTATTTGCGATAAAGTAAAGGTAGTCCCATATACTTCCATACGTAGGGGAGTGCCTGTTAGAGAGGACGCTTATCCTGAGCCATCGGCATGTGAGGTAGGGTGGCCAGTTCCTTTCCTCGCCGCCTTTATCTCCCCAGTGTTCCCACTGGGTACCCATTTGCTGCTGGGTGAACAGTGAGCGAGCGTTCAGTCAGGGCATCGAGTCGGGCTCGAGCCGTAGACCTTCCGCATGGGAGGCATGTGCTCTAACCACTATGCTACCTCGCTCATGTATTTGCGATAAGGAATCTATTGAAGCATACCCATAGCCTGCTTTCCCATGGCACACTGATAAGTGTTCCTAGGTGATTGATTGTGGTGTGGGTAAGGCACCAGCCCAACACATACACCTAGCATTGTAAATGGCTCAATTTCCAAATGTGTTGTTGACCTAGATGGAAACAGAAAGAAAAAGTAGTACTAATTGATGAAATTACTTACTAACCAAACAATAAATATTTCAACTAATCATGACGATAAAGTGACATGTGCTTACGAACAGACAAATTCAAATTCTCTTTGGGTATTCCTCAATAAATTTCTAAACAGTAATCACTTGCTCTAGCAATGATTCTAGAACTGTACCAATACAACAACTGCACTTCAAGCCTAACTCTGGTTGAGATAAAGACGTATATGCTTGCGGCGTCCACCAAGATACACCAGTGATCTTCAACCGCTGTGACGGGAGAGATCTTCAGGTGTGCCGTGACAACTATGTCATTGTCAAGTGTCCATGGGGAAGGCAAACTAATGTAATCACGCCCGTATACAATGGGGGCAGAGCGGCACTAACTCCCCCCAATAATTCCCCAAGGTTGAATACAGAAGTGCTCAAAACTGAAATTTTTAATCATTTCTGAATTGACTTCTACCCATTCTAGAATGTTTGAGTATCACAACACAGTTATGATATATGGCATACCGAAATCAATATTTAGTTGTGCGTCAACAAACTAAACCTTGTCTCAATCTTGGTACCAATGTGCGCTGAAAGGGAAAAGCCGTGTAGCCTTCTCCATTCTGCTCTAAAGCTCCAAAATTTGATGAAGCTAGCTTGAGGGATCAATTTCTGAGGGAAAGCCCCCGGACTGCTATTTCCCCACATATTACTTATGGAAAATGGCTATTCTGGTACATGCTTTGTCCCCTTCACCTCCAGTTCAGGCTCTTCATGGGTCTAAATGTAATACCTGTCCATGTAACAACAGGTAGCTGATTACTATGTTGCTTTGCAAAGTGTTATTTTGTAACACTTTTGGTAGTGGTGTGCCGCAAGATTTTTCCAATGTAAAAATGTACCCTGGCACAAAAAAAGTTGAAAAACACTGAGATAGATAACGTGTCTCTGCGACATCTATCAAGATAAACAAAGAGTATCCCTGTTGCGAAAACATATGAGCGACACAAGCATGTCATTGGAGGAGAAACTGCAGATTATATCCTACAATCTAATGCCTCAAAACAGACTGTATATACAAACTTAGTCATCTGTAACATATAGAAGGACCTAGCGAATGAGACATTATTATGAAAGTGAAGATTTTTTATGAAATTCAGTAGGAGAGCCATAAAGAAAAACTTTGCCAAATATAGTTTGTTGATTTTTCACTAGTATATCGACAAAGTTGTATTGATACTATAGGAAATTGAAATCTCAAATAAATCTGGAAAGAACATAGCTGTCATTTGTTGACAAAATCAGTGGTAAAAATAAATTCTGCAAACGGATATTCATGCAAACATAGAAAATTGGATGTCATCTGGGACCATTTTATCACTGTAATAAAGTTTTTTAGATAAATTAAGTCAAACACAAAGAAGGTGCAAAAACTGGCCTTTTCAGACAATAACGTCTATTTTCATTGCAGGGCAAATAGCTTAGTTATTGTGATCAGGAAACACAATTTAGTTGGCTTAGGAAATTAAAGACTACAAAAATCCAATAGAATCAGGCTTCTGCAGGTGATTGGACTTGTCTATAGTTTTTAGTATCGGCTATCTTTAGCAATTAAATCATCTATCCTGTCTACAATTAGGGTCGGTGTGTGTATTGATGCACACAAGTAAAAGATGTCTGATCACAGATGTCATGAAGGCTGGTTGTGCTGTAACGGGTCATGGGGAATGAAAACCTATTTATCGCTATCTTTCAGATTGCTAACTTTCAACTTCCAAAAAAATAAGCAAATTATTATTCAGGTTCTACAGAGAGTGTTTTCAGGAGTCATTTCAACTCTAATGCTTCGCTACCAATAAGCATCTATAAATGCCTGTAATAAATTTCAAATCTTGTTTTAATATTCAGTTCTACTTTGCAATATCGCAACTATCTGGTGTGGAAAATATATTCAGAGAAACATGCCTTTTAATGCTTGCATTTGCAGTCCATGCCCTGAAGAAAATTGTGCACGAGCATCAAATCGCACGTGCGTAGAAGCATCATGACAATACTATGTATGAAAGATTTGAGGGCTGTAGCTCTAAGGAGCATAGGCGTCAAATCTTGATAGGCTAACAAAGGAATCACCATCGAAGGATTTCTACCAATAATGTGATTCCCTTGTTAGCCAATCAAGATTTGAAGCCTATGCTGCTTCAACGCCACTCGATGAAACGCTATACATAGAAAGCTTACATTCAGCAAGTGCGCTTGCAAAGATGACAGTTATGTTGCCAAATGCGATCCTTAGCTAGTATTGTTGCTTTCGCGCGTTTGGACAAAAGCACATGCGATCGTACGTGTCTCTGGGCATGGACTGCATTTAATATTTATCACGCTTGTAAGAATGCCTGTCATGCTTCTAAGAAGTCATGCTTCTAAGGAGCACAACTTGATTTTCCAAGCAGGTTCCAAACCTGATTTAGTTTGAGACATCAGTTGGAAAGCGCAACTTTAATATAAATTTAAATCTAAAAATGATAGCCACGACAAGCAACACTTTGAATAAATAAGAGAGTATTGCAACAGTTAGGCTTCCACAAATACACTCGTGTTTTCTTCTCTATCTCTGATAATCAACTGAACTCCAACTCTAACCACGTGTTAATCATTCTATTCAATCATTCACAAGTAACAGCACAGTACATCTAACAGTACAACGAGGTAAAATGATTAATGATGCAATAACCAAGTTAATCTAATACATACATTACAGTATAGCCAGTTTTTAATGTATTGCCATCGACACATCGATTGTATTAACATTGGCATACCAGTTGCCTTGACATACCAGTTATCTCAACATACCAGTTATCTTGACATACCAGTTACCTTGACATACCAGTTATCTTGACATATCACTTACCTTGACATACCTGTTACCTTGACATACCAAATACTTATCGACAAATCCTAGAGACCTATACAAAACGTTTCGGGATAGCTTATCCATCTTCAAACAATTTTTCCCCCATTGTTTCCATATTCATTAATGTTGAGATAACTGGTATCTCAATGTTAATGTACTTGATGTGTCGACGGCAATACACAAATGAAAACTGGCTATTCTCTCTGATTTATCTACAATGTTGCTCGTGGCGGCTATCATTCTCAAATAATTTAAGTTTTTGGGCATGTTGTGCCGGAAAATACACAAAGAAGAGGGCAAATTAAATACAAAAAAACGAGAATGAAGAAGCTCTTCATGAACTAACTTTGTGATGTAATTTTCGTACAGAGCAATGTCAGCGTCATTTTCTTCGTTGACATCCAAGAATTCAACTAAGCCTTGATGAAGAAAATCAGGAAAGCTCCTATGTGACAAACAAAGAATCTTCATATCATGCTATGTTTCTGGTTCACAAAGCTCTGTATACGTAATGAAAGTGTAACGATATTGTAGTTACCTGTATTCATACGGTCTTTTTTTCTAAGAAACCTGGTTTAAGGTTCTTAATTTAAAAGATTCAATTAAAAAATTCTTAATTTTTGGAAACATTCTAGTTCTACTAGTTTAATAGAAGGGCCACGACAAAAAACAATATATATATTTTCAGTTTTTCGTCGTGGCCCTTCTTCTAAGGTTCCCAAGAAATGTTTCTACAAGTTTCTTAACACTTTCTTAACCTAGAAAACAAAATTGCAGTAGAAATTCAAACAACGCAGGTGTGGCGAAGTATTAGTATTATAACAAAAAAAATGCGTCAGTACGAGTTAAAATCTAAAGCAATGTCAAGTCCACATCGTTGTTCGTTCAGCTCTTTGTTGAAATAGGTAAAGGATTATGTATGTAATTTGTCGAAAGCACTTCATAAGCAACCTAGTACTAGACAGCCTAAAATTTAACAAACTTTCAGAATTAAACAGAAAGACCCAAGAAGCTTTCAACAAAGAGCACATTGAAATCGTTGTCTAGTTCAACGTAAAGCTGTACCAAAACAACATGAATGACATTACTTTAGAATTTAACTCGTACTGAAACATTTTGTTTGTTATAGGACAAATAGTTTGCTACATTCACGTTCTGCGTACGCTTTCACAGCAATTTAATTCGCTAACTTAAGAAACTTTTAAGAAACTTTTAGCACCAGGCCTTGAGCTAGGTTTCTTATTAAAAATAAGTGTAGTTCTAAAAGATTCTCAAAGTTTAGGGCGCCTAGTACTAGGTTGCCTATAAACCGGGTTCTTATCATAAAAAATGTGTATGACTGCCAATCAGTAGTACTGGGGTAAATGCGACCCTGGTACGCTTTCAATGGACAGTATCAGCTCTTTTGGAGCCTGCACTATAGCATGGATAGCATACAGACAAGTTAGAGCAGTTCTATATACAGCTTGTGTGGAAAATAAGATCGCTAACTTAGGTTGATAGCTAGCTGGTGAAAATAGCAAATCGATAAAATAACCGGTAGTATTAGCAGAACATTAAAAACTTACAAAGTACTTTAGACTAGTTATAATAAAGTCTCTTGAATATTTCCTAATCTAATAATAATCTTACAACATTTATTCAACATATGGCTTAGTGCTTTATAGTTCAGTTTCTCTCACAGTGTGAGACTAATTGTCATATCTCATAGCAAATAATTCCTAATTTTAACTCAATTACATGTTTTAATAAGAAAATTGCTTATAAGAAATGAGTACCAGGCAGGTCAAAAAATTAAGAAACTCTAGTACCATGTTCACGAAAAATTATGAAACTGTATATCAATTTGTCTAAAACAGGGTACATTGATTTGCTTCTACTCACTAATTTGTACGATTTATGTTTGAAAAAGACTGTAACTTGTTATTACGATCTGCTTAGATATTTTTCGTGACGTTGAGCGGTTATATCCACCCAGCAGTGTTCGACTTTCAATGTGAGTTTCGGTCTCGAAAATAAGAAACTAATTAAGAAACTCTTAGTACTAGAATGCCAAAATTTCGACGTCAAATTAAGAAACTTATAGTCCTAGGTGCCGATCCAAGTTTCTTATAAAAAAAGTGTACATGCTCGAGGCGTACTTGCTTACGTAGGAAACAAATACCAAGAAGGAAGAGCTACTTGCTAATCTCCCTTCAGAAAGACGTAGTCTGACTGACTTAGCTCTAGATAAAACCCACTAAATATATAGTAGCTAAGGGATAAAATTGGAGTTTTATGGAATCATTGGTGACAAGATCGTGGTTTTTTATTGCAGAATTTTTATTGTAAATTGTTTCTAAATGAATAATAGCTTTCAACTCAATCAAAATCCACCCACAACAAGAGCACATTTCATAATTACTGACCTACAAACATATGTGACTGAAACACCTTTTTACTTAATGAACTTCAGAAAAACACGCATAATCAGATTTAACTGAGCTATAGTAAAGAGGACTTAGCTCCGCAAACCGCTCAAGAATGAGATTTGTAGATTTTTTAAGATCCAAAATAAAAACAAACACTGCACATTAGAAGAGAAATGCATTACCTAACACCTGCAATCAACTCTTCAATGTGATTTTGGTTGACAAGCGGCACTCCGTTCTTTACGATAATATATGGTCTAACAAAATAAAAATTGTGGCTACATCATGACAAACTTTTCAAGAATTTTTATTAAATACTCAATAAGAGTAGATAAAGCTCCATCAATTAGCAAAACAATTGCAAATACAAAAGCTGGCAATTATGAAAGACTTAAACCCAATATATGAGCAAACCTCACCAGCATCGTCATCAAGATTTCTGATCGTCAACGTCATTTCTTATCGTCATCAATTATCGTCAAGTACCGTCATTGACATCACCATCTTCATCGTCACCTTCATCTTCATTTTCATTTAGTTTCGTCATCTCTCATCGTCAACATCATCGTAATTTTCGTCGTCAACGTCATTTATGATCGTCAACATCATCACTGTCTTCGTCGTCATTGTCATTTCTCATCGTCAACATCATCGTCATCTTTGTCGTCATCAACATCTCTCATCGTTACAATCATCGTCATCTATAATCTTCATTTATCATCGTCAACATCATCGCCATCTTTGTCGTCATAGTCATCATCCCTCCTCGTCATCTATAACTAAATCTGCCATAAAAAGTGAAGATATCTGGCAGCATATCGAGTGTAGGTGGGTAAAGTAAAGTAAAGGTAGTCCCGTATACTTTCGTACGTAGGGGAGTGCCTGTTAGAGAGGAAACTTATGCTGAGCCATCGGCATGTGAGGTAGGGGGGCCAGTTCCTTTCCTTGCTGCCTTGATCTCCACTTGACTGAAATTCCCAGCCACTTCCCCTAGAACTTGGTCCCCTTATATATCAGCCTTCGTTTTGGTCTGAAGGTATCCACGTATAAAAAGTGCAAATGAAATGAAAATGAGAATAAAATGAAAATTAGAATGAAATGAAAATTAGAATGAAATGAAACCAAAACTTCCCATCTATGCAAGCTCAGTGGCAATGATCTAAAGGAATCATTCTATCGCTGCCCATGGCATGGTTTATGCAACCACAATTCCCAGTCTGCCTTAAGATGTAAAAATGCAACGACTTACTAACAAACAAAACCAACAAACCACTTAACTAACCTGGTAGCAAACAATACAACTAACCAGTAAAGCAATAAAATAAGCTAATGAAAAGCAACTGGGAAATGGCTAGTGCAAAGAAGTTCTACCCTTTGAGGTCTATGTTTTACCTGCACATTCTTCCGCCGTCTGATGCTATGTATACACATCTAAAATTTAGAAGGAATTATTGAGAGTAATTGAACAGAAGCACGCCAAAAATAAGGAAGTATCAAAATACAGGGTTGTACGACAAAATAAATTATTATGCTGGTCAGCCAGTTGGTCGAATCTGTCATTTCGCTCTTTCGCTTTTCCTTAAATCTTTAATATAATTCTTCTTGATTGTTCATGTAAAATCTAAATGATTTTCTTACTCATCTTTCACAAATCGTTGCCAACTCTATTGAAAAACTGCATCTTTCTTTCATTTATCAATTAATACCACAATCAATAAACTGCTTAAATTTCTATACAATGAAATCTGTCCATACCGGTCACACAAATGACTGACCAATATTGGCCTTATAGAAGGTGGACGTTCTGTACATGTATAATTGTAAGCAAATCAATTTTAAGTGTTGGGTTAATGACGACCGTTATGGCTAGCGACAGTTCAATGAAGGTGGCCACTAAGGCTGGTTTCACTGTGTAGCAGGGTGAGTGGCCAAGCAGGCCCAGCCAGTTCCATTAGCTCAACTGGAGTTTAACATGGCTGGGTACGGTCAGAAACTGTATGGGTGACTTTCCAGATGAACGACTAAAACGGCTAACTCCGCCGTCCTTCGGAAGGAACGTTAAACTAGGGGTCCCATGCCTGGATATGGCATGCATATTACGCCAAAATTAGTTGAAAAAGCTATGTATAACAGCCTACTCAAAATAAAGTAAACAACAACAACAACAACAACAACACTGCGGATCTATACACAATCTCCTTAGTCCATTCATATAGTATAGTAAAGGAAAAAGTAGGTCCCGTAAAATTTCGTATGTATGGGAGTGCCCGTTAGACAAGACACCTGTGCTGAGCCATCGTAATGTAAGGTAGGGTGACCAGTTCCTTTCCTCGCCGCTTTTATCTCCACAATATCACTACGGGAAACATTCGCTCTAACCGCTATGTTACTTTGCCCATATATTCGTATAGTACTCTAGCTTTATTCTCTAATAATAACTCATAAGATCAAGACAAAGGACATAAAGTAGTCTTCTACCAAGCATACTATGGCTAAAAAACTTGATCAAGCTTTTGAGCATGCCTGTTCAACTCCTGCATGCATTTACACAGGGTTCCCAATCCATTTAGTATTATGATAAACTATCACAAAATAATCTACTAAGCAACATAACTGCTAAAAAGAAATTCAACTTATGAAAAAGTTAGGAGAAAGTTAGGAGAACAGCAAAATATTCCTGAACGTTTAGGGTTTTGAAGGATTTCTTAGGATACTTTACATTTTCTAGGATATTTTAGGACTTTAAGGAGGCGTGAGAACCTTGCTACATACACAAATCCATCCTTTAAAAACAGAGCGAAGCTATCTTTTCAAGACTCTTTTGAGAAGACAACAACAAATGGCCTAAGTATTCTCAGAATGTTATAGATTTGACTTTTAATCGGACATGATCAATCAATAATGATAAGAAATTAATCGGGAATGATCAATGATACTCTGGTATGATCGACAAGTAATGATTACTTAGACACGATCAATCAATCGGACAAGATCAGTTACGATCGGGTCTTTCTGAACACCATTTACCGGCTAGAAAAGTAAGCAAAAGATATAAATAACACAAGTATTCAGAACAAACAAAAAAACAATACTGAATGAGACAGCAAGTAAACCACACCTTTGTGAATCATTTGCGTAGATTGAAACAAATTCGTTAACGTATCCAGCTACAGGAAAAATATACTAAATTAAAATCGATGTAAAAGCATATTTAGCCTGTTGGTGCTACAGATCTTTACTACAGCACGAAAAAGCGGCAACAATCTTTTGATATACTTAAAAGCTTTTTTCGTCCGACACTCATCAGATTATGAAACGTCGGATAGCGACGTTCCCAGGAATCTTCAAGTAAACAAGAGTGAGTGGCCACTATTGGGGCCAAATTGACGCATCGTATCACGTGTAACCCCATCTGGATATATATTACGGTTAACCTTTCGGTCACTATCCGATATTTCATACTCAAATGAGTGCCGGACGGAAAAAACCTTATTAGTATGTCAAAAGAATGTTGCCGCTTTTTAATGCTGTTGTAAAAGCCTATTCTAGAAAACTTCCTGCAGCAAGATTAAAATCATTGTGGTGTGTAGCATACAACTAGTGAACTTAAGGGTCTGCGCTATCAAATGACTATCAGGCAGATTTTGACATCAAAATACGCACATGTCAAAAGATTAGCAGACAAAAAGATCTGCACATCCAAAAATGTCTGCATGGAGTAATTTAATTCCAAGGAGCTTCGCCACCGTTATCTAACTCATCATCTTAATTTGATCTTCAGACAATCTCATCCACATGAAGACATAACTACAGACAAGTCTTAAACCCAAATACACACGTAATCAACCAACCATTCAATACATTGGATTAAGAGATAACGTCCAATCAATATATAAGGACTTTTAGGTAGGAATGAGAAAAAAACCTATCTGACGGGATATGATGAAAAGCTATAGAACACATGCTTAAAACAATCGATAAATTTAGAGGAATTAGTCTTCCAGCTGATGAATTTTTTAACAGGAACCTAAAAGGATAACTTTTGTTTTGTCTTCTGGGCAGAAATTACATAAAATGGTTGGACGAGCAGAATAAGGCCCCTGTAACAAACAGCTTATCATCCTCGCGAGCGGCACTTTTTCTTCCCGCGCCAACTTTATTATTTTAAAAAATTCTTTTTCTCATATTTGTCTTGATAAATATTGAATCATTGGGAACTAATAACGTAGCCTTCGCAATTAGGCACAATTAGGCATTGTCTTTGTATAAGATAAAACCCTCTCCCAGTAATTGATCATATTATCACTTCAGATTCTTCGACACAAGTAAGGGAATAAGGTAGACTGTTTTGTTCATTGCATTTTTAAGCATGGCATCCTCATAACTGCATTCAAAGTCGAAATATAGCGTTAAATTATGTGATGAGGAATAATGAAATAACCCAAAGAATGACAGAATGTAATCCCTTACACAGAGAATAAACAAAAAATAAGAAAGTATGATAAACTGATATCTTTGTCAAGGGGCCTAAGTCAAAGTGAATGCAACTGGTTGCTCGTGCGTTGTTTTAAATAGGCAGATATGAGCTTATATTAAGTAAAGATCTTCAGCAATTGAGAAACGGTATTGACATTTCACTGTCAAAGCTACATTGATAGCTTTAAAATATACCTAAATTCCTAAATCGATTCCGAATATGAAGAAATCCAGGGAATAAAAGAGATTTTAGCATTGCTTGTTAAAATCGAGAAGAACATTATTTACATTCTCCTCATTTTATGAAAGGCTAAGAGATAGCAGCAAAATATGATGTAAAACGTCACCTCGTCGCATAATTTTAAACGTACGAATCAATCTTTTATGATTACGTACGATTCCTAGAAGGTTTCCTAAAATAAAAATATAATTCATGAAAAGAATATCAAATACGTAGATCTTATCGTTTGGTAAGCGAGCAAAAAACGAGAAAATGAAGCTGGGCAATCAGCTGGTGAAATAATACGAGCTCTTCCCAAATAAGGAGAGAGAAAATTCGACGTGAAGCAACAGCGCAGTTGATTGGTTGCTTTCTATCACTAATATCCAATCAATAATCGCCTTTTTTATCCAGTATAACAGACATTATTACAAGCAAATTATACAAAAATAAAAACTGGTGCATTGAAAGATATTTTTAAATGAAATGATTATGATTCTCTCCTTCGACTGAAGGAACAGGACGACGTCAAAAATGTTGACAAGATAAATGAAATTCTTTTCAGTTGTAAAAGTCCCGCATAAAGGTATAGCAAAATCCAAAAACATGCCACAATAAAGCGGAAAAAGAGCAACGTTTTGCTAGGGGTCATTCATTTAGTACGTACGCTCGAAGGGGGGAAGAGGGTCGAGCAAAAGCGTACGCCATGCGCACAGAGGGGGGTTGACACATCTGAGTACTTACGCAAAAAATTTCTTTTTGCATGCATTTTGTAACTTTTTCATAAGCAAGGTACTTTTATCATACTTTGTGGCCACTGGCGGTAACTTTCATTACTGTTTTATAAAGAATTTGTTTTGATTACATTTCTGTCTCTCAAATTTTTTACCGTCTTCTTCTCTATGGAATTACTGATTGGATATTTAAAAACATTTCCGTTAGAAATGGGGGGGGTCAGATGGGCAAGAGAGTGCGTGCGCAACGGGGGGCCGTAGCAAGAGAGAAATGCGCGTACGAGGCAGGGGGTCACATTTTGGCCAGTTTGGTGCGTACGTACTAATTGAATGACCACTAAGCATTTCTAATCATATTCACAAAAACATTACCGAGAAGCTACCAAAGAGGCTCATACGTCAAAGGGAAATGATAGAGAGAAGTACCGTTTAAAAACACTTGGTATACAAATGGTGAACTGAGCTCTTCTCCAGATAATAAATTTACATCCTGCAAATTTAAGATTGGAAAACATTAAAGAGTTATAGTGCAAGCTTGAGATTGGATGCAGTGTCTGTCAGTGCCTGCCAGTGCAAAATACACTTAACGTCAAAAACATAGTGCATGTACATTTTCGAAATTAGTTCATAGAATTTTTCGGCTTTATTTACTTTATGTTGAGCTACTCCATTTTGATTATTTAACTTTGTATCTATATATAAATATATATACATAAATATATATATATATAATATATATGTATATATATATATATATCTATATTTATGTATATATATATATATATATATATATATATATATATATATATATATATATATATATATATATATATATATATATGTATGTATGTATGTATGTATGTATGTATGTATGTATGTTTGTATGTATATGCATATATATTTGATAGCTAGAGTATTTTCCAAATCGAATTAAAATAATTGCATACACACACATTGGACAGTGAATCTTTAAAAATTGAAAATTAAAAATCTAAGTGACACCAAGATTTGGGAAAACTGAGAAAATTGACAAAAAATACAGAATACAAGTAAACTTCTATGAAAGCAATTCCCAGAAGACGAGATTAAACTAGCATCTGCCACAAACCTCGATTCCAAGATTAAATGCAAGCCTCTTAATAGGTTCGTCTTCTTGATCTGTACAAACATGAGTCATTAATGCTAGATTTTTGACCAGCCCACAACCTTCTCCTTCTGGGGTATCTGATGGGCATAATAATCCCCACTGTGATGGCTGCAGTGACCTCGGACCACTGACTTTTCTTGTTTTCTCAAACTGAAAAGAACATACCATATATAGCCCCAAAAAATATGATTTCCTTACAGGCTAGCAAAAGAATATGAAATTGATGGACAGATATAAAACTAGCATCCATGTTTAGCGTTGTAACTGCATTTAGTTAACTACACTAAAAAAATCTAGTCAGAAATGGAGGGTATTTCATCCAAGGTAACCAAAGGCATCTTCGATACTTTACGGAAACTTTTGCTTTAAATAAAAGGACTATGATTCTCTCCTTCGATTGAAGAAACAGAAGGACGTGAAAAACGTTTACAAGATATAACAAAATTCTTTTCAGTTGCAAGGCATCCTCCATAAGGTTGATGCAAATCCAAAAAAATCCAACAATAAAACAGAAAATAAAGTAACGTTTTGATAAACATGTTACGGAAAATCTAGCAGCAATTCCTAGACAACCACGGCACAGCTACTTCTACTTGAACAAGATACAAACTGACTACTACATGGGCTATGACAATTTGTATGCTTAGCATCTCTAAATTTTGAGTGACTGATTTCCTAGATCAAGGGTGGCCGAGCTTGAGTACTGTGAGAGCCGAAGACGAAAAAGCTCGGAGTTGTGGGAGCTGCAGGACACGAGGGAAAAGGCTACGAATGCGCTTTAATCCAATATGCTCACCTGACTGGTCACTCTTGTCATCATTCCAAGAGCTGAGATATATGATAGCCTAGATAGGACCTAAGAAAGAGAACATTTTATTACCAAAGTCGCGAAATTATTGCAACGTTTGAAATCAACGTGACAGCAATCTGAACATCACTAGGGTCATCGGAGCTTTGAAACAATGAATGAAATAGTAAGGGCAAATGGCTAAATATACCAGTGATTCATATCATAATTTCATCCAAAATTGTCCCGGAGCTTTGATAAAGGAAAGGGAACGGCCAATGAAATTCCAAAGTAAACCATACCATCAAAATAAGGGCAAAAGTACGCATGACTTTGGAACTATAGCTAAGATGGATTACTTTAAATACAACAATGACTCCATGGTCTGCCAAGACAGCTCCCTTTCACAGCAAAAATAAATCTCCAATACTATCAGTCTAACTTATTCTAGTACAGGGGTGTCGAGCTCAATTAGGCCCGGGGGCCAAAAAAGACATATTATGACGTCACGCGGGCCGGGTGGTTGACGGGATCCAAGAGAGTGCCATGGCCAGGTAATATGGACTTTAAAATATATATGACTTATCTGATGTTTTCTATCTGGCACGCTAGGCAATGGTAAAAACAGGAGGAAACAGCTTTTCAATGCCATCTAGTACAAGCAAAAACATATCGCTAGGCTTGACACCTCTATTCTAGTGGGTTGTGATAGAGCCAAGGTCAAACTAAATGAGAAAATTTAGGCTAGTATGTTCTTATATACCTGAGTGACACCAACACGATGCATGTTGAATCTCTTGATAATCCAGTTACCCTGTAGATATACAAGTAAGGGCAAATATTAGTAAAAGCAAAAAAGATTGTACAAGTTCTTTCCAGTAGAAAAGCAACAGAAGAGATTTCACTTTGGGGTTTCCATATTGGGAATTATATGGTTGAAACTGATACAAGATTTTGAAGATAGAAACTGCAGCTTCTGTATAACTTTTAAAATGAGGACTATGACAAATAGAGTTCATATCATATTAATATTCTTCATTCAACATAACCAGGTAATATAAGATAAAACTACTCTAAATTACTGTTCTAAGGTTACCAAGAGACTATTCTTAAGACTATTCCGGTTTTATTATGATGAGACGTTTTGACTCGACTCGAGCCATCATCAGTAAATACATGATAAGAGGAGGGCAATGAATACTAAGGGTATGGAATAGTCTTAGAATAATGTGTAATAGTATTTGCAATAGTTTTATGTTACCTGGTTAAGTAGAATAAAGAATATTAATATCATATGGACTCTATTTGTCATAGTCCTCATTTTTAAATTGATGCAAGAATTTGACTTAGAAGAAAAAATTTTAGGCTCAAAGAATCATAAATTGATATTTCATAATTTTTTGCTTCAAAGAATAATAAAGAACTATGATATATCAATTTTTGCACTGATTTCCCTTCGACTTGTAGCACATGAGCCACATTGAAATATAATTACACTAAACTCTATGTTTACGTGTATACAAACAGTATAAATGTAAAATTAAGAAATAAAGGGTAATCCCAGCAAAGCATGGCAATGGGAAAAGGTCAATGGAATATGCTGTAGTACACTTGAGTAAATATGTGGAAGAAAAACACCAAGAATATTGGTATGATTCATCAGTATAATAGATCTCATTGTTTGTTGATATTGCAAATTCGCTCCTAGTGTGAATTGCGTCTTCTATGTAATGGCCACTGGGTATGACATTGATATTGCATCCAGTGGTATCATTTTTGGGTATCAGTGTTTGTATTAATTAAGTGCATATAACAAAGTATAATAGATTCCCTTAAAAATTACGTGGATCATTATGATAAAGCAACAGAAAAACTGCTTCATCAACAAAACATCCATGCAATGTATTGAATGAACCATGTGTAAACAACAAGACGCATTTTTATAATTCTCAGACAAACAAACTACGTGCTTCACTTGCTTCGCATTCAAATTTATTAAAGAATACTTTTGCTATGGCAAAACAGGCAACTCTGCAACACCAATTAAATCAGATTACCGAGGAAATGGACATCACTAGTCCATTTGTGATAAGATCTTGTCTCATGTGTTTCACTATATCAAACTACAAGTGAAATGAAAGCAATTATAGTGCAAAAATTGATTAAAAGGTATAGAGGTTGATCGAAATCTGTCTTTCTCCTTACACTGCCAAACCAAAATTTCAATTTCTAAATGAATAGTTATTATATTTATAACATCACATATAAGAAAATATTTAAAATCAATAGATTGCTCTTTAATCTTACATCTATTCACCCCAATAAAAATACGAAACAATTGTCGAAAAAGCGAACGTTAGAACATAATTGATCTTCGAAAGTTCGAATTAAGCCTGGCGCACACAGCACGATTTTCGTCGCTGAGGACGAAGATTTTTGTCGTTGGCGACGCAAACTTGCTGTGTGCGGGAAACACATATAAAAGATTTTTGTCGCTGACGACGACCTTCAATATCAAATATGCTAGAAATTCCTTTTCGTCGCTGACGACAGAAGGCAAGACTTCTGTTGCCAGCGACAAAAATCGTGCTGTGTGCGCTAGCTTTACACATATATAGCATTTGGCTGAAACTCCATAATATGTCTTCAATTTATTTGAACTTTCGTCTAATTAATTGCCTTTGCAAAAATAGCAGTAATAACAGATAAACCATTTTGTAACTAGAATAAAAATAGTCTTGTTGTAGAGCAAGTGCTAACAATAAAGCTGTACAATAGACATGGAAAAGCTATAATTTGGCGACATGTATCCATTAACGTTAGGGAAATATTCAACGTATACGTATGAAACATTCGTATACATCAAAATTAGTGATAAGAAAGAGGTGTGACAATTTAACAGATTTCTAGGGCTCTCATAATAGCAAAGCTTGCAACTGGGCAACAGCTTACCTGGGCAGCCCTTGGCTTAGGGATGGTTTGATCAGCTATTCTCTTTAACTAAAATGTGGAAGGTTTAGAAACGTCAGTAATGAGATGAAAATAAAAGAACGAACAAGAACATGTAAACATTTAAGAAAAAGTGAATTGCAGTTCATACCTCAATATTGAATCTTTTAAACAAGTCTTCAAAAAGGATTGACACCAACTACAGAAATAGACAATTTGTCAAAATAAAATAACTTGCAAAGAAAAAAGGCACGAAAAAGAAAAAAGCAACTATAACAAGATTGGAATTTCGTTTCTGGAAAATATTGAAGTGAGAAATTCAACTTCTGAAATAGCATGATAAAATGCTATTTCGTGCGAATACAATATAAGTAAGGAAGAGCAAAAGCCAGAACTAGCATACAACTTTAACGAGGGTGACTAATAAAAAACGGCAGGAGTAAGGTCCGTCTAAA
>OLMO02000001.1:4941357-4951406 GCA_900291935.2 Cassiopea xamachana | reverse complement strand
CTGTTTTTACAAGAGGAAAGACAGCATCACTTCAGTGAGTATATACAGAGGTGTAGCCATAATGGATGCGGAGGGAGCCGCACCCTCAGTACTTAGTGGGGAGCCGCACCCGGAGTGAGTGGCCAAGCGGCCCAGCCAGTTCCATTAGCTTAACTGAAGTTAAGCATGGCTGTGTACGATCAGAAACTGGATGGGCGACCTCCAGATGAACTACCAAGACAGCTCACTCCCCCGTCCTTCGGAAAGGACGTTAAACTAGGGGCCCCATGCCAGGATGCGGCATGCATAGTAGGCCTAAATTAGCTGAAAAAGCTAGGTATAACAGCCTACTCAAAATAAAGTAACCAAACAAAGTACTTAGCTTGTGGGCACATTTGCCGAATATCAACATAGCTCGTCAACGTTGTATTGCTGATAAAAGTCAAAAAAAGTCATATTTGTCGGCAAATTTGGCTCGAACGAAGTCTGTTTGTCAGCAAATAAGTGTTGTGCACCCCAACAAAAACTTTCCTTAGCGTCACCCCAGAGTATACTAAGCTGAATAGGCTTTGCCATCAACTTTCAGTAGCTTGTCTAAGAAACTATCAACGTTATCTTGACACAGAAAGTCACTGGCGGAATGAGTCGCAATCACCAAGCAAGATAACATGAATTAAAAAGAGCATTCAGGTTATGATTAGCAAAGTAGACTTCCCAACCTCGTTACCGAGCATCCAATAAGCCCCTTTGAATCTGCTTCAACAATCATTCGATTTTTCGACAACTGCTCTTGAATCAAGATCACTTTTTCAGACCCTCGGACGATGAAGTAGCCACCTATGACCAAATATACAGACAATATCATCTATAAGGTGTATCCAAGTAACAGACATTACTGACTTCTAAAATTTTTCAATTTCCAACAAAAATAACTTAAATAGTCAGTTTATACTACAGAACTTAACAAGAGCACGAAAAAGCGGCAACATGTTAAGACATACTTAAAAGCTTTTTCGTCCGAAACTTGTCAGAGTATGAAACGTCGGATAGCGTCCGAAAGGTTAACCAAAATATATAGCTAGATGTAGATACAAGTAACTTAAGCAAAAAGCACAAGAATTTGCTGTAAAATAGTACTAAATTTATTAACAATCATGTAAAGCACTGAATTCATTGAAATTGTATCATGTTTCATAATTATTACTCTATTGTAACTTTTACCAATGCAACGGATACTAAACGGACATAATTATTGGTACACTTCTTCACTCTTAGATATCATGTCAATTATGGCTTACAATAAATTGAACTAACTCAATTCTTGCAAATGAAAGGCTTTCATTACTGAATGAATTGGAAGGCTATTAAAGTGTGGTATGATTTATTTGAAAAATCCAGAAAGGTGTGTAACGGACATTACATATGATGTGCAACGGACATTACATATTTGTCCCATCAATGTATTTTGCCAAAAATTTAATATAAATATATAACATATTAATATACAATAAAGTATTTAATATAAAAACATAATATATTAATATACAATATAGTATTTAATATAAAAACATAATATATTAATATAAAATATAGTATTTAATATAAAAATATCTCAAGAGGAAAGAAAAAAGCACAGAAAAATAGCAGGGTGATGGTGGAAGCTATCTCAAGCATTGCAAAAAATATCCTAATTAATGCCAAAAAAATAATGCCTTACACCTAAAATTAAAATATTTCTAATAACGGAAACTCTGAATATTCATACATAAAGAAAAGAATAATTTTTATCATACCAGGGTCCATTGGGCATTCATTGAGTTTTGCCAGCTCAGTTTCTGATTTTCCTGCAAGGATACAATTTGAACTACGAAGCATTATCGGCATCCTACAAAAAAACCAGTAATGACTTCAAAACATATAATTTCAGTATCAAAAACATGTGTAATAACTGTGATTCACATATTTAACTGGGGTTTTCAGGGATGCCAGAACATATTTTTAAGTGGGAAGGGGGCATGGGGGTGGAAAGCTCTTAATGGGGTGAAGTCCCTGAAAATATTCTATACCAACGCCTTTGGAATGCAAGGAAACGCCCTTCTTGAAGATCAAACCATATCCTACCTTAGATAGGATAGGCTATCTATCGTATAACATCCTACACTAGCAAAAATGTGAGGGGGTCGCAGTTCAATTATTCTGAGAAGCATTTATCTTCGGAACTGATGTAAAGTCGTTATACTAAATCTCTCAATCTCTTGGGAAGTATCCAGTTACAGAGGGAATTTAGAGAAAATTTACAGAAAATTAGTTCTTTCTATCTCGTAACAAATGGTACAAGAACTTATGCTAGCATGTGCAATAAGTCGAGAAGAAGATTTGTTGCGAAAGCACTTCAGTATAAAGTCAATAGCTACAGAAAAACAGTAACATAAAAGTCACCTTCCGATTGGCAGATTATTTCGTACCACTCTCTAGAATGCAAAGATATAAAGAATGGATTACAAAACAATACCTTTTCTTCAATTTTCATTCTATAGAAAAGCATAAAAATTCTGCAAAAATATACAATACTGCCTCCATTTATGCTGCATCTCATGACTCTCAATAGTCAACTTTGCCACATTCCGTGCTCTAAAAACATGTAAGCATCACAGAATGCAAGCCGCAGTGCGTACTGTACATGAGAAATAAATGTATAGCACTTGCATAGGAAATAGACATTGCCTGATGTATTCCAATTTAATGGGCGTTTCAATGTGACTTTTATGCTATCATTCGAAAATCTAACGTCTCTGAAGCGTAACTTTTCAAAATCTACAGATAAAAAAGTTTTTAAAGCACAGTTCAAAGATGCCAAGTAGGATCAACTGTAGCTATTCTATTCTTGGGAAGTAAAAAGATGCATAGAAAGCCATGCTTCTTCCCATCAACATTTGCAAGTAATTTCACGAAAAATTTAATTGGCTAAATCCGCTAGATTTTAGAATCCAGTCTTTACGTTTGGAATTAGAACTATTCACAACCTATAGGAGAGTTTTTCTCTTTTCATTCTTGGAATGTGAAAAAAGCTAAACAAAATTTGGAGAAGGAAAATATATTACTTGATTCCCACGTGTATATTCAATATCGACGGTAATTGGTGCGGAATACGTCAGATCTCGAAGACGACACTAAATCAATGGAAAAACAAGATTCTCATAAAAACAAAAATATGTATTGCTCAATTATAAAAATAACGAAATAAACTTAAACAATGAGACAGACAACTGAAAAAAGAAGAGAGTGCTATCAATTTCGTATAGTCATAATTGTACCAATACTCAATACATAGGACTCAGGTAAAGATCACCATAGACAAGAAAATATGCGTTATTTTTGATGTCAGATAGTTTAAATTTAGGCTGGTCTTTGGACTTAGCTTCGTATAAATCTAGTATTAAATCTCTTGCTTTACCAATAAATGAAAAGATCAGGATGGTTGCTGTACCACATTTCTGATCTAGGTATAAGAATGCTTGGGTGATCTAATGAGAATAAACCGTATCAAAAGCTTTACTGGCTTGCTTTCTCTTACATTATCAAAAACGACCAAAATGCCTGATAAGAGGCCAAGAAGAGTTTGCAACTTTATACCTTAGTTTCTTAGTAGCTAAAAAACACATGGCATAACCATCAAGTATACCTCATGTGGACTAACAGCTCTTGATACATTAAATGACTCCTCAACATCTGGTGTTCCAACATTGATATCTAAGTACCTTCAAACCAATCAAACTGTGAGTGCATACAGCAGAAGACAGCAGAGTAGGGTCATGCCTGATTGCTGAATGTGAAAAGGTATCACTTGAGAATCGATGAACTAGAGGGTGAGAACACTAGAGGGTTGGAACATAAGAGGGTTGAGACACAAGAGGGGTGGAACACAAGAGGGTTGGAACACAGGAAGTTTGGAGCACAGAAGAGGATGGAAACAGAAGAGGGATGGAACACAAGAGGGTTGGAACACTGGAGAGCTGAAAACTAGAGGGTCAGAGAACCAAAGGGTCAGCTGGAAACAAAAGAAGAGAAAGAAATTGAAATGCAAACAATCTATTTAAGAGGTTTCTTTAAAGTACTTACAAAACAGCAAAGCATAGTGAAAAAGAAATATCCTGATATGTTTTGTGAATACAAAGAAATTAAAGAAACATCCATAAGAATAAGAGGTTTCCACCTTTGGAAGGAGACTCTTAGAGGTGTGAGCTTCATACTATTGTGGGTATTGTGCCAGGTTGTACTATTCCAGAAAGGCATTAAAGAAAGGAGAGAACTCACTTTAAATACCAAACAGGGTCAGCTTCAGTTGTCACTTTACTATTTGCCTGCATTATTTGTTTGATCTGTCAAACAGAAAGCAAAGAGTAAATATTGGACTAATGCACAACAATTTCTAAGAAAAAAATTGGAAAGAATAAAGATGGTGATTCACAGTTGACAAGATTAATTGATGAATAATTGAGATTGTTTCATACATTCTTTTCAGACCCATAAGTGATAATACTAAGGAAGAAATGCAATGCTTTTGTAAAATAGAATATAGGGAGTTACACTATTTCTAAGCTACTTCAAGCCAGATTTCCATATCATTGTAAGAAATGGGGATGTGTCCTAGTCATAGGATTGGAAATGCTACTGGGCCACTTACAATGATATGGTAACATTTTTAAAGTGAAGTCCTTAACATAACCATCATGCTCCTGCCATATTGTCAACATCCCCATTGAGATAAAAAAACAGTTAAAATGAGTTCAACTTTTGAGAATGCTTCCAATGCATTGCTACTGAATCCCTGACACTTTGTGGCAGACTGGGAGTGCCCCTGCTGCTTACAATATGGAAGCCAGACTTTAGCAAACTGGCAAATGCCTACTGTATGCATGAATTACTTCTCTTACCTCTGTATTGATGAAGTAGTTAAATGAGTCAATGTGTTGTTTGACAAGCCCTTTTACCTTTCAAAACAAAGAGGAACTAAATGCAGTATAACAAATTCCAAACAAGAATCATAAATGTTCAAGTGATTTGAAGCAAACTAGATGCATCTTTCTACATCACCAAAACACCACTGAAAGGTAATAAACTTATGGAAACAACAACAAATTACATCTCTAAAAGAATAGGAATTGATCTCAAAAAGAAATAGGAAACACCAAAAGAAAATGCAAAGGAAAAGAAAACTAAGACAACTTGGAGACAAGAAAGCGACACAATAGATATGAATGGATTTCTCAATTTACCTGCAAGAAAGCTGGGACAAGTTTCCATTTGTCCTAAAATGAATTTGAAGACAACAATGTAACATTATGAATAGGCAACACATTTAAAATCCAGAAGAACAAAAGTAAAGATCTTATTTGTTGAGCATCATGTAAAGTACAAATCCAAGAATTAATAGGCACCCATACCTTACTTGATAAATCCAATACAATTACATATGGTTAAGACCTATGCAAACTAAAGTGAAAACAATTCAATTTATACCAAAGTTAAAAACCACAAAGAAGACTGGGGGGAGACTATATTGGACAGTAAAGCAAAGGCAAATGTATAATCTTAACAGACTCTCAGCTGACTTACAGACCTTGAAGTCCTTAACCACGTTCAAACATAAGTTGAAAGAACATTTGTTGAACAACTAGGCTTTGTCTTTGGACAACTTTTCATGATTTTTCTTTGTATTTTTAACGCTGTAGATGAACTAGCTTTTTTGAAAGGAACTGAAAAGCTGTATAAATATATCTATTATACTTTATTATATATATATCATATTATGATATGCAATAGATAATGATAACAAAGCATACTAGGTTTTCCTATAGTAATTACCTTGCTTTTTTGTTGGAATACATATTTTCATGGGATCACATGAACTCAGACTATAGCATAACATCTTTCAAATAAAAATTTTGTCTAACACTACAAATCCTAATTACCTCTATTTTCTTGATAGGAGCTCCAATTTCAGCATTACCAAGGTAGTCCATTTTAGCTGTGCTTTACCATCTAATGACTATCAATGAAATCCTATTAGAGATAATAGGAGAATATATTCTAAAAAGTGCTTTCCAGCTATGTAACTGTATAGTTTACAGGTATCCATCAAAAGTAATAAAGCTACAGCTCATACATTTAAAATAAAGAAACTTCCTGACAGGTGTAGAATGATGGTATAGATCCTGGGATTTTCAGTGCCCTTTGTCTTACAAGACTTAGAAATTCCTCGAAATACTAAAAAGGTGATGAGATTATTCATTCCAATTATGCAAAACAGCTAAACTTAAAATCTATACTGAAAAAATTCTAAACGCCTCTGCAAAGACCTTCCAAACCTTGAGAGCATTCATCATACCTTCAGAAAGAATATATATCTAGCCACATACAAATCAAAAAGGTTTCTTGAGACCATAAAACCAAACTATAATATCATACTTTCATAAAATAATACTGAATCTGACTCAGCCAGCTCTGTAATATCAAATATAAAAGTACCATTGCTGCTATTGTCCAAGAATCACAGCACAGCACCAATCAATCAATCAATCAATCAATCAATCAATCAATCAATCAATCAATCACACCCATGGAAATCATAGCATGCTTTCAAATGGAAAGCTACAAATAACAACAGATATGGCGTGACTATTGCCTCCCTGTTTGCCCAAAGAATATACTATATTCTTCAAAGCGGATGGCAGGGCTACAGTTCTCCTAGATCATACCACCAGCTCTGTTGGCCATGGAGAATGCAGATTATAGCCTCTTTACAAAGTCTGGTGTGCAACTGTGTGTTTGGTCTCAAGTGTGCACTTTAAGAATGCACCTGACTTTTGGCTTACAAAATAAATCAGTTTAGCTATTTTCTTAATTGGACATCCAATGAGTATTGGTGCAGAATGTAACCATGAACCTATATCTCCAAAACCTTACACATAAAGAGCAGCTTCTAAAATTTATAAAATCACGATGGATCTCTTCATACCTTTGACTCAAGGCTTGAGGGGATGAGAATTGTTCATTTACAAAACTTAGTGCTGCTACTACAGTCGAAACACTGTGTTTGAACAATTCCGCAGGTTAGAATGAGGTCAGGTACTTACTTTATTATGCAGAAGCATCTCAATCACACAATATCCTGATTTTTATAACGATTTTATTTTCAAACAGGCATTTGTGGTCAAGTATGGCACTTTACCGCGACTTCTCATGGAAAAATACGGCAGCCATGTTCTCTTCCACGAGAATAAAAGTGATTACGAGGTCAAGGTTAAAAACGCGGAAACCTTAATAACAAGAATGTCTAGCTATAGACCTCAACTTTCTACACGATTGTGTAAAGTCGTGCAATTTCAAAGAGAGTGATAGGACTATTTCATGAATTTTAGGGGCTAACATACCTACAGCACAAGGTAAAAAGCAAGCCACGTATTTTAAGGGGCAATGCCCCGCCAATTGAAGTCTCGTATGCTCAACAAAACTACTAACCTGGAGATTAAATACTCGGATAAAATTCTTGCCCACAAGATTGGTTCAGGCAAGTTTTGCCTCTCTAGGACTATGTACATCCAGCAACGTGTTTGCATTTAACGGGCTCAGTAGTTGGGAACCTCCAATCAAGAGTGGCATACCTTTGATCCCTGGCTATGCTTCGTACTTTACAAAAGGAACTACATTTGATGGTCAAAAATAATGCCCTCAATCAAAAGAAACATTTGGAACCCACAACCATATTCTGACCCTTTCCTGCCTTTAAGCACCAAGGACAATCCCAAATTCGGAATAATTCTCTGGGGACGGCATGGTTGGAAGCAAATGCTAGCATGAGTCCAGCAAAGCATTTTATCGGGCAAGGCCCTGCTATTTTCATGCCTTCCAACTTCTGTTGCCTAATATATATTCTTACTAATATAGAGACTGTACTCCTGCAAAAATTAAAATGGACGCACGATAGTCAAAGCTCGAAAATTTGTGGAGAATGAACAAGCTGACAATGAATTGATTCATCTTGCCACCCTAATTTCTTTTTCACCCTTCCTCGGTCGTGGCATTACTTACTAGGATATTGTGGCAACTTTTCTTAGTAGACTCAGAACGACACAAATATACTCAAATTCATTGCTTAAAGGATTCAAATGTTTAGCAAAATAACAAAAAGCTGATACAAGTAATGCAGCATGTGAATCAAAATTCAATCTAAATTTGCAATACTGTTAGATGGTATGGCTCGAATGTTCACCCCCATCTGCGACTGCCGCGACGCGAGCTCCTACGACGACTTGAGCTGCGACGACGAGAACTCCAACGTCGGCGGCGGGAATTGTATCGGCGTCTTCTAACGGATCGGCGTCTTCTTACGTATCGGCGTCGTCTTACGTATCGGCGTCTTCTTACATATCGGCGTCTTCTTACGTATCTTCTGCGTCTAACGTATCTACGGCGTCGTGAATACTTGCGTCTTCTAGCTACACTGCGTCTTCTCCTTGAGCTCTTTTTTGCATTACCTCCGGGCTTCTTTTTGCTTCCGTCTTTACCCCCTTTCTGTTTCTTGTTTGCAGCCTTTTCTTGCTGTTTCTTCTTTGTAGCTTGCCCTTTTTCATGCTTACCTTTCGTACTCGGCCTTTTGTTTTTCGTATGCTCTGCTCCTCCAGACTGCTTCTTCTTCTTTTTTTGTTTTGCTGCTTTCTTTGCTGCTTTCTTTGCTGCTTTAACTGCTAATTTTCCAAGAACTCCGATAACTGGGTCTGTTAAAAAATAAGAAACAACGAATAGAACGTATGAATGCATTTTGGCTAGGCGTTTCCCTAGCATGGAAAAGGTGTGGTCCTAACAATTGTCCGGGCACTTTGCCCCCAATCCCCCTATTTTCATTTATCTGCCGCGATAAAAACTAACAATAAGAATCACTGGCCATCAAAGCAACGATATCAGTAAACCTCCCACTGTATTTCCTCCATATATGAATCTGCAAAACAGCATTCGAAGGCCAAATCTTTTCCCAACAGTTTCAGGGTGCCCTTTTTCTTGGATTGGCCTCGAAAATTCCTAATTTCACGCCTGACACTCCTGTGAGCACAACTTGCAAAGGCCCATAAGCTCCAAAGTAGAAGAGGTCAAACAACAAAGAATGCGTGTTTGCTTGTGTAAATGGTAAGCAAACGTACCACTTGCAAAGGCATCACAAAAATACCTACGATCCCTGATCTAGCAGGCATATCTTGGAAGGGGGGCTAAGTCCCCCTTTATCAAACATGTGATAGGCTGGAAAAGCTCTTAAAACTTGCCAAAGGAGGATAGAGGAAAGGTACGCTCCTTTCAATAGAAGAAAATTACTACAACCCTATGCTGGCTTTCTCCTTCACTTAATACNCTTTCACATTTACAGCAGCAGTAGGCAAACTATTGCCAGAATTTCAAAAATGGGCGTGGCCAAAGTAATTACGACAACACAACCCTCTTACTACAGTTTTAGAACGGCACCGCTGCAATCTAGTGAGGCTCCACTGTCAATAGGCCCAAAGAGCCATTCTTTTCCCAACTAAAGAGCTGATAATTGTCATGGAGTTAGCTTCAATAGCGGCCAAATGTCCTGGGACACCTAGCACTTTTTCAATTCGCATTTAATATTCATCCCTCTAGACCCCCTAAACTAAGTTTATATTTTTTGGAAAAAATACATCTGGGAATGGAAACATTTCACGTACATAACAATAGCAAATCCCTCTTGAATAAAACAGCATTGCTCTAGGGAGGAGGGCGATACGTGCAAGGCAAAAGGATGAAAAGGCTAAGAGGTCTATGGTTTCTCATAATCTTGTTATAAATGTACCAAGGAGTCTTAACGACTATTGCAGGTGCTATGCAAAAGTACTTAATGATCTTCTGGAGCCCTGATATGAAACTCTAAATCTTTCTAGCATGCCCTTCAACATACAAGGCCTGCTTTCAACACAATTCATGACTACAACAACAACGTTTTCGTCAACTATAACCAAACGCGATAAAGGACCACTAATAAAGCAATTTAAAGATGCTCG
>OLMO02000001.1:4907766-4927509 GCA_900291935.2 Cassiopea xamachana | reverse complement strand
CGGCTGGAAAATGCTACTTTGAATTTGGTTTTTGCAAACAACAGAGCCATTTTGCAAGTTTACAGAAAGTGTGTTAGATATTCTTTTGTATCCCGAGTCTACCATAAGGCTCACCATGATTGAGCCGGAAAACATTTTTCAAAATAAAGGTTCTCATAAGGCCTAAAACGCTACTTTCAGATTGGTTTTGCAAACATTTGACAAGAGAGTCATATCGCTAATATTTTACGCAGAATTCACAGAAAGTGTGTTAGAAATCCTCTCATATCTAGAATCTACTACGGACCCACCATGGTTGGGCCCAGAGAAAAATTTTCAAAATAGAGGTTCTCATAGTTTGAGATGGGCTTCTGCAAATAAGGTATTTCATAGGAGAGCAATGCTACAGGTTTTTTATGCAAAATATAGAGAAAGTGTGTTAGACAATCTTTCGTACCCAGTATTTGCTATGAGCCCACCATGGTTGGGTCGGGAAAAAAGTTTTAAAAATTATGGTTCTCAGGTTGGAAAGAGCTATTTTAAGATTGGTTTTTGTAAAAACAGTAAATGCTTCCCTTAACTATACGTTTTTCTAACTGATGTACAAGCATTACGTAGCCCTCAGTTTTTCAAAAAATGCCTGATCTTGACGATGTAATGACCCAATCTCACCTGAATTTTCTCATGTTTCAAAAACTGAGGGGGTGTTGCATCCCCACACCCTTGGTCGCGACGTCAATGAGTGAGACTTTTCCAAATAATAAATAAACAGATAACCGTAATAGGCTAGAGGAATGGGGTGGGGTATGGAAAAATTTTACTCCATATATCCTCGAACAAGCCCCCCGGGCTTATTTGAAAAAATGAAATTTTGGGTGGGGACTTTTTCGAGGGGGGCCTATTTCAAACCTTAGCATTTTCCTCAAAGGTAAGCATAAAAAACGAAATAATTTTCTCAATCAACTAAATACTAAATTAAAAAAGTACAAAAAGGCCATTTCGCAAACGAACTTTAGTAGTAAATAATGATTTCTTCATTATCATCACGAAAGTCCCGTTTCTTTTTGCTTTCTAGTCTCCAGTAAAAAGAAGTAATACTGTATAGCTGTTGTTTGTGTGGTTTTCTTTAAATAAGATATTATTCTGCAATGAGCGAGGTAGCATTGTGGTTAGAGCGCATGCTTCACATGCGGAAGGTCTACAGTTATGACTTGATGCCCTAACTGAACATTCGCTCACTGTTCACCCAGCAGCAAATGGATACCCAGTGGGAACACTGGGGAGAAAAAAGCGGCGAGGAAAGGAACTGATGGCTCAGGATAAGTATCCTCTCTAACAGGCACTCCCCTACGAAAGTATACGGGACTACCTTTACCTTTACTTACTTGACTATTCTACAAGTATGCTACCCTCGAACAAGGCAACAATTAAGGCTTATTCGAGTGGGGGGAGGCCTACTTGCAAAAATGATTTTTAGCTGGGGTATATCTGAGGGGGGCTTATTCGGTGGTGGGGGCTTATTCAAGGGTTTACGGTAGGTAGGGAGTTCTCCCTGGCTCTCATTGTCTACAGGAATGTGGAATGGGTCTTTTAGGAGAAGTCCTACTATACTTGTTGCCGCGTACATGGCAAAGAGTCAACGGGGGGGGTCATGCTACAAAACGCACGAGCAAACAGCAAACGTGATGACAAAAGAACTCACTTGATATTTCAAGTGCTGGGTATTCATGACCCCAAGGAAGATAGACGATAAATCCGATTAAAATTGTCAGCAATCCTCCTGCAATTATAGCTCTTTCCGTGAATCTAAGAAGAGAAATACAGATAGAAAATACACCATGCACGCAAAATACTTTAAATCCAACTTCAATAACTCCACCTTGAATACCAGCAATACATAAAGGCATTAGCTAACTTTTGGACATGAACAAAGGGTGACGGTGTGCATAGCACTTAATTAGTTGATTGCAATTGGTTGATTGGCACAAATTATGTTCAGTGGGTAAAGAGCTCTGATCTGTATAGAGTGGAGTTGTCACGTCCATTTCGAATGCTCCGTTCGTTGCAGCAGGGACACCTGCACGTAAATAAAGCAGAGGGGGGCAAGTCTTCCTTTGAGGGCACATCTATGTACATGTATGTTCATACACAGGGGTAGATTTTGGTATTCAAACTCTCTTCTAGAAGGATAATGTCTTGTATATTGGTCTCCTTGCTATACTATGACAAATTGGAGGTCTGGAGGGCTTGCCCCAGATTTATTTTCTTGAACCGAACTGTCCACAGCATCCGAAAATGATCCTTCACAAGATAGGAAGGATGGAAAGTGTTTGAAGGGCAATTATTGCTCCCCTGCTCCCATGGAAGAGGACAGAGGGGGCAGCTGCCTCTCCTACTCCCCAGACTAGGCGGCCCTAGCTCCTTGTAGTTTTTTTGCTATGAGCTTTGTTTTGAGTTATAAGTTAACTTTGAGATTTTGTAGAGTTGGATGACCATAACTTTGAAATTGCTTATGACCTATTTTTGCTTCTATGCCATTTAAAGCAATTTGTGACACTGATGTACAATTTTCTCTCAGTATCTATGAGTTGATAATTTTCATTCAGCTTGACAAAACAACAAACTGCAATGGTTTCGATATGATACTAGAAACTGGAAATAGGTAACTGCAGACAGCTTTCAGTTCTGATGTTTTGAGCGTGTACATTAACGGAAAGTGAAAGAATCTTAGTCAATAACAAAAGGCAGACTTTTAACGATATATAGCCACCTGTTGCCGTATGGAGCTTTCTTAACTATCTGAGTATTCGAGTACTTCTTTCTTATAAATCTCATTCTTACAACTAAAAGCACGTGCACCATAGTCTTGAAAGTTCATCCAGTCTCATCAGCATATAGGACCTCTACAATGGCAATAAAAGTGTACAAAATCTTCTTCTCCTGACAAAAATATGAGAGCTTCTTGCTCATAAAGGAGAGGTCTCTAGACTGTCTTTAGGATCTTCACATTTCTGAATGAATGCTACCCTATTCAGATAGGCTTGTGACATTAAAGGCTAATGGGAGCACGAAGCCAGAGCAGCAACGATGTACTGCCTAATATTACATACTTACATGCAAAAAGTTACTGATCTCAACATAATGAAAGCTATGAAAATAGCAGAAATAGAAAGAAGGCTCTACTGATAAATTGGAGAAACGATTGGGTTTGTGGGAAGTAGACTAGGAAGCAAAACAACTGAAGTTGCAATGGCTGTATGTATAAAGAAGAGAATGACGTATGGGATGCATGAAATATGGGAATATATAAGGCCATTCAATATGTACGTAACACCAAAATTCGCCAATTCTAACCACCTGCCCACTCTTGTAACATATCGTAACAAACCTAATACCACCCATCCAGGTTGATAAGTAACATTTTAAGTCTTAAGCCCCCCTATCAATGTTTCCGTTATCTGTTCATGTTTCAAATTATTTTTTACATTCATGCTACATATAATCACTCAATCAAGGGTTCTTATGTGAGAGAATGTTGCAGAAAAGTGCGGGGATGCATACATACACACACAACGTTAAATTTTAAGCTCAACCTTGACGTAATTGCAAGAAAAGATACATTTCAAAAAATCTTCCGTACCTAACAAAAGAGCGATGACCCCCACAAAACTCTAATTTTGACCCCCATAAACCCTTAACAGTTCGTAACAAAACTGACCACACCCCTTCATCCCTCAGGTGGTACGCAATCTTTGAATGGCCTCTAACTGGCGAAAAAGAAATACAAAAGAAAGACTAAAAACCCAGGCTCCAAAGATAGGTCACTGCACATACCGTGCAAAATCAAGGCCCTAAAAGTATTTAACATGAAAAATGCTTATCACTAGCAGAATACAAAAGATATTGACTGGCAAAAAAGTGTATAAAATGGTACTAATAGCAATACCTACATTAGAGAAAGCCACTTCACGATATGAAAACAAAATACTGCAATGACTCCCGCAACAGCTAAAATGATACCACCGTAGAAAACGGTCTGAAAGTTTGTCCATCCAAATTCATCCATCAATAACGGAGACATTATCCTTTAAAAGAAGAATTCAATCAAACATCAAACATCAAAGTGTACATACAAAACAGTACTATACTTCATGTTATGACATGAATTTCTTTCTGATATGTGCATATGTATATACAAATCCCCTGATGAGTGGGCAACCACGAAACAGGCTTGTAGGGATGAAATGGTAGTTTAATTTGCCGTTTTCCTTTATTACTTTATACAGCTCTACCACCCAGGTATTGAGCACTGTATTGCGGAATTCATCGCCACGCTATTATATATATATATATATATATATATATATATATATATATATATATATATATATATATATATATATATATATATATATATATATATATATATATATATATATATATATATATATATGTTGGTTCTTGCGCTGTTGACTATATAGGTGCTTGTATAGCTGGAATGTCCAATACTGATGAAGCGAAAGCGAAATGTTTAAAGAATTGAAAACATTTTTCTTGCAGCCTATTTACTATTATAGAATCACCTAGGGAGTTGAAGCTTATAAATGTTTTTTATACATGAAAATCAAGAGTTATACTAGATATAAGTGGGTTATCACAATTCTAAACATTTATATGCATGTATATATTTATGCATACAACAATAAAGCGACTCATTAAAGGAGAATATAAATGATGTCACAAACTAAAAGTGACGATCTCTATAATTGTAAAGCACATACGTTTCGTTGAGAGCAAAGACAGACAGAAAAACAAAGAACATAACTGTAGCTACAAGTACAGCGACCCTGTCCGGTTTTACGCTTTTACCTAGAAGAAACGAAGAAACAAATAGCAAAAAGCATTTCGGAAAATGACAACTCCTCACGCAGTTGCTTAAACTAAGATCAAGCTTTGAAATAACTGCCAAATTATCACGGTAACCCCTATTCCTCTCCAAATAGCAATACCGAGAACTTATGAATGAAGTACGTACCATTAGCTATCTCTGCCGGTTTCTTGCCTTCATAAATATCAATTTCAAATTTTCTGAACCAAATAGCTAGCGCAATGATATTGATAACAGCGGTGACGAAACCGAGGAACCCAGGAGCAGTATAAATATTCAAGTTCATCTTCAAAGAGCCAATGTGTAACCCTTTGTCTCCAATGGGAATAGTAGCAACTTGCATTGCTAAAATAGAAATGCAACATCAGCTACAAAACATCACCAGAAAATAGAGAAGAACTCATTTGATCATTTCATTTAGTATTTAAACACGAACAAAATCTTTCAGGAAGATACAAATATATCATTACAATAAAAGAACAAAAAAATGACAAAAATACGAATAATAAGGTATGCTGCTCTACCAAGGGGTCATGTTTTGGCCTTGAAGGTTCAGACGGCACTCTTAAGTGTCTAATTGCCATCTCCCCCGCTAAGTAATTTTTGAAATTTTTCCAAACCCCCGCGCTTATTTGGACGCTAAGATGGGGAAACTGGCTCCTCTACCTAGTGTCATCAAAATCTCAAGATTTAAAGTGGAAAAGGAAAAAGGTAAGCTTACTTTTTTCTCTTTCTTACTACATGCACATATACCGATGGTAGAAGCAAAACAACCTCCTACCAGTATATCAAAGCAAAGGCATTAACTACTCCAGATATCTAGCATGGGCTACATGGAATGTACTCAGAAGGAATAATGCCTAATTCCCAAGTAGGATCGCCATCTACACAAACAGCAAGTCTTACAACAATTCTGCCAATACTGACAAAAAGATTTAAAGTTTGCTACACAACAAAATCAGGATATCTACATGCTCATATCTGTGTATTGACGCTACTAGGCTCTAGATTGGGTAGAAGTCAACTGAAAACTGATTATAAAGTACAACGTAGAGTACTTCTATATAGCTTCAGTGATGTCCCCTGCCCCCAGTATCTACACAAATATTCAAGAGAGACAAAAATTTCCTGATTTTGTAAGGAGAACATAGACTTTTCCAGACTATAGAAAAGTTCCCTGAGTTTCCCTGATTCTCCTTGATTTTCCCTGACATTCCTTAAACCATAAAGTTCTCCCTGATTTCCCCTGACTGCACAAACACTGTAGGTCACATCATTTTCAATGCCAATATATTACAATGGTACTTACTATTACACAAAAGAGAGCTCAATGCACTAGATATAGCCAGTAATGTGCCTATTTGGGGGCATGAGGGCGCCATGTTCCCCAACATGTATGAAATGGTAAGAGAGTTGGTCAAAAGCTGGTCATGCTGCAAGAGACTCAGCATCCCATTGGTCATATGGGCACTGCTATTGAGCAAATTTTTATTTACAATCAAGGGGGGCTCTCCTCTCGTTAGTCTCGGACTACTGGGAGAGTCCTCCTTCAAGAAGTTCCATTATCATATAGATAAGACAATATTAAATATTATGTATTGTAATATTGTGTTTTGTAGTTTGTGTAGTACTAATTATTGTGTTGATTGTAATGCAATGGAATTTTGAAAATTTTCAAATTAAATCAAATATGTCCCAGGGGGCAGTCCCTACCTTTCTATGTTGGGGGTCTGTGTCAATATTTGGGGGCTGAGATTTTACTGAAAAAATTATATTTGGGGTCTGTGACTTACAGCTTACGAGAAGTTCAATATTTGAAGTCTGAAAATTACAGCTTCCAAAAATTCAACGTTTTTCCTCTGAGAAGTGAAAACAAAGTTGCAAAAGAAGCCAAATTCTAAAATATTAATACCATAGAGAGTAAGCTAATGCCATTAGTGCAAATGTTGTGACATGCAACGACATTTTACAATAGTGATAGTCCAAAATATATAACAATATGTATTATGCAAGAGTATAGGGTCTCAAACTTATGAGACTCAACAATTGGGATTCATCAAAACTATGACTCAATATTTGGGGGTCAAAAATAAATTGCTTACACAGACGTCTTGTATAGAGAAGTAGTGAGTACTCCCTCCCCTGGGCATAGTGTTTTCCATGGCCTCTTTTTTAGTGATGGTAGTCGGTCATATGGTCAAAACACCCTCCCAACAGAAAGTGTCTAGGCACACCCCTGGGTATAGTTTTAGCTATATTTAGCATATTGAGCACTCGGATCATATGACTGGGTATAGTCAGATCACCATTATGGCCTCTATATTTTTATCATTTCATCCAATGATGTCCTCACATGAGATGAACAAATGTAGAGGCCATCATGACTATATATTCTACTTATAGCTTGCTACCAATTTCTGTTGGTAAATAGAAACCTAGAAAGTACCTGGACCAAATGCAAAACCAACTGCCTGCCACATTGCAAGATTTGCAAATGCTCTTGTCCTTTCTTTCAAAGTGGTAGACTCAGACAACACTGTTCGACAGACAGCAGAATTTCCTGAAAACAAATTATAAATGAATAAAAAAAGCTCTCCATTAGCTCTATCTTCTTGTTGATATGGCACCTCACCTGATACTAAATATCAAAGTTCTAGCATATATCTAAAATAATGAGTAATAATAAAGTGCCAACCATGTGCAAAGGAATAAGAAAAGAAGAAAAATGCATTATCTATCAGTGATATCTGTTTCAAACAAATTCAGTCAACGCTCCTATTGTACTATAATCATGTACAAATTTCAAGGACCATATCATATACAATCTTTAAATAAAAATCTCAGAACAAAACAAATAAACCTAATATAAAGATGTCATTTCATCTTAATTTCACCAAAACTTCAACAACAATGCTGACAAAAACTATCAATAATATCTTGGCAGATAGGATATTCCAGCTCTAGAATATAAATGAGTGTTCATGATATATTTACAAAGAAGTGCATTTTTCAAATCTACAGTACATGCATGAACATTATTAAATCTTTTACATTTCTTTTATAAAAAACCACTTTCTCTAGTACTTGACAGCCTAAAATTTAACAAACTTTTAGGACTACAAAGAAAGAGCTAAGAAACTTTAGACAAATAGCACATTGAAATTGTTACTGGTTCAATGTAAAACTGTACCAAAACAATGTGAATATGACATTGCTTTTGAATTTAACTCACACTGACATGTTTTCTTGTTATCAGACAAATAGTTTGTTACATTCACAGTCTGTGTATGCTTTCATAGCAATTTGGTTTGCTACATTAGGAGACTTAAGAAACTCATAGAACTAAAATGTGGCAAAAAATTAAGAAACTTTTAGTACTATGCCTTGAGCTAGGTTTCTTATACAAAAATGTGTAAAATGCTTCAACTCATCTGTAGATAGTAAAATAAACAACTAAAATACAGATATACATATCAAAAACTTTGCTGTGGTACTACATACCTGCGCTAAGACCTAAAAGCAGTCTTGCAATGAGAATCATATTAAGCCCGTCATTTGGAAATGAGTCAGCATAACCATAGAGTAAACTGCCAGCTATTGTCAACAGCAATGAAAATAAAAGAGGCTGCATTGCAGGGAGGTAATTGCACCAAATGCCAAATACAAATGACCCAATCATCTGGCACAAACTAAATCCCGAATTAGTCCAACCAAGAAAATTTGTGTCAACTTTAGGGTCTACCTATAGAATGAAAAAGATTACGAGAATGATTTACAAAACAAACAACCTTCAGGCCAAAAGTTCTCAAAACATTTAAAGCTACACCAGGCAACTAATGGAAATGCAGAAGGCTTAGCATTCAGAGAAAGATCATATGCAACCAAATATTTAAGGCATCTCATTTGAATTTGCTTTTCTTTGCATTATAATAACTCCTACTCAAGAGGAAATACTTTTCTTATAGAATTGAGTTGTAAGTATATAAATGAAATGACATCGTAAACAGGAAAGCCTTCAACCTACCCTTTTCAAGTATGGCCAGAGGGATGACATAACAATAGCAAACTCTGCAAATGATACAAAGATTAAAGTAAATCTCAACAAGGCAAATGAAAGGAGAAAATGATACAATATAACACAGAAGATGCAGGAAAAACTATAATTGCTGAAAGCAGTTCTATATATGTCATATACATGATCAGAGAAATCACCAAAAGGAAACTGCTTGATAGTCAACCTGATATACATGAGAGGTAGCATAGCAGTTAGAGCATGTTGCCTGTGTGAAAGGTCTACAGTTTGGGTCCCACTGGAGGCCTTGACTGAATGCTTGCTCACAGTTCATCCAGCAGTAAATGGGTACCTAGTGGCAACACTGGGGAGATTAATGTGGTGAGAAAAGGAATTGGCCACTCTACCTCAAATGCTGATGGCTCAGGATAAGTGTCCTTTCTAACAGACACTCCTATACATACAAAAATATACAGGGTCTACCTTTACCTTTATAAGTGACAATATCAACATAACCTTGACTTTTAATACATAGCAAAAAATCATTGCTAATAGCATAACTTTTGAGAAAGCAATATTCCAAGAACTTCCTACCAATGTCAGTTATATCACTATCATTGTCATATTTACTGTGTGTTAATAATGTAGAGCACTTACACTGGAATTATGAGCAATTCTAATATATGTAAAACACCCATCTGACTTTCATTGCACACTGAGTTATTAACAAATGAAGAAAAAGGAAAAAACTTCAGCTTAAGAACAAAACAGTGGGAAATAGAGGTGTATGGCCACAGAAAACTACAGCAATATTTACTCTTAAGTCTATAACAGAGGGAGTTTGTAATACTTGAGGGATTGGAAAAGTCTTATGCTAAATAGGAAGGGGATTACAAAGCAGATTGCTGCCAAATAGGGGATATGCTGCAATAGATGAGAGTGGTGAGTTAAAGACACTATATATTTTGGAAACAAATTAAAATATAGTAAATGAAATTAGTACTTTTGTACAAGCAGGGGGCTGTGGGGGCACAATAATTTGTTTACGCACTTCTTTATAAAAAAAAATTAATAAGAAAATGAGGCTCAAATGGATAAAATCTTAAGAAACTCATGATGCTCAATTCCCAAAATTTAGTGTTGTTATTGGTCAAAAATTGGTATTTTACTATTCTTGCATTCAAAATGTAAAAGATGGAATCCAAATTTGAGTATACAAGATTAATAACAGAAGTGCAAACAATTTTAGCCAGTCTACTTCAGTAGAAGTTAAGAAAAATTTAAGAAAATCTCAGGCTCAATTTTGGGAAAAGTTAGGAAAATGCTGGTTGTCTTATAGAAAAAGCATGTACTAGACCAGTGATGGGCAATTAATTTTTACCAGGGGCCACATGAGAAACCTTGATTGTGTCTGCAGGCCACCAACACTCTTCTATTGTAAAATTCTCTAAACTGAATATTTTGAGTAACTGGTACTAATAATTAAAAGAATAAAGCACTCTGTAACAATTGCAGATATTTTGACATTTTGGGGGAGATGAAAGCTAAGGCGTATGTTGTTACTAGTACTTAGAAGGATGCAAAGTAGTTGGAAGACTATAGCCATGACAACATGGAAATGGAGCAAGTCAAAATTGGAGGTATGGGGGCCTGTCCCCAGAAAAAATTTTGAGAAAATGCCCACTAGATCATTGGAAAATGCCCTTCTGCAACACAGGATAAACACTGTTTCATCATTGATCTTTATGCTGAGAAGAAAGAACTGATACTCTAACTTCTTTTCATCAAAATCAAACAACTTTTAACAAACAATGGAACACTTTAAATATATCATTGTCACATTTTTGCAAGTCTAAAATTATTGGAAGGGAGGCTAAAAGACAAATAAAGTCAAAAGACAAACAAAATTAGAGAGTTTTGTATAAATCAAAGTGCAGTAGCAGTCTAGAGGTATCCTGTTCATTCTATGTACATCTTCCTAATTCTTGATTATTTGCAGTGAACCATTTACTTGAAATTCACAATTTTATCCCTTCCTAGAAAAGTGGGAGGGGCAAAGAATATGCTGGGGGCTATGACCCTCTTGGCCCCCTCCTCCCATAGAATCTCTACTGTTAGGAATACAAATTCTGGGTCTGGGATAGATGATATCCTTGGCACAAATTTAGGGGGTGACAATAAGGATTTCATTGTATGCACTTTTAGTACATAAAAATAACCAGGGGGTGTCTATTCCAGATTTGAGATTACAAAAAGGCGGATCCAGGTTATAGGAAAAAGAAAAAGGCTAATACATCATTTGAGATACTATTCCACAATTTAATAAAATGTGCAATATGCCAATCATAGCTCAACAAGAAATACACATAAAAAATATCTCTTACCTACTGAGCTAAAAAACATTGTCATGTACAGCACCCAAATAGACTTCCATCTAGCTCTATACTTCAAAGCACTCTCATGTTGTATACTTCCAGAAGCATCATCATTGATAGCCCCATGGCTATTCCTTGAAAATGCAGAAGTTATTAATAAAACAGCACATGAATGAATTTTTATACAATTTGTATTTTTCAAGGTAATTTACATCATTGTTATTGCTTATAAACAATAAAAATGTTAATTTCTAAATACAGGCCTTCTTTCAAGAAAAGTTAACTGATACTAGGCCATTTTCAGGGATGCCAGAATGATAATGGGGCAAAGGGGGGCCAACAGGAATAGAAGGGTACCAACTATCATTGATGAGCTGAGACATACAGTGCTACCAAGGCACTTCACTGGAAGCATCACTGGTTATATTTTTTTCACAATCAATTAAATAATTGTCTTTCCCAATCAAATATTGCTTATTTTAAAGCTTATTTGGTCTCTGTTGTATCATACCAGTGTCTGGAAAGCAATTTATTGCATTTTTTCTACCCAGCTCCTCCATATGAAAGGCAGGAGTGGAGTTTGCTTCTCTGCCCCCTCCCACTCCAGTGCCCCTATCATGTTAGAGAAATGGTATATGAAGCCTCAAATTTTCAATGCTAAAAGGGGTTTTAAGATTCTCCAAATTTGTCCTACGCTTACCTGTCTTTAATTCTATTCAGTTGGTATGTTGTAGCTTTAAATTATTGATATCTATAGTAATGCATTAAATTTGCTGTATTGTATGTGGAGGACTTTTAAAATATAAACTGAAACTGAAATATCCAATACCATGGTAGCAGGAAGTGAGCCTTCCCACCTTCCATTGCCTCATAGTTGCTGTTTTTAATTTACCCCATAAAGTGTTAAATGCTAGCTGATTCCTTTTTCAAACACGTCTGATAAAATGATTGATTGATTGAATTGGTTTCAATCAGCGATACTGATTTCGAGGGGCCTTCCGCTAAAAAACTTACAAAAAATCGATCAAAGTAATAGAAAGGAAAAAACTGTTACCAACTACAAACTTACATAATTTGATTAAAATACCATTTTACAATTTTCTATAATACAATCAAATTCTTTATTTACTTTATTATACAAAATTTACAGAGAAAACAATAAAAAAGAACCATAAGTATGATTATAAATCGCGTGTTGTTATCGCTTGCTTGCATTTGGGGAGTAGGCTTGTTCCATATTTTGGCACTCCTGTAGGAAAATTTTATTTTACTAGTGCCATTACGGAAAAAGGCATCATAAGTTGCCAGAATAACACCTTGATATTCTCAAAACATTACAAAGATTGTGATAAAGGGCACTGGCGCTAATGCACTTTTGTACCTCTACCCTATTCCCTGCCCCTACCCCAATAAATTATACATCATTCGATAGCTCTCGATGAGCTGTAAGGTCACTATTTCCTCATCTAACTTTCAAGATCGTTATATAGGCTACTGTAGCTTGTTAGTGTGAACACTAAGAATGTTTGCGCAATAAATATCTCCGCTGTCGCAGTTTTGCAGTGCGTACCAGGAAGGGCAGAAACTAATCCATAGCAAAGCAGTACAACAAAAAAAATGATTAAGCCTAGTGGGACTAAAACAATTGCAATCATACAGGTACCAATTTAATGGAAGCAACCTAGGCATCATTTAAACAAAACCACATTTTTCAAATAACAGGAAATAGCTTGAACTCCAAAACCACAGATGTGTCATTTGAATATTAATAATATGTATCAAACAGTTTCCCTTGCAATAAAGTAGCAAAAAAGCGTAAGACAGAGTAGGGTATTTCTTTACAATTCTGTGACTATGGCCTAAATTCCGTTCGCGCAATCAACTAATGGTTCCTATGAAACTTGCTTAACTCGTACCTTTTCGGTTGTGGGCTACCTACAGGATTTATAAGTAATTGCTTTTCCTCCATGTTGATAGCTAGCAACGAACTCTAACTGTTTCCAATCGAAATTCGATGAAATGATCCATACAAAAGAATGTCTTCAGCACAAAAGGTTTTCTACAGCACATGCCATTGATACCAACTATTTATAGTTATCGCCAAAAAATGTAATACTTTTGTAAGGGTTCCAAAGGTCGCATAGTTGGTGGATTGGTAGAGAAACACCTTAATGTACTGTACACATTGAACAGGACCAGAAATCAGAATACGGCCTGTTGTTCATAGTGGAATGCAGAGGCCCCCAGCCACTGGATCGGGGGCCAGGCTATATAAAAAACCGCTATGCAGGGGTGGCACCAGGAATTTCCGACGGGGACTGGCTCTTCCTATGAGAGGGCTAAACTAAGATTAGCAGGGTGCTACAAATGGCAAAAGTCGTCGAAAAAATAGCCTTTCAACTGGGGCATGTACACTCTAACTGAGTGTTATAGCCCCCTAGCACTGTAGTCAATACGCACGAAATTAAGGAAGACTGGAAGAATGAAGCTGTGAAAATGGCTTAACAAAACATTTCAGGAAAATTTTGTTTTCAAATTCGGATCTTTGAATCTGGCAATGTCCGATTTTCAAAATTCTTTTTTCATTTCATAGATATATGCTTCCAGTGGCATGGCTACGGGGGAGGTTTGGATGGGGGCAAATGCCCCCACTCTTCGCGTGGATGGAGCTCGAGATTTCTTTAAATTTGCTTAGAAATGAATTAAGGGAATAGTAGCAAATGTTCAGAGAAGTAGAGGGTGTGGCTAAAACTCCTCAATTATGCCCCCCCCCACTTTTATAACCCTGGCCACGTTCCTGTATGCTTCTAGTTATGCTGGGAAGCAAAGAAGACCGTTCAGCTGTTCTGCTTATCTATTTTGAAAGACGTTTTCGAAGTCAGCGTTTTTATGCAGAAAAAAACACAAAAATGTTTATTTTTAAATTGGAAAGATACAAACTGCATCAAGCAAGCCATAATTCCCTAAAGCTGCAATAATTTTTGAAGCTACTCCCAAAAGTGTTTGTGGAGATTCATGCATTGGGGGCCTGGTTAGCTATCTTTAAAAGTATCAGCTTTCTCTTTTAAATCTTAATATAGTAGAGGTGAGGGGAATAGCTTTTGATAGAAGCCTTCGTATGGATACCTGCTAATCTGATAAATGTGCTCTGACTGGTTTCCAGTAAATAACAGAACAATTGTTAGTGGAAATATTAGTAAATTAGTTGTGGCACTTGATGCTCTAGGTGCAGAATGAAATATTTTATACACGCAGATCCTTCTACAACATACAAAAGCGGGAGGCAAAAGCCCCATATTCTCAACATTGCCCCACCCATGAAATGGATTTTTTTCCCCCAGAAATTGCCCCTTTCTATGACGAGCTCTACATTAGAACTGAAGAAATCGCTTTTGGTTATATCGACTGAGGTTCAAACTGTTATGGTAGATGGCAAATATGAAAGGTGGGGATATCAAATTTAAAGGGTGCCTCTTTTGTAAAACAGATGCAGCAGAATTATTGACGGTCTTTATCGTTCATGACAAGCGTGATATTGGGAGATACATTTTAAGCCAAAGTAAAAAAATTGCTTCAAATTTTCCTGGGGGCATTGTCCCCAACCTGCGGCGTGACCAGAGCCATAAAAGTGGGGGGAGGGGTATAAATAAACTTTTTGGTCATAGCTCCTACAAAAATACGGCCACGCTCTCTTATAACATTTTCCCACGTCCTTTATAAAAATGTAACTTTAGGTGAGGAAGGACAAACCAAACTCCAATGGTTCAAGCAGACACTCATAACACCAGCCATTTTTCGCATTATAGAGGACACACAGAGCTTGCTGATATTGATGCTGATCAACCATCTTCCAGAACTTCTGGGAATTTGCCCCATACTTCCGTGGCCACGCCACTGCCCCAACCCCCTCTCTTAAGCATGTTATAGCAACTAGAGGTACTGCACTACTTGGCACTAGAGTCAATTAATGACCTTGCTAACATCCTCATTTAATTGCATTTGCTCGTGTGATACAATTGAATTCTCAATTAGAAAGCGAATGAAATGCTTTTTAAAGCATCTTGAAGGATTCTACACAAAGTGCTCCAAATCCTAACAATTTCTCTTTAATGTGTGAACTAACTCATGTACTTGTCTAGGGTTTGCCCCCGCAGTCAATGCTTCTTTAAAAAGGCTATCTCCAAAAGGGCTAGTCAATGTTCATCGATTTTCTAGAATTCAAGCTGAAGCAGGTTGCAGAAATATTGAAGAAATGCGCCTGCTGCAATATGAGTAAAGCGAGCATTTCTGAAGACTCATGCTATAAAATGGAAAGTCGACCCGTTTAGACATGACTTCATTCTGAGCCAACAACATCAAGTATCACAACCAATTCTACTAACATTTTTTTGCAGAATTGTTCTGTAATTTACTGGAAATCAGTCAAAGTACGTTTAGCAGATTAGTAGGTGACAATGCAAAGAGTTACTAGCATTTAATGGAGAATGCTGATAGTTTTAAAGATAGTTAGCCGGCCCCCTTGCACGAATTTCCACAAGCCCCTTTGGGAGTAGCTTTAAAAAATGTTGCAGCATGAGGGAATTATAGTTGGGTTGATGCATGTTGATATAATTTGTTTATTTTCAGCTCTAAGGTTGAATAATATACATTTGTGTTTTTCGGGTGTACAAACGCCAAGTTCGAAAACTTCCTTCAAAATTGATAAGCAGAACAGCTGAACTGCCTTTTTTACTTTCCAGTATAACAAGAAGCATATATCTATGAAATGAACATTGCCAGATGGAGATATTAAAAATGGAACTTGCACGTTTTCGTTGCTGTTGTTTAGAAGTTGGCAGGAAATGCTATGAAAGTGAAAGTTGTGCACCAAACTTTGAATACGAACATGGACGTAGGAGAAAGTCAAATTTAGGGGGGCTGTACACTCCCTGTAACCTTTTTGCCCGAATTTCCTATTGTTCTTTCAGAAACTTGCCCTGAATGAAAAGGATTTCTGCCCTACTTGGGGGTCTCCGTGCCCCCACCTCCTACGCTTATTAATGCAAATATCTTGGAACTGAAAGATCCAAATTTGAAAAAAATTTTGTCCTGAGATGATCAACTACTATTCTGTAATTTTCAATGTTTTGCTAAGCCATTGTAGTAACTTCACTGTGCCTAGCCCCCTCCCCTAGAGCTTCTCAGTGCACCACTGCGAAGCCTCACGAGACAAAGGTGATCTTTGCTTTATGTTACCATGACAGCTATTGATTAAAAAATGGCGGACTAAGCATACATTGTTAGATCATAAATATGACTTCCAAACTCGGAATAAAAGCATCTAAAAAAGAAAGACCAAAGTCTTCAGGTAGAATTTCTGAATAAGCTCATAGAAGGTCACAATCTGAACAATATGCTTGCTTTGCTAGCTCAGAGGCAAAAGATTGCTTACTTTATATTAAGTATTATAATAGACCACGGAAAGGCTTCGTTTGAATTTAATTCACATGTCTGTTGGCAGTTGGCTCAGGGAGAGCTTTTACCCCATACTATAAGCAATATTTCTTACTCATTGAATTGTTTTCTTCCACTTCAGAATATCTCAAATTGTGTTTACTTGTTTAAAGTCCTGGCAATTAAAAATGACATCGTTGTATATTCTTAAAATTTAAGTTTAATACTTTCCTTGTTAACTGTTCTTTGTATTTCCTCTTGCCAGACAAGGCATCCAATCAAAAATTTGCAAGGAAGCTGAAAGATGCTGGAACTCCTGAAAACAAGACACAATCACCTGTGGGGGCAATTGGAAACAATGGAGAGACGTCCAACACAGGTTCTCCAATCCAAAACATTAATGAATGGGATGAAGAAGTTAAGTTGCTAAGAATTAATCCAGAAAACCTTAAAAGTGTAAGTATGTTTAGAATTCAATCTTTTCAACTGTCAAGACTGTAGCATGAATATTTCATGGTACTTTGCAATAGCAATTTTATGTTTCAGGTTTGCTGGTTCATAGATATTGGTGATTAGGAATTATTCATTCCCTTAAGCGTAGCTGGTGGGGTGGTTGTGGAAGGTCTCACATCCAGAGGTGGTACCAGCCATCACAGATTGGGAGGACTTTAGAGAACCAAGCCCTCTAATTGCAACACCCATTTCACTGCAAGGAAGTAACTATCATACTACATTTGAACCTTGAGAAGTCAAATTGCCAGGAGAAATAAGAATTTGTTTGACTCATCAAGGTTTCAACTTATCAAGGTTTGCATTTCTGGAGGTTGAACTTTACTTCCAAATGCCCCCAAAGCTAAATGGGCTGATGTTTCGAAATTCAGGTAGAATTTAGACCACTTTAGTCTATGTGGGCTGCAGTAGCACTTTTCCATCTATCAAAGCCATATTTTGGATTTGGCCAAGTCCATTCACTTCATTGGATTTTTCATAAGTCTAAATCATTTAATATTGAGGATTTATTTTAAATTTAATCCAAAATGACATTAGGTGCATGCATTGTGTGCCACCACATTGTATTTGATTGCATAAATCAATAAGCCACACTCAGTTTTTAACCATTCAAACACATGATGTGCCTAAAATGTCCACCAAAACACTGTTTTGGTCCACTGTGCAGAGTTGCCAAATGCCCCTAAGTATCCCCATTTGCCATTTTAAAAAGGGTAGGAAAGGAAAACATGCAAAAATTATATTTCATTTCCTGAATACAGATGCCTCAAGAAGCAAATGCTTTTTTAAAAGTGAAAAAGGAAGAAGCAATCTTGAATGACAGAGGTGGAATGCAAGTCCCATGTCAATTGAAATATGGTCACAAAATCTTTATGACCTTCAAAATCTTGAAGGTCATAGGGATTTTGTGACACTTTTCATGAAATAATGGGATATTAAGTATGTACTTGTTACGATAAAATAATGAAATGTTGGTTAAGATGGCTGAAGGGACTTTTTTGATTGAATTTTCTTTGAATTAACCAATTCTGCTCAACTAAAGCTGAGTTATTTGTTGAAAGGAACTAGCAATATAGCTAACTTGTTGAGTTTTCCAACTTATCCGGAGTTTGATTTATCCAGGTTATCTTCTGTACATAAAGCATACCTAAACCAAATTAAATGAGAAAATGCTTGAGATCAGAGGAGTTTGACTTATCCGGTAGTCAAAATATCAACATTCAACTGTATTTCAGTACAATGGCACACAAAATAAAAGTGAGATGATGAGCAATGGCATCTAATAGAGAAAAATTAGATACTACTAATGTTCTTCATCCCATCCTTAACATTTTCTTCTCAAATCTGTATAACTTAGACAATCAATCTTATAGAGAACTGGGGCAGTATGTCCTGTCAGTCCCTCACTCCCTATGTTACCACCACTGCTCACTCCTCCATCTTCCTGCAACCTTGTTTGTAGATTAACATGCAATTATGTTAGTCTGTACATGAATGACATGCTTTGCCATAATGTAATCCATAGATCATTGCAAACATGATAAAAATAAAGAGCTCTTGCTAAGAAGACATCTCTGGCAGTAAATTCACACCTCTGTTAGCAAATCTATGGCTTTATTAGTTTCTGTCAGTAATCCATAAATTTGTGCCCCCTCTCCAGACAAAAAATACTTGCTACACCATTATTCCAATCACATTCACTTTTCAAATCTAGTGGGGAACTGAAATTTTTGGTGCTACAGTTTCATGTAGTCTTGCATATATCTATGGCTGCTGCCTATGTTGAATCTCCTGTTCTTGTGGTGGCGTTGCACTTTCCAAAATTTGTTTCATAAGTGCTGCTTCTTGATTTCTGTGAATATGTAGTACATAAATGTTTGTTTATGCACACTTACATTCATACATTTTTAGTCTGGCAAGCCTCCATCTGCGAAGAGTGGATATCCTACAACTAAGGTGCTGGTTAAGAAAAAAGCTGCAGTTTGTGACAAAACCCCAAAAGAAAGCAAGAGGTTTGAGTTATTTACTTATTTCATTTAGTTTTTATGCAATTCCTATACTCAAGCTTAGTTGGATTAGCTATTATATGTGTCTAGCATAAACTTTGTGTGTGTTGGTAGTTCCTAGTTTTCATTAAATAACTAAATTTGATAAAAAAATTTCAATATAGCATCTTTTGCACACATATTTTGATATACTGTCACAATTAAATGCTATATAGTTAATTTTGTGTGACATTACGTATATATATAAATATATATATATATATAAATAAATATATATATAAATAAATATATATATATATATATATATACATACACACACCCACCCATACAAATTGAAGCTACTGTTTTTATTTCAGTACATATATCAGCAATAAATCAGCAAAAGTCTTGGTATTCTTCCCATCTCTCTTGTTACAGGAAATTTTCTTCTACATCTCTCATGTTAAATTTATACATTGCAGGATAACTGTTGCATACAGAGCACCATCAGATGCAGAAGTAAAGCTTCCAAATCCTGAAGGTCAGATGAAAAGGAGTCAT
>OLMO02000001.1:4884272-4896249 GCA_900291935.2 Cassiopea xamachana | reverse complement strand
TCTGCAGTTTATTACTCATGGAAGGTATGATTTATCACTTAAAGATTAAAGTAAAAAACTACAACATTCTTTGTTTGCACCACATACCGTGGGAAAGAACACTGAGTCAGCTGATCCCAGCTGTATATGGTGCTTACTATTTGGTATATAGAGTTTATTAGTGTGACGTCACGAAAATGATATTTTTAGAATGTTTTCACTTTGCCTTTAAATTCTGAAACAGCACATAGAAATAGCTACTATTAACAAATTTTAGCTCAATCTGACAAATAATGACAGAGGTGATATGGTTCCTATCAAATCACTGTATTTTGAAGCTGGTTCTAAACGCATAGAACCAGGAGAAAAATACAGAGGTTTGTATGGCAAATTTTTTGTCTTCAAATGGTTGTATTTCAGTCCATCTTGATAAAATTCAATTCATTTAATTCAAAAGTTAATTTAGAACAAAATTCATATAACATCGTCAACTCCATGTTAGGGTTAGGTTTAGGGTAAGGTTTATGGTTAGGGTTAGGGATAGGTTTAGGTTTAGGGTCGCCTATTTTGAGGTGCGCTATGCACTCCATGTTATCAAAATATGAAAATTCTTATGAAATATTGTTATGACGTCATCACTAATAAACTCTATTTACAGCAAGGTAAGTAAAGTTCATCTCACATCAAATGTCTCATGATTTGGAGAAATTAGGAATGTAAAAATGACATACTAGATGTCCTGCAAATACAAGCAGTATTATGGTTGTAAATATTGCCACCCTAAGATTCCTATGGACTATGATGAAGTGCTGTGCATGTGATACGATTATTCGCCATGTCCATACTGTTGTTGAGAAGTTTATGAATATTCACACTGCAATTTGTGAATCAAAGACTGGCCAATAGAAGAGCTTTACCTTTTAAACCGGGCACGTAGAGGACTCACAGGGTCCGTACGGTCAGGGAAAATCAGGGAAAATTTTAAGGTTTTAAGAAAAGTCAGGGACAATCAGGAAGATTCAGGGAAAATCAGGGAACTTTTTCTATAGTGTGAAAACATCTGTTTTTCTGACAAAGTAAAGTTATTTTTATTTTTCTTGAATATTTTTGTAACTCCAACTAATATCTGTACATGATGCATGATAGTATTGATAATTTAGTTGCATATTAGGGCGTAAAAAGATGAAACTAAAAATCCGTTAAATTTATTCTATTTTGAACATGCTTAGAAAAATTTTTCAATGACTTTGTATCAAAAAGAGTTCGTAGATACAAAGTATTTTTTACAATTAGCCAGGGAAGAAAATTTTAGAAGAAATCAGGGGTAAGCGTTTATATATTCATCCTATTAGTCAGGAAAAACTGTACAAATCATGTAACAAATCAGGGAACGTTTCGTCACAAAAGCTGTACGAACCCTGAATAAGTGCATTGATTGAAAACTTGACCTGTGCTGTTACAAATAGAGTCAGGAAAGGTAGTCTAACTTTGTTTTCGTGAATGCTTGCAGAAGTATCTGTGTTATCGCTTTTAAATAGTTATCTAGTGAAGGAAGTATAAATTGGAAATCAATTTCTTGCTTTCATCTTCCTTGGCTTTATACTCCTTAGACAGTACTCTTATGTGCTCAATTTCTACAGAAAATTCCAATGAAAGATCCATTTGGTATCAAGAAAATTCGTCCATTGCATAGGTTTTTCTTCGACATTCGAAATGGTATGAGCCTTTTTCTAAAGTTATCATAGTCATTTTTTCTGTATATATGTAATGGCATCTCCGCTCGAGACAGTAACTTATTTGCTGTCACCAATCCATTTGCCACTGATTAAAAGTAGTTACCAGTCCATTTGAATTACTTTAATGATATTGCCCACCATTTGATTGATCCATATATATATATATATATATATATATATATATATATGAACCAAAAATACAATAATATATATATATATATATTATTGTATTGTTGGTTCATCTGTATGCTCTTCATATGTTATTGTTGTTCACCAAATAGTTGATTATTCCTGATCCAGTGAGGCGTGTTCGAACCACCAGAAGCTCTACCTATTCACACCCTTTCCAAGTTACGCTACCTAATCCACGAACTCTAGCTCACAAATCATCTTTCATTCCTATAACGTCTCAACTGTGGAACTCATTGCCACCCACTACTTTCCCTGAATCCTACAATATGTCATCTTTTAAATCTGACATCAACAAACTTGATCTTATCTCCCACTCTACTTAAACTTCCCATTTTCTCAGTTTTTCCTTTGTCGGGACTTTGTTATAGGTCCTTCGGCCTTTCCCCAACATACTTACTAAATATATATATATATATATATATATATATATATATATATATATATATATATATATATATATATATATATATATATATATATATATATATATATATATATATATATGGTGCAGTCTTTCCAAATTTAATGTACTTAACATCTTGACTTGCCAATTATATGTAAGTCTCGTCATCAGGTCCGAGCCTGTTATCTACCGTGCTATATTTCTGAAATACTTTGATCGTAGACTATTTGCAATATTTTATTTTATTTATACATATGAATGTTACAATTACACTACATAAATATAAGCAATACAAGGACAATACCATGGGGAGCAAAAGACTATGACTACCCCATGGCCTGTACATAGAAAAGTCACATTACACTAAATACATATTTTGAAATAACTTAAAGGAAAAGGAAAGTAGAAGAAAGAAACAACGGTAGAAATTAATCTCAGGGACATTGTGGCCAAGCAAGGGGCTGGGAGAAATGTAAAATTGTTTTCACATCAACTAAGGAGATTTTGAATGTTTAAATTTTATGATAAAGGCAGTATTTTATGATAATTACAGGTGCATTGATCATTCCTGTATTCTTTGGAACCGAATAGTAGGGGGCCCTGATTGCAGATTTTTGAAAATTTCACCACCCATTTCCATCTATTAAGCACCACCAACTAATGAATTTTGAAGAAAATCCAACCCCCCCCCATTTTGCTAATGTAATGATTTTAAAGTTTTAAAGAGGATGAGTAAATGCAATACATTAGCTTTGCGAACGCAAATCAATATTAACAGCTAAGGAAATCAAAGCAAATTAGATACTTTAGACTCATTAACAACTAATTGCAATAATTTTGAAGTGTTGGGTCCCCATACTTTCTATGGAACATTGACCCCCAACTATTAACAATTCCCGTATTTATGTTGTTTTAGCAAAATTCCAACCTCTTCTTTTCAAGAAACCCTACCCGAGACACTGTCTGTTTAAGAAATTCTGAGACTGAGTTGCGGGTGTCTCTATTCAATGCTGCTAATGGGCAGAAATCATTTGTATATTGTGGGCCTCATCTTTGGAACAGCCTTGAATCTGAGCGTAAAAAAGCACCTTCTAAGATAGATATCAAAGTCGATGTTTAGTTGCAGATACATCTGCATTTAAGCATCGACTTTGACATCTTTCTTTTCCTATGTTATTATTCTGTTATTTTAGTTGTGTACTTGGGCGTTGACTTTTATTGTATATATTTATACTATTGAAGGACAAGGGCCACGACGAGGATCATTGTCAATCAATACATTCCATTTTTTCCATCTCATCTTTAATCCACGCTACCAAATACTATTGACAAATCCTTTACGAATCCATTTATTTCGGGTCAAAATTTGTCCCATCTTCAGTTAATCAAGTAAGAAAAGGGGGGGCTAATATAGTCTATTAGAACAATAAACCCTAAAATTGGGATGTGTGTACCCATAAAAGAAAAAGGGCGTGAACAACCAAGGAAATTAGTCAAAACATGTGTGTGTGTGTGTGTGTGTGTGTGTGTGTGTGTGTGAGTGTGTGTGTGTGTGTTTGTGTGTGCATTAAGGTATTAGCCCCCCTTTTCCTTATTTGATTAACTGAAGATGGGACAAGTTTTGCCCGGAAACGTCTGAATAAATGGATTCGTAAAGGATTTTGTCTTTAAGGATTTGTCAATAGTTTTCGTAAAGGATTTTTCAATAGTATTTGGTAGTGTCAATTAAAGATATGATGAAAATAATGGAATATTTTGATTGGCTATGATTCTCGACGTGGCCCTTGTCCTTTAATTCATCAGCATGCTGTGTTTTCCGAAGCATGTTCGCATAGAATCATTTATAAATATCATAGAATCGTTTTCCGAAGCATGTTCGCATTTCAACGATATTTATATTATGTTTTAGATTGTAAAGTTTGTCACGGCCCCCTGAAAAGCAGCGTTAGCTGATGGGGTTACCGTGCCTAAAGAATGAAATGAAAAACAACACCCTCCTTATTATACCCACTACTCTTCGGCACCAAAGAGCAATATCTATAGGAGTCTTACTAGCGCAATTTCTTCACGTTATGTTTTATAGTCACAGCTTAACTATGTCACCTTATTAGTGAAAAGTTTGTGGGAGTTTTTTCGTCTGTTAAAATGTTTCGTCGGTTAGAAGTTTCGTCTGAGAAAATTCGTCACTTTTCACCGACGAAAACATTTATCTTATTTTGAATTTCAAATTTGTTTCAACATTATGCGTTGTTTCAACAGACGTTCTTGCAGTGTCTTGTATTGTGTTGTTCTCTTTTTCATTCTTTATTTACATTTACATGGGCAGTATATCCAAGCCATAACTAGGAGACTGGAATTTAATTATCGAAACTTAGTAACTGGCTAAATTCTGTCGAAAGTCACCAAAAACTGAAATGTCTTGAAATGGCGAAAAGTTCGTGTGTTAAATGTTTTCGTCGGTTAAATTTTTCGTTTGTCAAAATATTTCGTCGGTTAAAATTTTCGTCAAGCACGAGAAAATTCTTCACTTTTCACCAACGAACCTTTCACCGATAGGATATGCCCAGAGTTCCCCCTACGCGTGTCCCTTACTGAAGTCATCTTTGATAGAGAATTGTATTGATATTACTATCCTTAAATGTATAAGTGGTCCTCCATCTATGGCCTAAATCTGGCAATGGCCCTCCATTTCTGACCTTAAGTTGAAAAAGGCCTCCTTTGAAAAATCATCGTGTTTAGTCTATGCAAGGAGTACTTTTTTATAATAGCAATGGGTGCACTCCATCTGTTTTCCATTAATAAAGATATAATGTATTCTCTCACCGCAGCGACACTTGCATCGTCTGAGATTACATTTAAAGGAAAATTATTATTGTGTACAGTGCATTCAGACATTCTATTCTCATTTCTAGGAGTCATCCTTCCAAACAGCAGTATCAATATACCAATTACGTTTATTTCTCCTAATGCTGGGATATTCTTGGAAACGTGGGTGCTGGAGACCCAGCCCATATTATGCGGAGGAGAGCCAATTAGTATCATTCTTAGAGGAGTTGCAACTGAAGAAGACATGCTTGCGAAAGAGCGAAAAGAACTGGAGGTAAAAGTGTCTCTTCACTTTATGCATGGTGTTATCGGTCGGCCTTTTTAATCAATACACACAGCTCTGTTTCGGAAGATTCTTCAATTGCATACGGCCTGCATGGGAGACCTTATTTCTCAAATGGGCCAAATTTTGTTTATTTTCAAAGGCCGCGGGCCATGAACAGAAGACACTTAATTAAGATTTTTGCGCATGCGTTCTTACCAATTGGTTCGAAATTATTATCGTCATAATCTTGGAACACGGGGCTCTAAGGTGATATGTAGTACCCTCCATTGTGGGAATGGCGACCTAATATTTGACTGAGGTCCCAGCGACGTTGTCAAAAATTTCATGACAATGTTATGGAGTAGCTAATAAGATTCAACCATATTTCAGGGAGTACTCTTGTAAACCTTGATGGTACACATTGTATAGTATTGTTTAGGCTTTGAATAACCACTTGTCTCAAAAACCCAAATTGTAAAGAACGAAGTAAAAACACCAACTTTCTCCAAAATATCTACATAACATTTCTATCAACAATCACATAATAGCAACATGTAAAAAAGCACGTGAGACTGAAGACAACAACAACAACATCTATACAAAAAGGGTCTAGTGACTAGTTGGAAAATTGTCAAAACTTCATCAATTCACAGGAGAGGACATCAGAAAGTCTTCGTAGGCCGGATTAAAACTCTCATCGGGCCGGATTAGGCCCGCGGACCGTAAGCTGCCCATGCTTGGCAAAGGTCATCTTGGAAGCTTTGTATATTTGAATTTTAGGCTACCTTTAGTTAAGTTGTTTTTTAACAATGAATGTAATCTTTTAACAATAAATGTGATTTTTTAAACAATGAATGTGATTTTTTAACAATGAATGTGATTTTTTAACAATGAATGTGATTTTTTAACAATGAATGTAATTTTTCAACAATGAATTTAATTTTTTAACAATGAATGTGATTTTATTTCAGGAAGAACTTCAAAGAAGGCAACAAAGCACATTTGTAAAGGAACTTGTCGAAGAAATCTTAAATGGAGTGCGTACCCCACCTCGTCCTTCAACACCAATTGATTCGTATCTCACGGTATGAAATCTCCTTTCTTTATTCTTGAAAATCATTTCGATTTAAAATTCATAGATATAAACTCTTACTCCTTTTGCTCTATAATGAGATGGATTGTATCCAGGAGAAGAAATTTTGAACTTTTTGTGGTTCTTTAGTTTTTGATGATTATTTCATTTTACAATGCTAGGAAGAAGAACTGTTTTCAAGGCAAAATAGAAAGGTTTGTAGAATCACTGATTACGTGACCATTACGTATACATATTTTTATAAGAAACCAGTTTATAAGCAACCTAGTACCAGACTCTTTAAAAGGTTGCCCGATAAACGCGGGCAATCCCACCCTAACTGTGATCTGCAAATTAGCCTTGAAAAGACAAGTTAACAAACTTTTAGAACTACAAGAAAAGAGCTAAGAAATTTTTAATAAATAGCACGTTAAAATCGTTACCTGGTTCAACGTAAAGCTGTACCAAAACAATGTAAATATGAAATTGCTTTAGAATTTAACTCGTACTGACGCATTTTGTTTGTTGTAAGATAAATAATTTGCTACATTGACCTTCTGCATGCTATCACAGCAATTTAGTTCGCTAGATTAAGAAACTTCTAAAAAAATTTTTTAGAACTAAAATGTGGCCAAAAATTAGGAAACTTTTAGTACTAGACCTAGAGCTATGTTCCTTATTAAAAAAATGTGTATATATATATATATATATATATATATATATATATATATATATATATATATATATATATATATATAAAGTTTTTCCGGTGATGCATCTTTGGTTTACATCGCTATGAGGTATTTTAGAAGACATTCATATGACAATTTTCTGAACCTCTGCATAGGCTATTTGCTACTCTCTGCTACTTTACCTCTGCATAGGCTATATACAAAATTGTCATATGAATGTCTTCTAAAATACCTCTTAGCAATGTAAACCAAAGATGCATCACCAGAAAAACTTCACCAGATGCATCACTAGAAAAATTCAATAAATGGTGTTGCTTTTAATTTCCTTTGTGTGTAGTTTTAACACGACCACGAAGGAATTTGCAATATTTCCTTGATATTACTGAAACAGTAATCCGTGTTTCAAGTAGATTGTAGAATATCTCGTTAATATTCGCTATTTCCTTTTGACATATTGTTTTTCTGTCCAATTTGCTGTTCGCAGATGATTTTTAATACTGAAGCAGTCAATGACCTTAAAGCCTTTCACACGCAAATAGACCCAGAGAGTGATTGGAATATGAGCATAGATACGTTGCTACAGGTATGATTCTTATTAGCCTGGTGCAGGTCAAAGAACCTGTCTTTTCTCTTCCAAAAACAGAGGCGAAGTTAGAAAATATTGTTGGTGGGGTGCCCAACCCCAATTTGCCGACAAACAGAACTTTCCTTTTGTTTTTTTTTTTAATAAGTAATGCAGGGGAAAGGCCGTAGGGCCTATAACAAAGCCCAGACAAAAGAAAAACTGAGAAAATGAGGGGAAGTTTAAGTAGAAAGGGAGACAAGATCAAGTTTGTTGATGTTAGATTTAAAAGATGACAAATTGTAGGATTCAGGGAAAGTAGTGGGTGGCAATGAGTTGCACAGTTGAGAAGTTCTAGGAATGAAAGATGATTGTGAGCTAGAGGTTGTGGATTAGGTGGTGTAACTTGGAAAGGGTGTGAATAGGCAGAGCTTCTGGTGGTTCGAACACGCCTCACTGGATCAGGAATAATATTCTTGATTTCTTGAGAGCAATGTCCGTGAAACTAGTGGTAGAAAATGGAAAGATCTTCAACAAGACGAGCGCTATTTTTGTTAGGTAAATGTGCCGAAAAGCTAAATATTGTGGGTGTGGCACTCCCCCGCAATCCCCTATGGCTACTTCCCTGTCCATAAATCTTTTCTGAATTTGAAATTTTTTTGCATTATGAATTGCATTGGATTCTTAACTGTCTGTTTATTTTTGAGGCCTAATATTGTGGTGTTCCTAATATTGTTTACGCCAAAAACACGTATTTCCAGCAGAAAATAATGTTAAAGAACATTTCAATACCGAGACTATCAACTTAAGGAACTGCATAATGTCCCCAAAAATTTTTCTAAGATGGAGAAAGAATATAATAAAACACCTTTAATTCATCCTTTTTCTGTAAGATGAAGGTCCAAGTATTGCTGAAAATACAATAATTCCCTCAAAGATGGTACAATTAGTATTTAAATCTCTATGCTATTCTAAATGAGATAAGAATTTCCAATATTGCAGTTGCAAAATGTAGATGAGAGAGAAACTATTGCAAAGAAGAGAAAAGCCAAATTAGAAGCAATTTGTTTTTTATGCAATAGCAAGCGAGAGAGTCTGGTAGGACGGCTCAAACTGTTGTAGTTTATGTAAGCATTCATAACATCAACTCTATTTTTGGAAATTCATATCTCATTTGAAGAATTTCCAATAATACCATTGATGTTATATATGCTTACATAAACTAAAATTGTAGGAACTGTCCTACCAGATTCTCTCGTTTGCTATGGCATAAAAACAAGTTGCCCCTTGACGTATTGGTAAATGCAGATTACCATTAAACCTTAGCAAGGCTCTTCCAAAGCTGATTGGAGTGTTAACACGACTCTACTTATACCAATAACTAAATGGTATGCACATGTGCACACAATTAAGCGAATGCATGCTTCTAATATGTATGAGTGCATTTATGAATAAATTAATTGTTCTTTTTCAACTATCTCAACAATATTTCACCCCTAATTTGGCTTTTTCTCTTCTTTGCAATATTTTCTCTGTCATCTACATTTTCGATATTGTCACTTATTCGTGATGCCATGATTTCAACAATTGGATAATGGTATTTAATGATGTATAACAATCTAGTTAAGGTGCGGCAAGAATTAATCACATTTCCTAGTACTACAGCAGCCAAGCTCTTTATTTAATGTAATATAGTAAATCCGATTCTCTTTTGCATTTAGTCCAATGGGCAGTCTACTTTGCATTGTATGATTTTAATCAAAAAGACGCCAATTTTTAATTTTATGCGCTCTTTCCCAAACAGAGCATACAGCATACAGAGGATGAGGAATTGAAAGAAAATTTGGTTCAGAAATTAAATGAGGATGTCCAGGTGTTTTCACTTTCACCTGACAATCCCGTGCAAAAGACATCGTACAATTTATGGTTTGTTTAGTCTCGCTATTTTTCACAATTCAAGTTTTTTTATAAGAAACATGTCTATAAGAAACATGAGGCTGAAATTAGGAAAAAATTATGAAACATTCAAAAAATACAGGCAGGCTGTGTTTCAAATAATACCTTAGAAATACTTTGTTTACAAGATGATGTTTTTGATCAAACTTGCAAGAAACATCCATTACATGCCTCACAAAACCTGAACATCTTTTTCTTGCATCACAGTTGCCTAATCTTGGTAGATATTGTTGATTGGAAGTCTTTAACATTTAAGAAATGTTTAAAGACTGGTTTTCGTTCACCAATATCTGGTGTGCGCGCGACTTTTGCGATCGGCATTTTGCGAACACATGGTGAATACCAAATTACGCTTTAGCTGCTACACCTACGCAAAATGAGGGCTTTGAAATGCAGTCATTTGCTGCATATTAAGAATATGTTTCAAAGGGGCAAAACAAACTCCCTGCTTGCTCTTAAAGCTACAATAACAGCTGTTATTGTCAGAGTAGCTAGTAGCTTTTGCTTCTGAAATATCCTAATTTTTCTTAAAGTAGATGGCAGAAACTAATTTCTCTGATAATTTCCCACCTATCTATTTTCCTTGATCACTATGTATATGATATTGTTTATGTGCAAAGCGAACTCCAAACCACATTAGTTCCAGCCAGATTAGTCCACAGCTATGACGCCATTGTGCAGTTTGTCACCTCCTGCAACTTCTATTCTTTTGATTGGCTACTGGCGATCTCTCAAAAAAGTCGAACAAACTTAAACTTTTTTGGCGATCGCGCGATCATGCCCAAGTTCTTTTTTGTTGCCAGTACTCATACGTAGATCCACGATCAATCGCAAAAAGTCGCGCGCGCCAGAAATTGGTGAAAGGAAAACAGCCTTAAGGCTAAATTTAACTTAATATTGAGAAACATCCAGGCTGAAGCCAGAGAGCATGTACCATTAGTGTGGTGATACCATGATCCAGCATAAGCCATCCAACAAATTTTATGCGGAATAACAGGTCATCTGCCCATAGGTTTTACATTCTCACCCTTGTTTTTCATATTGACTATGGTTTTTACAGTGAGCGAGGTAGCATAGTGGTTTGAGCGCATGCCTTCCTTGCGGATGGTCTACGGTTCAAGCCCGACTCGATACCCTGACTGAATGCTCGCTCACTGTTCACCCAGCAGCAAATGGGTACCCAGTGGGAACACTGGGGAGATAAAAGGGGCGAGGAAAAGAACTGGTCACCCTACCTCACCTGCCGATGGCTCAAGATAAGTGTCCTCTCTAACAGGCACTCCCCTACTTACGAAAGTATACGGGAATACCTTTACCTTTATGGTTGTTTCAATTTCAGTTTGTCACTGTATTTTGTTGTGGTCCCTCTAATGTCCCAATTTGACTATTGTGAATGCATAAGACATTAGCCTATTATTCCTTTTACTCAGGGATGTGCCGATTAGGGGGCGTGGGGTATTGCGCCCCCCCCCCAATATTCTCAAATTTGCAAGAAAGTTGGTTAAAAGTTAGCCAGGCTGCAAGAGGGTTGACCACAGTATTTTCTTTTACCTTTTCTTTAGTAACTATAGTTGGTCAATTGGTCAAAATACACCCCCCCCCAACAGAAGGTGTCTCGGCACATCACTGCTTTTACTGAATATATCGAACATGTAATTATTGAAATATAATCTTTTTTATTAGTTATGAAATGGTATGTGAAGCTATGGATACTTTTTACGTCAATGCTGGAAAGCTGAGGTTGTCCATGGGCTTACCTGAGAAAGAATTTGTCGTGGAAATCGTACAAGAAGAAAGTAAGTCTTTCTATTATGGCATGTTTAAAGGATTTTTCACTGGTGGGGCTTTTGAGATAAAGGCACGTTAAATAAATGCAGAATCTGCGGATTGAAAGGCTTCGAAAGTACCCTTAAAATATTGTTATAGACTATTGAACGAAAAATTGGTATCCTTGTACAAATATTTCAAATAAGTTAAAAAATTAAAAATGCCACTGAATCATAATGGTAATTAAGTGGGGCTGGTGGGGGATTTCCCCACCACTTTATATGCTAAAATGTTCTGCTCTCTATGTAAAGTCACTGTGAATAGGGGGTAGGTTTACCCAGTTTAAAAAAAGACAAAGTCCATCCTAGCCGTCTGTAGTGGTGTGATTAAAATGTGATATTCGGTGTTTTCTTTGATTTACTTACTGCAATAGATGATGATGGCATTTATTTATAGCTTATTGAGGGTCAGCTTTTGAGATTATAGAGATCCTAGAACATAATCAGTCAAATTGTTTATTTCCATAA
>OLMO02000001.1:4869997-4884172 GCA_900291935.2 Cassiopea xamachana | reverse complement strand
TGCATTTTTGGAAAAAATTCTTATAAAAACTCCTTGTTTACTGTAGATACTGCTGGTATGCTTGAGGAAGATGATTTTCAGCGACATATTTATTTGGAAAATTATTTGTTTTTTTCAAGGAGACACAAAAATACTCCTTAGAAACTATTGCTTGGTTCTTAGAAGCTCCTTGAATTTTGCCTACTCACCACAGTATGAACCCTGGTTATATACACATTTTTTATAAGAAAATCGTCATTATGCCTGAGCCTCAATTTTCTAAACTTTTCTTGAAATTGAGCCTAAGATTTTCTTAAATTTTTCTTAACTTTTATTGAAATAAACTAGCTAAAATGTTTTACACTTTCGTCATTATTATTGTATACATGAATTTGAATTCCACCTTTAAAATTTTGAATGTAATAACGACGAAATATCGATTTTTGGCCAATAAAAGCACTTAGTATTGGAAATCGAGCCTCGTGATTTTCTTAAGATTTTCTTAAGATTTTGACTGTTTGAGCCTCATTTTCTGATAAACTTTTTTCTTATAAAAAAAGTGTAGTGTAGGATAAGTAAGGCTTGAATTATCTATATATAAACAAGTAGTTCTAATGAATTAATCTAATATAAAGAGTATGAATGCTATTAGAGTCTAAAATGACCTACCTCCAAGAAGGCACTACNCTTAGAAGTCTGCTGTGTTTTATTGGGTACTTTGATCATCTTAGGCCATTTCTCTTTCGATGCAATTTTACAACTCATTATCATTCGCATTTTATTCCTGCAAAATATTTCCTGTCATCGATGTTTTGCTCACTTTCCAATTCTTCTAGTAAGGGTTTAAATGTGTAAGCATCTTACATAAACCAGTTTTTGATGTACATGCCTGCATTTCAATCTGATTATTCCTTTTGTTCAACGGTCACTCGGCATTCAACTGCTGAAAAAGTAAAGAAAGTTCAATGCTAGATTTTTGGGAAATAAGAAAATTCATAAGGTTATATGTATACAACGGCTTAATTTCTGTTTATTGACGAAAAACTCATCTTGGTCTCATATTTCAAGTGTACAAGTATACATGCAGCTTCTAACACTTCCTTTAATGTGCCGAGGGGGTACTCCCTACTTTTATATACGAGGGGTGGTCCATGTCAGTGTTGGGGGTCTGAGATTTTACAAGAAAATCATATATGGGTTCTGTGAATTGGACCTTAAGAGAAATTCAATATATGGGGTCTGAGAATTGTAGCTTATGAAAAATTAGATATTTGGAGCTTGAGAATTGAAGCGAAGTTACAGAAGAAAACCAGATTCTAAAGTTTTGATAAATAAGTATATAATTGTGATATTCCATGAAGTTTTTAGGACAGTAGCATCCCAGAATATATGTGACAATATTAAGGGTCTCAAAATTTAGAGACTCAATATTTTGGTTCATCTAAATGGAAACTCAACATTTGGATTTGGGGGTCACCAGAAAACCCTGATATGGTTCCCCGTATTGAAAGTAGGGAGTACCCCATGGGTTAATGTACATGCGCAGAACATCGGTACACAAAAGTGTTTGCTAAGAACTTTCCTTATTAGAAAGACGTGTGGTTGAAACGTTAAAAAAATTAGATGTAGCCTATGGAATTTTCTATCCATTGTGCTCTGCTGGATTTGAATAATTACGAATGCTCTCATCTCGTTTCTTCTAGCGACCCCTTGGCAGACTACGAGGACGTCATACCCTTGCCCATATTTGGGCCATCTCTAACCATAAATGGGCATGCTGCTCAGTGGAAGAGCAAAAAGCAGGAAAACAATACTGGTACTGGGTTAAACATTAGACTGAATTTTCAAGAGGATGCAGGCTCAAAATCATTTAATTCAATCAATATCACAAATGATGGAACATNTCTGCAGTTTATTACTCATGGAAGGTATGATTTATCACTTAAAGATTAAAGTAAAAAACTACAACATTCTTTGTTTGCACCACATAGCGTGGGAAAGGACACTGAGTCAGCTGATCCCAGCTGTATATGGTGCTTACTATTTAGTGCATAGAGTTGATTAGTGTGGCGTGACGAAAATTATAGTTTTAGAATGTTTCAACTTTATCTTTAAATTCTGAAACAGCACATAGTAATAGCTACTATTGACAAATTTCAGCTCGATCTGACAAATAATGGCCGGGACATCGGCAATTAAATGGTGGTTTGGTTCCTATCAAATCACTGTATTTTGAAGCTGGTTCTAAAGGTTTGGAACCAGGAGCAAAATACAGAGGTTTGTATGACAAGTTTTCAAATGGTTGTATTTCAGTCCATCTTAATAAAATTCAATTTATTTAATTCAAAGTTTAAAATTTATTTTAGAACATAATTCATTTAACATTTTCAACTCCATGTTAGGGTTAGGTTTAGGGTTAGGTTTTCGGGTTAGGTTTAGGGTAAGGTTTAGGGTTAGGGTTAGGTTTAGGGATAGGTTTAGGTTTAGGGTGGCCTATTTTGAGGTGCGCTATCCACTCCATGTTGTCAAAATATGAAAGTTCTAATAATATATTGTTATGACGTTATCACTAATAAACTCTATGTACAGCAAGGTAAGTAAAGTTCATCTCACATCAAATTTCTCATGATTTGGAGAAATTAGGAATGTAAAAATGACATACTAGATGTCCTGCAAATACAAGCTGCATTATGGTTGTGAATATTGCAGCCCTAAGACTCCAATGGACTATGATGAAGAAGTGTGCATGTAATACGATTATTCGCCATGTCCATACTGTTGTTAAGGAGTCTATGAATATTTACACTGCAATTTGTGAATCAAAACCTGGCCAATAGAAGAGCATTATCTTTTAAATCGAGTACGTAGAGGACTCACAGGGTTCTTACCGTCAGGGAAAATCAGGAAAAATTTAAGGTTTTAAGAATAGTCTGGGAAAATCAGGGAGATTCAGAGAAAATTAGGGAACTTTTTCTATGGTCTGAAAAGATCTATGTTTTTCTGACAAAATCAGGGAAGTCTTTTTCTCTTCAATATCTGTGAAACTCCAACTCATGACTGTACATGATACATGGCAGTTTTGATAATTTAGTTGCATGGTAGGGCGTAAAAAGATGAAACTAAAAGTTCGTTAAATTTAATTCTATTTTCAACATGCTTAGAAAAATTTTCCAATGACTAAGTATCAAAAAGAGTTAGTAGATACGAAATATTTTTGTAATTAGCCAGGGAAAACATTTTAGAAGAAATCAGGGTGAAATATATATATATATATATATATATATATATATATATATATATATATATATATATATATATATATATATATATATATATATATATATATATATATACATATATTCATCATATTAGTCATGAAAAACTGTATAAATCATGTAACAAATCAGGGAACTTTTCGTCACAAAAGCTATACGAACCCTGAATAAGTGCATTGATTGAAAACTTGACCTGCGCTGTTACAAATAGAGTCAGGCAGGGTAATCTAACTTTGTTTTGGTGAATGCTTTCACAAGTGTCTGTGTTGTCGCTTTTAAATATGTATGCAGTGAAAGAAGTATAAATTGGAAATCAATTTCTTGCTTTCATCTTCCTTGGTTTTATACTCCTTAGACAGTACTCTTATTTGCTCAATTTCTACAGAAAATTCCAATGAAAGATCCATTTGGTATCAAGAAAATTCGTCCATTGCATAGGTTTTTCTTCGACATTCGAAATGGTATGACCCTTTTTCTAAAGCAATCATACAGTCATTTTTTCTCTATATATGTAATGGCACCCCCACCCGAGATAGTAACTTAATTGCTGTCACCAATCCATTTGCCACTGATTGAAAGTAGTTACCAGTCCATTTGAATTACTTTATGTATTATTGTATTGTTGGTTCACCTGTATGCTCTTCATATGTTGTTGTTGCTCACCAAATAGTTTATTATTCCTGATCCAGTGAGGCGTGTTCGAACCACCAGAAGCTCTATCTATTCACACCCTTTCCAAGTTACACTACTTAATCCACGAACTCTAGCTCACAAATCATCTTTCATTCCTATAACGTCTCAACTGTGGAACTCATTGCCACCCACTACTTTCCCTGAATCCTACAATTTGTCATCTTTTAACTCTGACATCAACAAACTTGATCTGATCTCCCTCTCTACTTAAACATCCCATTTTCTCAGTTTTTCCTTTGTCGGGGCTTTGTTATAGGTAAATATATATATGGTTCAGTCTTTGCCAAATTTAATGTACTTAACATCTTTGACTTGCCAGTTATATGTAAGTCTCGTCATCAGGTCCGAGCCTTTTATCTACTGTGCTGTATTTCTGAAATGCTTTGATCGTAGACTATTTGCAATATTTTATTTTATTTATACATATAAATGTTACAAAAATATAAGCAATACAAGGACGATACCAAGGAGAGCAAAAGACAATGACTAACCTATGGCCTGCACATAGAAAAATCACACTACACTAAATACATATTTTGAAATAACTTAAAGGAAAAGGAAAGTAGAAGAAAGAAACAACGGTAGAAATTAATCTCAGGGGCGTTGTGGCCAAGCAAGGGGTTGGGAGAAATGTAAAATCGTTTTCACATCAACTAAGGAGATTTTGAATGTTTAAATTTTATGATAAAGGCAGTATTTTATGATAATTACAGGTGCATTGGTCATTCCTGTATTCTTTGGAGCCGAATAGTAGGGGGCCCTGATTGCAGATTTTTGAAAATTTCTCCACCCATTTCCATCTATTAAGCACCCCCAAGTAAGGAATTTTGAAGAAAATCCAACCCCCATTTTGCTAAGGCAATGATTTCAAAGTTTTAAAGAGGATAAGTAAATGCAATACATTAGCTTTGCGAACGCAAATCAATATTAAAAACTAAGGAAATCAAAGCAAATTAGATACTTTAGACTCATTAACAACTAATTGCAATAATTTTGAAATGTTGCGTCCCCATACTTTCTATGGAACATTGACCCCCAACTATTAACGATTCCCCTATTTATGTTGCTTTAGCAAAATTCCAACCTCTTCTTTTCAAGAAACCCTACCCGAGACACTGTCTGTTTAAGAAATTCTGAGACTGAGTTGTGAGTGCCTCTACTCAATACTGCTAATGGGCAGAAATCATTTGTATATTGTGGGCCTCATCTTTGGAACAGCCTTGAATCTAAGCGTAAAAAAGCACCTTCTAATATAGATATCAAAGTCGATGTTTAGATGCAGATACATCTGCATTTAAGCATCGACTTTGATGTCTTTCTTTTCCTATGTTATTATTCTGTTATTTTAGTTGTGTACTTTGGGCGTTTACTTTTATTGTATATATTTATACTATTGAAGGACAAGGGCCACGACGAGGATCATAGTCAATCAAAGCATTCCATTTTTTTCCATCTCATCTTTAATCGACGCTACCAAGTACTATTGACAAATCCTTACGAAAACTATTGACAAATCCTTTACGACAATTCCTTTACGAATCCATTTATTTCGAGGCAAAATTTGTCCCATCCTCAGTTAATCAAATAAGAAAAGGGGGGCTAATATAGTCTATTAAAACAATAAACCCTAAAATTGGGATGTGTATACCCATAAAAGGAAAAGGGCGTGAATAACCAAGCAAATTAGCCAAAATATGTGTGTGTTTGTGCATATAAGGTATTAGCCCCTCTTTTCTTACTTGATTCACTGAATGAAGATGGGACAAGTTTTGCCCCGAAACGTCTTAAAAACTGGATTCATAAAGGATTTGTCGTTAAGGATTTGTCAATAGTTTTCGTAAAAGATTTGTCAATAGTATTTGGTAGTGTCGATTAAAGATATGATGGAAAAAATGGAATATTTTGATTGGCTATGATTCTCGACGTGGCCCTTGTCCTTTAATTCATCATCATGCTGTCTTTTCCGAAGCATGTTCGCATAGAATCATTTATAAATAGCATAGAATCGTTTTCCGAAGCATGTTCGCATTTCAACGATATTTATATTATGTTTTAGATTGTAAAGTTTGTCACGGCCCCCTGAAAAGCAGCGTTAGCTGATGGGGTTACCGTGCCTAAAGAATGAAATGAAATGAAAAACAACACCCTCCTTATTATACCCACTGCTCTTCGGCGCTAAAGAGCAATATCTGTAGGAGTCTTACTAGCGCAATTTCTTCACGTTATGTTTTACTGTGACATCTTAACTATGTTACCTTATCAGTGAAAAGTTTTTCGGGGCTATTTTCGTCTGTTAAAATATTTCGTCGGTTAGAAGTTTCGTCTGAGAAAATTCGTCACTTTTCAACGACGAAAAGATTTATCCTATTTTGAAATTTCAAATTTGTTTCAACATGATGCTTTGTGCCTACAGATGTTCTTGTAATATCTTGTATTGTGTTTTTCTCTTTTTCATTCTTTATTTACATTTACACGGGCAGTATATCCAAGCCATAACTAGGAGACTGGAATTTGTTTATCGAAACATAATAAGTGACCTAAAATCTGTTGAAAATCACCAAAAACTGAAATGTCTTGAAATGGTGAAAAGTTCTTGTGTTAAATGTTTTCTTCGGTTACATTTTTCGTTTGTCAAAATATTTCGTAGGTTAAAATTTTCGTCAAGCAGGAGAAAATTCATCACTTTTCACCAACGAACCTTTCATCGATAGGTTATGCCCCAGAGATCCCCCCATCGTGTGTCCCTTGCTGAGGTCATCTTTGATGGAGAATTGTATGGATATTACTATCCTTAGATGTATAAGTGGTCCTCCATCTATGGCCTAAATCTGGCAATGGCCCTCCATTTATGACCTTAGATTGAAAAAGGCCCCCTTTGAAAAATCATCGTGTTTAGTCTGTGCAAAGAGAACTTTTTTATAATAGAAATGGGTGCACTCCATCGGTTTTTCATTAATAAAGATATAATTTATTCTCTCACCACAGCGATACTTGCGTAGTCTGAGATTACATTTAAAGGAAAATTATTATTGTGTACAGTGCATTCAGACATTCTATTCTCATTTCTAGGAGTCATCCTTCCAAACAGCAGTATCAATATACCAATTACATTTATTTCTCCTAATGCTGGGATATTCTTGGAAACGTGGGTGCTGGAGACCCAGCCCATATTATGCGGAGGAGAGCCAATTAGTATCATTCTTAGAGGAGTTGCAACTGAAGAAGACATGCTTGCGAAAGAGCGAAAAGAACTGGAGGTAAAAGTGTCTCTTCACTTTATGCATGGTGTTATCGGTCGGCCTTTTTAATCAATACACACAGCTCTCTTTAGGAAGATTCTTCAATTACATACGACCTGCATGGGAGACCTTAATTCTCAAATGGGCCAAACTTTGTTTATTTTCAAAGGCTGCGGGCCATGAACAGAAGACACGTAATTAAGATTTATGCGCATGCGTTCTTACAAATTGGTTCGAAATTATTATCGTCATAATCATGGAGCACAGTGCTCTAAGATGATATGTAGTTCCCCTACATTGTGGGAATGACGACCAAATATTTGACCGAGGTCCGAGCGACGTTTTCAAAAATTTCATGACAGTTTTATGGAGTAGCTAATAATATTCAACTATATTTCAAGGAGTACTCTTGTAATTCTTGACGGTACACATTGTATAGTTTTGTTAAGGCTTTGAATAACCATTTGTCTCAAAAACCCAAATTGTAAAGAACGAATTAAAAACACCAACTTTTGCCCAAAATATCTACATAACATTTCGATCAACAATCATATAACAGCAACGTGTGAAAAAGCGCGTGAGACTGAAGAAAACAACATCAATACAAAAAGGGTCTAGTGACTAGTTCCAAAATTGTCAAAACTTCATCAATTCACAGGAGAGGACATCAGAAATTCTTCGTGGGCCGGATTAGGCCCGCGGACCGTAGGCTGCCCATGCTTGGCAAAGGTCACGCTTGGAAGCTTTGTATAATTGAAGTATAGGCTACCTTTAGTTAAGTTGTTTTTTAACAATGAATGTGATTTTTTGACAATGAATGTGATGTTATAACAATGAATGTGATGTTTTAACAATGAATTTGATTTTTTGACAATGAATGTAATTTTATAACAATGAATGTGATTTTTTAACAATGAATGTGATTTTATTTCAGGAAGAACTTCAAAGAAGGCAACAAAGCACATTTGTAAAGGAACTTGTCGAAGAAATCTTGAATGGAGTGCGTACCCCACCTCGTCCTTCAACACCAATTGATTCGTATCTCACGGTATGAAATCTCCTTTCCTTATTCTTGAGAATCATTTCGATTTCAAATTCATAGATATAAACTCTTACCCCTTTTGCTCTATAATGAGATGGATTGTATCCAGGAAAAGAAATTTTGAACTTTTTGTGGTTCTTTAGTTTTTGATGATTATTTCATTTACAATGCTAGGAAGAAGAACTGTTTTCAAGGCAAAATAGAAAGGTTTGTAGGATCACTTATTACGTGACCATTACGTATACACGTTTTTATAAGAAACCAGTTTTTAAGCAACCTAGTACCAGACTCTTTAAAAGGATGCCCGCTAAACGCGGGCAATCCCACCCCAACTGTGATCTGCAAATTAGCCTTGGAAAGACAAATAACAAACTTTTAGACCTACAAGAAAAGAGCTAAGAAATTTTTAATAAATAGCACGTTGAAATCGTTACCTGGTTCAACGTAAAGCTGTACCAAAACAATGTAAATATGAAATTGCTTTAGAATTTAACTCGTAGTGACGCATTTTGTTTGTTGTAAGATAAATAATTTGCTACATTGACCTTCTGCATACTATCACAGCAATTTAGTTCGCTAGATTAAGACACTTCTAAAAACATTTTTTAGAACTAAAATGTGGCCAAAAATTAGGAAACTTTTTGTACTAGACCTAGAGCTATGTTCCTTATTAAAAAAATGTGTATGTGTATATATATTTGCTATTTTATCTAATAGCCTATGCAGAGGTTCAGAAAATTGTCATATGAATGTCTTCTAAAATACCTCATAGCAATGTAGACCAAAGATGCATCACCAGAAAAACTTCACCAGATGCATCACTAGAAAAATTCAATTAATGGTGTTGGTTTTAACTCGACCACGAAGGAATTTGCAATATTTCCTTGATATTACCGAAATAGTAATCCGTGTTTCAAGTAGATTGTAGAATATCTCGTTAATATTCGCTATTTCCTTTTGACACATTGTTTTTCTGTCCAATTTGCTGTTCGCAGATGACTTTTAATACTGAAGCAGTCAATGACCTTAAAGCCTTCCACACGCAAATAGACCCAGAGAGTGATTGGGATATGAGCATAGATACGTTGCTACAGGTATGATTCTTATTAGCCTGGTGCAGGTCAAAGAACCTGTCTTTTCTCTTCCAAAAACAGGGGTGAAGTTAGAGAATATTGTTGGTGGGGTGCCCAACCCCAATTTGCCGACAAACAGGACTTTCCTTTCGTTTTTTTTAATAAGTAATGCCGGGGAAAGGCCGTAGGGCCTATAACAAAGCCCCGACAAAGGAAAAACCGAGAAAATGAGGGGAAGTTTAAGTAGAAAGGGAGACAAGATCAAGTTTGTTGATGTTAGATTTAAAAGATGACAAATTGTAGGATTCAGGGAAAGTAGTGGGTGGCAATGAGTTCCACAGTTGAGAAGTTCTGGGAATGAAAGATTATTTGTGAGATAGAGTTCGTGGATTAGGTGGTGTAACTTGGAAAGGGTGTGAATAGGCAGAGCTTCTGGTGGTTCGAACACGCCTCACTGGATCAGGAATAATATTCTTGATTTCTTGAGAGCAATGTCCGTGAAAATAGCGGTAGAAAATGGAAAGATCTTCAACAAGACGAGCGCTATTTTTGTTAGGTAAATGTGCCGAAAAGCTAAATATTGTGGGTGTGGCACTCCCCCGCAATCCCCTATGGCTACTTCCCTGTCCATAAATCATTTCTGAATTTGAAATGTTTTTTTTGCATTATGAATTGCATTGGATTCTTAACTGTCTGTTTAATTTTGAGGCCTAATATTGTGGTGTTCCTAATACTGCTTGCGCCAAAAACACGTATTTCCAGCAAAAAATAATATTGAAGAAAATTTCAATACCGAGATTATCAACTTAAGGAACTGCATGATGGCCCCAAAAAATTTTCTAAGATGGAGAAAGAATACAATCAAACACCTTTAATTCATCCTTTTTCTGTGAGATGAAGGTCCAAGTATTGCTGAAAATACAATAATTCCCTCAAAGATGGTACAATTAGTATTTAAATCTCTATGCAATTCTAAATGAGACGAGAATTTCCAATATCACAATTGAAAAATGTAGATGGGAGAGAAACTGTTGCAAAGAAGAGAAAAGGCAAATTAGAAGTAATTTGGTTTTTTATGCAATAGCAAGCGAGAGAACGGTAGGACGGCTCAAACTGTTGTAGTTTGTGTAAGCATTCATAATATCAACTCTGTTATTAGAAATTCATATCTCATTTGAAGAATTTCCAATAATACAATTGATGTTATATATGCTTACATAAACTGAAATTGTAGGAACTGTCCTACCAGATTCTCTCGTTTGCTATTGCATAAAAAACAAGTTGCCCCTTGACGTATTGGTAAATGCAGATTACCGTTTAACCTTAGCAAGGCTCTTCCAAAGCTGATTGGAGTGTTAACACGACTCTACTTATACCAATAACTAAATGGTATGCGCATGTGCACACAATTAAGCGAATGCATGCTTCTAATATGTATGAGTGCATTTATGAATAAATTAATTGTTCTTTTTCAACTATCTCAACAATATTTCACCCCTAATTTGGCTTTTTCTCTTCTGTGCAATATTTTCTCTGTCATCTACATTTTCGATATTGTCACTTATTCGTGATGCCATGATTTCAACAATTGGATAATGGTATTTAATGATGTATAACAATCTAGCTAAGGTGCGGCAAGAATTGATCACATTTCCTAGTACTACAGCAGCCAAGCTCTTAATTTAATGTAATATAGTAAATCCGATCCTCTTTTGCATTTAGTCCAATGGGCAGTCTACTTTGCATTGTATGATTTTAATCAAAAAGACGCCAATTTTTAATTTTATGCGCTCTTTCCCAAACAGAGCATACAGCATACAGAGGATGAGGAATTGAAAGAAAATTTGGTTCAGAAATTAAATGAGGATGTCCAGGTGTTTTCACTTTCACCTGACAATCCCGTGCAAAAGACATCGTACAATTTATGGTTTGTTTAGTCTTGCTATTTTTCACAATTCACGTTTTGTTTATAAGAAACATGTCTATAAGAAACATGAGGCTGAAATTAGGAAAAAATTAAGAAACATTCAAAAAATACAGGCTGGCTGAGTTTCAAATAATACTTTAGAAATACTTTGTTTACAAGATGATATTTTTGATCAAACTTGCAAGAAACATCCATTACAAAACCTGAACATCTTTTTCTTGTATCACAGTTGCCTAATCTTGGTAGATATTGTTGATTGGAAGTCTTTAACATTTAAGAAATGTTTAAAGGCTGGTTTTCATTCACCAATATCTGGCGTGCGCGCGACATTTGCGATCGGCATTTTGCGAACACATGGTGAATATCAAATTACGCTTTAGCTGCTACACCTACGCAAAATGAGGGCTTTGAAATGCAGTCATTTGCTGCATATTAAGAATATTTTTCAAAGGGGCAAAACAAACTCCCTGCTTCCTCTTAAAGCTACAATAACAGCTGTTATTGTCAGAGTGGCTAGTAGCTTTTGCTTCTGAAATATCCTAATTTTTCTTAAAGTAGATGGCAGAAACTAATTTCTCTGATAATTTACCACCTATCTTTCTTCCTTAATCACATTGAATATAATATTGTTTTTGTGCAAAGCGAACTCCAAACCACATTATTCCCAGTCAGATTAGTCCACAGCTATGACGCCATTGTGCAATTTGTCACCTCCTGCAACTTCTATTCTTTTGATTGGCTACTGGCGATCTCTCAAAAAAGTCGAACAAACTTAAACTTTTTTTGGCGATCGCGCGATCATGCCCAAGTTCTTTTTTGTTGCAAGTACTCATACGTAGATCCACGATCAATCGCAAAAAGTCGCGCGCGCGCCAGAAATTGGTGAAAGGAAAACAGCCTTAAGGCTAAATTTAACTTAGTATTGAGAAATATCCAGGCTGACGCCAGAGAGCATGTACCATGAGTGTGGTGATACAATGATCCAGCATAAGCCATACAACAAATTTTATGAGAGATAACAGATCATATACCCATAGGTTTTACATTCTCACCCTTGTTTTTCATATCGACTATAGTTTTACAGTGAGCGAGGTAGCATAGTGGTTAGAGCGCATGCCTCCCTTGCTTATGGTCTACGGTTCGAGCCCGACTCGATACCCTGACTGAATGCTCGCTCACTGTTCACCCAGCAGCAAATGGGTACCCAGTGGGAACACTGGGGAGATAAAGGCTGTGAGGAAAGGAACTGGCCACCCTACCTCACATGCCGATGGCTCAGGATAAGTGTTCTCTCTAACAGGCACTCCCCTACGTACGAAAGTAAACGGGACTACCTTTACTTTTATGGTTGTTTCAATTTCAGTTTGTCACTGTATTTTGTTGTTGTGCCTCTAATGTCCCAATTTGACTATTGTGCTAATGCATAAGACATTAGCCTATTATTCCTTTTACTCAGGGATGTGCCGATTGGGGGACGTGGGGTGTTGTGCACCCAATATTCTTAAATTTGCAATAAAGTTGATCAAAAGTTAGCCAGGCTTCAAGAGGGTTGGCCACAGTATTTTCTTTGACCTTTTCTTTAGTAGCAATAGTTGGTCAATTGGTCAAAATGCACCCCCCCCCCCAACAGAAGGTGTCTCGGCACATCACTGCTTTTACTGAATATATCGAACATGTAATTATTGAAATATGATCTTTTTTATTAGTTATGAAATGGTATGTGAAGCTATGGATACTTTTTACGTCAATGCTGGAAAGCTGAGGTTGTCCATGGGCTTACCTGAGAAAGAATTTGTCGTGGAAATCATACAGGAAGAAAGTAAGTCTTTCTATCATGGCATGTTTAAAGGATTTTTCACTGGTGGGGCTTTTGAGAAAAAGGCATGTTAAATAAATGCAGAATCTGCAGATTGAAAGGCTTCGAAAGTACCCTTAAAATATTGTTATAGACTATTGAACGAAAAATTGGTATCCTTGTACAAATATTTCAAATCAGTTAAAAAATTAAAAAGCCACTGAATCATAATGGTAATTAAGTGGGGCTGGTGGGGGATTTCCCCACCACTATATATGGTTAAAATGCTCTGCTCTCTATGCAAAGTCACTGTGAATAGGGGTAGGTTTACCCAGTTTAAAAAAGACAAAGTCCATCCTAGCCGTCTGTAGTGGTGTGATTAAAATGTGATATTCGTTGTTTTCTTTGATTTACTTACTGCAGTAGATGATGAAGGCATTTATTTATAGCTTATTGAGGGTCAGCTTTTGAGATTATAGAGATCCTAGAACATAATCAGTCAAATTGTTTATTTCCATAANATTCTTACAAGTTATTCTTATATTGTTCTGTAGTATTAAAAAAACCGAAGAAAACCCAAGCACCGGAAAATCAAAAATCTACTCCTGACAAGAAGCTAGATCCAAAAAAGAAGGTACATTTGTACTAATTCAGCATTGATTATCAGAATTCTAATAAAGCTGTACAGGTCTGGACTGCAAACATAAATAAATTCTCGAATTTATTAATTTTTTAGTTAGTTTAGTTTAACGTTTTAATATAATAATGGACCTGCTTTAGATTCCAGCTATATCAGAGTAGATAAGCTGACATGTTATCGAAAAGACCCCGATACACTGTAGGCTGTATGTCTTGACCAGTTACAAGCCAATCCACATTCAGTTCTTAGAATGTCCTTTTTAGCTTGAAAAGTCTAGGAACTCAGGAGCTAATACTAATTGTTGCTTTCGAAATTTTGATCGAGTATTGCTGGAAATACAGTACCCACCAAAAGAATTGTTCCATTGGAGATTTGCAACACAAAACTTCATTAAACAATATAATGTACAACAATGGCAAGTCAAATTTCCACAAAAACTATCTACTAGTGTCAAAGTTAATTCTCTACAAGTGAAAACAGTTCCCACAAGAATACACACTACAAGAAACAGT
>OLMO02000001.1:4828813-4869435 GCA_900291935.2 Cassiopea xamachana | reverse complement strand
CTCCCCCCCCCCCCATGAGTGTATGTAGCTTATTTTTACCCTATGATGACACCCCTTCCACTGCTTAATATGATACCAGATACAAGAAGGCATTTCTCACCACGTTTTTCACAATCAGTATTACACACTTTTAGTACCAAATTTTCGCTGAGCCTCAGTATTCTTAAATTTCTTCAGTTTTGAGCCTTAGATTATTCTTACATTATTCTTAAATAGCAAAGGTGTAACTTCGTCTAAAAATCAAAAGATTATATTTAAATCTTTATTGATGTTTTACTCTATCATAAAGCAAAATAAAAGTGAAGCAGAATAACGAATATTATATCGATTATGAAAAAGTTGGTCTACAAGCAGTACTATAACTCAAATACACAAAATTTCTTAGTCTTGATGAAGCTTGTGCCTTGCATTATTCCTAAGTTATTCTGAAATTTCATTGATTCTGAGCCTGAATATTAATGTAAACTTTTTTCTTATAAACAAAGTGTGTATGTTAGACGTATGATGGAGCAAGTGCTCTAGAACCACCATGTTCATATTTTTATCACACCATTGAATTTTCTATACTCTTCTCTGCTGCTCTCAAGGATTCCAGGCCGATATCTTCGCGTGGGAAAACGTCTGGAAACTTAAAGCCCAAGGCCAAAGGTACTCATTAGTTTTGAAAGTAAACTGTGATTTAGGCGACTTTGAGAATCCATATCGAAAGAGTTTGATATGTTGAGCTACAAACATGGTAACCAACTTTTGACTAATTCTTCTTCATTTGAACGCTATTTTTTACATTCAAATGCACTCATTTGTTATCGCTCGTGCCAACTGGCATTCTATTTCATTGTTTTCTATATTTTCACATGCCTTTCTAAAGTTTACAACTGTGCTTTTCCGTTTAAGTGAAACATTATTATTGTAAAACAGATGGTGGTTTCTGCCCTAACTTCCTTCATGAAAATGATAGCATTATTGTCTTGCAGACATAGCATCTGCTTCCTCAGCGTCCAAGCAATTGAATGCAGAAACTGCATCAAATAGAGCAGTGGTAAGTTGCTTAGAAACCGTTCATTATTTATGCCTCAGATTGGGACTGAGGAGAAATATTTATTTGGGTAATTTTTTATGTTACCCAACCTTGTGCACTATAAAAATAATAGTTACCCAACCAATTGAGCTGTACTGCCCAACCTTTGAGAGGCAAAAAAATGATATCCCAACCTTACGGCTGCCAGAAAATCATCTACCCGGCCTATTTCTCTTTGGTCCCAAACTGAAGCATAAACATTGAGTGATGCCTTACGTACATCCTGCGTTGTCTATACACTTTTTAAATAGAATACCCGTAAATTTGGGAATGAGAGCCAAGATGAATGTCATTGTAGGACCAGATCAATAAGAGCAGCTATGTTTACATGTTCTCTTTTTGTTTTACTGAAATAGATTGGCTAAAATGAGTTGCACTTTCTGTGCTTACCTTGTATGCTCGAATCTGATGCCATATTTAACATTACGAATGTAATAATGACGTAATATTGAGTGTTGGCCAACAAAAACACTTAATTTTGGAAAATGAGCCGTGAGATTTTCTTAAGATTTTCTTACAATTTTGGCCATTTGAGCCTCATTTTCTTATAAGTTTTTTCTTGTAAAAAAAACGTGTAGAAGCTACAAGCTCTTTTATAAAAATACATAACTTTATACTGAGCCTCAATATTCTTAAATTTTTTCGGTGTTGAGCCTTTTATTACTCTTAAATATCGGAAGTGTAACTACGTCTGAAAATTAAAGGATTATCTTCAACTCTTTATTAATGTCTTACTTCATCATAAAGGAAAATAAAAGTGGAGCAGACTAACAAATATTGTATCGATAGTGAAAAAGTTAATCTACAAGCAATATTGTAGCTCAAATACAGAAAAATTCCAAGTCTTGATGAAACTTGAGCCTTGCATTATTCTTAAATTTCTGCGATTCTAAGCCTGAATGTTCTTATAAACTTTATTCATATGAAAAAAGTTAGCAGTGGATGTATTTCATTGCTAGGAATGATTATGGAATGATGACCGGGTACAGAATCGATCCGGTCCGGTTCCAACCAGCACTGGTGTGTTTTAACCAAGATCATCTGCTTCACCGTCATTATCAACATGACAGCAACGGATCAACTTTGTCAAATTATTCTTGAATTTCAGCGATTCTGAGCCTGAGTATTCTTATAAACTTTATTCTCACAAAAAAGTATGCACCACTCATCCTCGAAAATAGCCGATGCTATCACACAAATTTGACAAAATCGTTAAAATTCTGATCTTTACCTATTTTTGCTGAACCTCAATATTTAAAAAATGTTTTGATTTTTATCCCAAACTTATTCTTGTCGTCTTGGCAACAAAATTTTGAAATTTGTCTGAAAATTGAAAGAATAAGCTCAATTCTATATTAATATGCAAGTTGATAACAAAAACAAGTAATAGTCCTATATTACCTGGTTATGTCGAATGAAGAATATTGGTATAATATGGACTCTATTTGTCGTCGTCCTCATTTTGAAAGCCTAAAAACGGGCAGAACAAAATAATGAATTTGGCATCTTCGCCAGCATATCATCCAGAAGATCGAAGTCTTGAAGAGCCTTGGACCTTGCAACATTCTTTAGTTATTTTTAAATTTCTTCCAGTTTGAGCATAAATACTCCCATAGACTGCAGTAGTTACCGAAAGTTCTGGGACAATTTGCTTATTCTTATTCTCCACGTAACATTCACCCCCCTCCTCCCACTAAACAATGTTTATATTTGGGAGAAGTACACGTTGTAATGGAAAATTTTTATGTGTACAATGATGCCAAGTGTCTGAGGAACAGAACATTGTTTTAGGAGAAGGGATGCGAGCAAGGTGCAATGCTTTAAATACTGAGAGTACTATATTTTTTCATAATTTTTTGTGAGTGTCCTAGGGACTTTTGGCGACTATTGTGTTATATATTCTTATAAAATTGTGTGTATTTTATCATTCATGTAACCCAAGGCTTGGGATCCTTTATGGATGAGAGAGCCATTAAAGCCAAATATTTCAAACTGCACTACCATGAGAGCTATACAATATTTCTAGCAGTAATACATGTTTTACTTTCAACAGTAGTACATGTTTTATACGACTTAGTGCATATATTATTTTTAATAGAGCATGGTCTGTAGCGAATGTCGACAGCATCACCCGCAATGCCGTCGACTTTGAAGAATATCATGTAAGATTTTTCTGTGTGCCAGAGAGCCAGGTGCTGTCATCAAATGAGCCATATCTGGCTCGCGAACCATAGGCCCCCGACCAGGGGGTGATTTCTAAAAATTTTAACAAGGGGGCTCTAGGTGCCATGTCAGAAAGTGGGTGTGGCCCATTTGCAGCCACACCCATATTTTTTGAAAATGGATACATGACAGTTTAGTCTAATTGTGATATTATATAGTCAAAATCTACAAAGATCCCAATAGCCATATAGTAGTGAGGAAATTCATCATAGCAATACCATAGAAACCATTGGAAGCAAGGTCTATGCGTTTTAAAAAGCAAGACTGATACAAAAATGTTGAGGGCTGAGCCCCCCAAAATTAACAACAATTTTAACAAGGGGGGCTCCGTCCCCCTGAGCCCCCTAGAAATCACTCCTGCTCCCGACTCTTGTGTAACCACTGCTTCCAGCAAATTCTGTCAGTATATATATTTATTCGGTATTGCTCTAGTGCAGTGCTTCTCAACCTTTTTGATCCACTTCACCCCTTTAAGAAACAATTCTCAGCTATTCACCCCCACCACGACAAATTATCATATTTTAGAAAATTAAAACTAGGAGGTAATGACATAGGGTGTATACTATAACAAAGCAAAAATTCTGTATTTTAACAACAAAAGTTCTTTTTTCACAGCATAAATGGGTGTTATTTTTGTCTGTAATAAGTTATTACTAAAAGCAAATAACATAATTATCAATATGAGCCTTGGACTTGATGTCGATCAACAAGAGTTTTTATACTAGTTTCTATACTTGGTACTAGCTTTGTTAATTTTAGCCGTAGATCGCGATTTATAACGATCCGAAATGACAGGAAACCCGTACTATACAGCTGACACAATACTATCTGCCACATTACAACTTCACCCCTTTGTGTATAATTCACCCCTAAATCCCCCTTTTTCAAAATTTCACCCCTTCGTATCTCGAATTCACCCCAAAGGGTGCATGTGCACCCCGGTTGAGAAGCACTGCTCTAGTGTCTCTGATATAAGGGGAGGTAACGGCAATTTTCAGCAGAAGGGAGTACTAATGAAAGGGGGTGCTCATGTCAGCCAAGTTTCAATACAAAGATGGTGCTAATAGAAGGAGGTATGCATGTCGGCAAATTTTCAGTAGAAAAGGAGTGCTACTAGACAGTGGTTCGTGCTGGTAAATTGTTTATTCAAAGGTAATTTTTCTGCATGTTATTATCGTGATCGAGTTCGATGCAGGAAAGCGCAGCTTGAGAATAAGTTTCTAGAGCAGTACAACGATTAACATAGGAGCCATGATTGATCTTCTTTCTTTCATTCTTAAACAACAACGTTATCTTTTCTAAAAAGACATATCCGATAGAGGCCAAGTTAAGACATACCCGATACAGGCCAGGTTAATTGCGACAGTTCCATATCGACGTGGACGTATATGTTTCGACACTCTACTAGTGTCATCTTCAGGAAAAGTGAGGGGAAAACCAAAATAAATTGTTAAATACCAATAAGGACAAAGGATACTTGAGTAAAATTAGTAGTAGGGCATATATGGAAGATAACAGGGGAGGGATTTTTGAAGCCAAATAAGGGCAAAAGGACGAGTATCAAAACAGGTAAAAATATTGAAAAATCCCTCTCCAGTTATCTTCTATATATGCCCTGTTGCTAATTTTACTCAAATCATCCTTTGTCCTTATTGGTATTTAACAATCTATTTTGGTTTTTCCCCTCACTTTACTGAAGATGACACTAGTAGAGTGTCGAAACTTATACGTCCATGTCGTTATGGAATTATGTCTTAACTTGGCCTGTATCGGATATGTCTGTTTAAAAAAGATAATGGCGTTTTTTAAGAATGAAAGAAAGAAGATTAATCATGGCTACTATTTTAATTGTTGAACTGCTCCTGAAATTCATTATCGATTTGTGAAATTTAATAGAAGAGGGGGAGGGAAAATTCTCCAGAAGTTAACAGATGGGGGGCCCGTCTATTAGAAACACTAGAGTGCATAACTACCTCTTTGCCAAGATCTAGAGATATTTTGGCCCTCAAAGTTGTTTGTTTGATCTCCTTCATTGTGCATTGTGAATTTTTGCTACAAGGAAATATGTAAGGAAAGCAGGACCTACTCCAGACGTTTTGATGTGCAGACCAAAATTTACTGAGCAAAGTTATAATGCTATATTATTTTTTCAAGTTTTGTAGAATCATTTCTGAATTTTATCGAACAACCTACCATCAACAATTCTTAGAGGTGTGCCACCCTGTACTTGTAGCAACTGTCCTCAGTCCTTGGAATGAATGCTTTAAATGCTTTTAGAACATTGATTTCAACCTTCTTGTACCACACAGTACACTTTCGGAAGTACGTATAACCTCTGAATAGGCATTTGGCCACGAGTTTTGTTCACAGTTGCGACCTCCTGCATTCTTCGCTCTGCTTTCATCTCTATCGTAATTTCCCATGAAAAGGGTTACCTACTTTAATTCCACTCGATCATCACTCGACCACTTGTAGGTCAGTCATTGTAGGTAAGGAAATATCACTGTTTATACTGTGATAAGTCAATCTCTCTCAAATGAATGACTGGGAAATTTCATCCCGTTTGCCATGGAATGGAGCTTAATTCATTCCCACCCAGTGGATTTGAGGCAAAAATGCTTGAGATTTAAGGTGGCGCCAGACCACTTAGGGAGGCAAGGGCAAATTGCCCCAGGGCTTCAAGTTGCAAAGGGCCTCGTAACACCCTATGCTTTAAGATCTGGGGCCTTATAAAGTAGACCTGCAGTAATTTTCCAAAGTGAATTTCTAGACCCAGAAAATTCACTTGGTCCTCAGTCCTCATCTTTCTTTTTTGCCCTGGAGCCTCTGAATTCTCTCAGCTGCCCTGGTTGGTACTTATTCATTTTCTGTTGTTATTTTCTCAGTTGTATCACTCAGTTAAAGTCATGCCTGTTCTAGGTAAAAATGCACACCCGCCAAGCAAAAATAATTTTAAAATACTTATGAGCTCAAACGTGGAAAGATAGATGCATTAAAATGTATTATAGTTTGGCACATGAAAATCTTATCGTTTGAAACATAGCGGTGATAGAGTTCTACCGCGCGGTCAGAGCTGACGCACCAATGTTTGCTTGCCGGACAAACCTCAAGTTTTCATTTTATTTCATTTTTAGTTCTTTAAACATGGTAGCCCCTCAGGTTTTGAGATCTGTTTGCCAAGAGACCATGTCAAAAGCTAATACACAAGATTTGTAATACATACATGCTCATATACTATATAAGATCTTTAAACAAAGATAAAATTAAAAAATGAATAAATTATTAAAGAAACCAACAATTGGACTCTAAAATTTCGTACTGCTCTACAAGCATGGTTTTTAGTTTCATTTTACATGATTGGAAACTATTGGCTGTCATACAATGGTTAGGTAACGAATTCCAGACCATGTCCCCTGTATGCAAAACAGCTTTGCCTATGGTTTGTTCTACGACGTAGGGGTCTTACATTTAATTCACAAATGCGAAGTGATCTATTTGTTAATTCACCGAACGTAATTGATTTGAACACCGTGCTTTTCATGTTCCTAAGTCAAGAGTTCGACACCTGAGAAGCATGACACTTAAGTCAGGCCTAGGGAGGCTCAGGGGTCATTCGCCCTTCAAATTTTGACAGTTTTGGCAGAAATTGTAGTTGTCTTGTTTTCTCCTTCGACTTGTTATATATATGAGTATTCATAAGTATTCTCATGTCTGTCTTTACCATTGCCTTTTTTCTCAGCCAACAGCAAAATGGAAAGTCGCAAAGAAAGAGCCGAAGACCCCATTAGAAATCTCGTGCTACAAGAACCTTTATGTACAGGTATATATTAAGTTAATTACAGGTTAGTCACGAAGCCAGGACGTAGCATGGGGGTAGTGCCCCCAGCTCAACGATTTTGCCCACCCTTGCCCGTCCATAACTTTAAATCTTGATCATTTGGTATCTTGTTATTGTCTTTTCTATGTCAAAGATTATAGAACGAAGTTTTGTAATGTTATTTGCAAAGAACATTCTCCGGCATTGTAGGGAGGAGTGTAAATGTGTGAATTTTCCCTGAGGGCAAGCCCCTAGACCCCAAATGCAGCCTTCATGGCACCATAAGTGAATTGGTAACATTATAGCCAACAAAGAAGGCGTGGTGATCAAAACATTTCTAATCGGAGCCCCCAAACCCCTTTCTTTCCCTTTGTGTCCAATATGCACCCTCTTTACATTTGGGTGTAGCTGCCACACACATCTGGCCTTGTTGCCCCACCTGTCTTTTGAAAGCTGGCTCTGTGACTGTTACAGGTAGAAAGAGACGGTATACTTTTGCTATCACACTTGTTGGAGGTCTAAAGTCTAATTACAGCATTAGCCATCATGATTTGCTTTATGCTTTTGAGAATCACGAGAAGCCTGTTTTCCATTTTTCAGATTTTGTTGTTTTTATCTTTTGATACGATCAACTTCATGAGATCTGATCAGTAGCTATACATCCGCAGCTTTTCTACATGCCATCAAGTAACGTTTACTATTATCTATTTTTTCTGCTACTAACCAGATTATTCTGATACCCTGTTTTTTTACAGATGTATGACATTCTCTGTGATGTTGCAAACAAGGTGGAAAGTTCCTTATGAAAAATATTGACATGCGAGACTTTCTTTGCTTTTCAGAGAGCGTAATACCCCTTAGATATAGACCCATTTCACCATCTAGCAATGTTGTTGATAGAGATTTTTGTTGCTCTTTAAAATAAAACATTAATGCCAAGTGTAGCCCTAGATTTCTTAGATATTCTTCCAATATTGAAGCTTTTTTTGCAAAAGATTCTACTCAGTATACTACACCATCGACCCTCTTAATGTCTTTCGTCTCTCTGCTTTTTCTAAACTCATTTTGAAGCTAGTATTGATTATGAAATGTTTGGTTTGATAATAGCATCAATATTCATAGATGCATCCGCGGCCTAGGTCCTAACTATTCAACATATGTATCAGTTTTAAGTAGTGTAAAGAAATGTTTATTTTTATGACTCTTGACTGACCCTCCTCTTTCATTGAATTTCCTAAGGTTTTTATCTTGAATGATGCACGTTTTGCCTTCAACTTTCATCTCTTTTTGTTTTACTACATGGTACTTAGTATTATATACCCAGGCAGGCGCGCAACCATGAAATTTTTAGGACAGGGGTATCATCCACGAAGAAGAGCGCGCCAAATAGAGTTTAAAGAAGACATAGGTTGGGTAACATATTTCAGATCTAGACGGGTACGGTATCTTTTAATAATAATATCATAACTGGAACAAGCCCATCTAAGGGCTCCATTTCATTTGCAGCCAGGATCGATCTGTATCAGCCCGTAGATGGCTGAACTGGGTCGGAAGGTAACAAATACAAAAGCCCAATATATAGTCGGGAACTCTTCACGTCAAAAAATCTATGTCAATGGACAGAGCTATGTGCCAAGATTGTCTTTCCATAATTGAATGGGTATTGAAATGGTTGTCTGGAGAGCATTTCCCCAGAAACATTGTTGGGGCAATGCCCTTCAAAATTTGAGAAACACCTTTCTGCAGAATGCAATGAGAGTTTTATCATTGACATCTAATTGAAGATTTGAAACGAAAAAGGAAAAGCTACGAAGACTGTCCTTTATCGTCATTGCATGCATCAAACCGAACTTTCCTAGCATCAGATTGATTTGCGACCATTTACATTTTGAGGAGAAATAAGAGTTTTAAGAACAGGGCAGAAAGAACTGGGCCAAAAACGCGAAATTTCGCTTCATCACTGGGACAAAACGAGGGCCCAATGGCCCAGTACCGATAATGTTAACCAGCACCAAATTTAGAGTGGTCTTGGCCACAGGGCCGTGGCTAGAGATGGAAGGGTGGGGGGGTGTTGCTATTAATTTTGCCGACAGAAGGGTGTGGTTTTGGGTGTGGCTTTTTCTTGATTCGTTTTCTTTTCTTACAGCCACTCCCAGCTCTAGCGCTCATCGTGGTACACTGAAACCATTTCATGTGGTCAAAAGGAACGTGTGCTCGTTTATATTTAGCTATTTCCGATCGTTATGGATATTGTGAATTATGCTTTAAAAACCCATCAGAAATAAAAAGTAAAGTGAAATGATGAAAGCTCTGAGGCTACATTTCCTGATGAGAGAGCACATTTCCTGTAAAGCTTAAGTCAGGGAATGTTATTGAGAAATCAATTTTAGCTATCGTCTTCTTGCGACAATATTGATTTTCTGAAAATTGCCGACAACACCTTAATTCTTAGTAACTTTGCCGACAAGCTCGACGCCTGGGGGGTGTTACACCCCCACCCCACTGTAGCCACGGCCCTGCTTGGCCACTAATAGTGTTCATGGAAATTCAAGAAGTGGCCTTGGAAAGAAAACTTTAGGGGAGAAATGGGACATTTTGATAAGTTTCTTGTCCAAAAACTAATGAAGTCTACCAAAGTCCATTCCCCGAGAAATTTGAGCTAGATGAATGTTTTGAGAAGGCGTTTCCCACGCTTTCCAACAGTCTGAAGGGTGTGGTTAGCCAAAATTTTCAGGGGGCTTTGGCCCTAGACTCTCTTCTCTCGATAAGCACAGTTTTCAGGGGAACTAGGCCATAGCGAGAACTGGTCCTGTTACTGCATGGCGAAACAAGATAATGCTGAGAAAAATGTTCAGCGTAGGATCGGTATGGAATGCACCAAGGGGTTTGCAAAAGAGTGGTGTTGGAAAATCATGCTAACTTAGGCACTGATGTTAACAGATGCCCACTAGGCAGGTGTAAATAATACAGAAACTCTCATTCTATTGCTTTCAAGAGCAACTCCTCCTCCGTAATTAAACACCCATCAGGCAAGCTAAGAAAACTTCCCAAATCTGCGGCACACACTTTGAGGATATCGTTGCAAGCACCAAACTGGCACTTCTGAAAGCTGCAGCTTACCCGAAGTAGTAAAAACACCAAGCTATTTTAAAACTGAGAGGGGTGACTTGAACAGTGGCTTACTACGCCATTGTGGTTTGATTGCTGAGTTGTTTTGATTCTGTAGTGCGCGTGCGCTATCCATCTTGTTCATTCCAACTGCGAAGAAAAGAATTGATGGATAATTTCGCCTTTGAAATGACAGTGATATATTATCAACAAACAGTTGAAAGGAATGAGGAATGCTTTAGATTCGAATATGATACCACAGACAAAGGGGAAAATGCTATTTAGTTCTGCATTGTAGACCAAGTGAAGAAAGGGCTAAAACCTATTAGATTTCTTAGGCCCATAACTCGAGTACACACGGCGGTGAACTTGCGCGGTCGTTCAGTAAATTCGCTCAAAGAATTCGTCTCTTACGATTAGACATTGGAGAAATAGGATAAAGCATCAAGCATTACGACAGAGTGGTGATATTCATAGCAGACAACACCCGGTATTGGATCGTTTTGTATTGTATGTTATTCGAAAGCGCCGCAGGAATTCTCTCATTTACTCAAGTTTGGTTCACTTTCATTGGGTTTCAGTTTGCCCTCAGTTACCTAAAGTGGCCAGATATTTCAGCTGAATAGTTGAAGCACATATTTCATTCAAGGATATTTATAATTGTTTGTTCCTGTTGATGTAGGGAGGAATTTGTAGTTGTAATTTGGTTTCGTTTAGCATTCGGTGGATAACAACTGGCGCTTGACCTTTGTGGGCGAGTTATTCCGAATAATCCATAAAGTAAGACGATCAAGAAGTCAAAAATGACGAAGAAGAAGCAATCCTTCACGTGGGGTATGCATGGCCGCTAAATCTGGTTTGATGAAGGAGCGGAAATGACCACTCTACATGCAACACAATAATGTTAAAGTGATTGTGTATGGGAGGTGTCAATAGCGCTTACTAATATTGACAGAAGTTGACTAGCTCATTTTATAGCAATTAGGCAAAAAAACAATGAACTCAACAGAAAATAACGAAGATACAAGCTTTGGTGATGCGAAAACCATGGGACCGATTGAGTCACCATTTAAGTTAATCAAAGTCAAAGGTACAGTACCTGCCTTTGGAATAGCTTCTGGTCCTGGTGCCACCTCACCGACTTTAAAAAACCCTGGAAACGAAAGCATGACTTCTTCTATATCTCCAACATCTCCGACTATTCCTTCCCTGAGTGCTATCTCATTAAACCCGTTTTCCCTAAGCAAACTTAAAAAAACAACGCCCATGAATGGAACGACAATCCCACGACTTTCTCCGCTATCGGGGATGGGTAAGGATACTTCACTTGAACAACAAATTACAGAATTGCAAAATGAAATTGCCTGTCTAAAAAAGGAGATTGAATCTAAAGATGCAAAATTGAGCTCAAGTATGAGGAGTATCAAGATGTTTTGGAGTCCCGAACTGAAGAAGGAAAGAGCAGCACATAAAGATGATGTTGAGAGGATGTTGTTGATGAAAAATCAGTGTGATTCTCTGCATGCAGAGATAAAGGTTTGTGGTGTTTGTTTTTGTGTTGCAGTTGAAACTTCACTTTAATTTACTCAAAGTTATGCTATTTGATTGTGATGTATAATATTGAATCTGCCTCATTCAGTTTTAAATTTTCATGATGCCTCAGATTGTGCTGTTATGTACCCTCCTATGCATTTTACCATATGGTATACCCCATAAAATTATAAAAGACCACATTTTGTCAGGACTTTGTAGTCATTGCTAAGGTCGGGAAATTATCAGGATTTGCCCAGATATTAATGCATGCTTAATATGCTCGTGCTTTGGTATGCTTGTAAGCTACAGATTTATTTTCAATGTCGAGGATGTCTTGTGAGCCTGTAGCCATGCTGCAAGCAGTTGAAGTTCAAAAGGCCAACTGTTTTATTTTATGGATATGCTCAATTTTGAAAATAGCTAGAAACTTTAGCCCAGCTTCTTGAAACAAGGTTAGGCATACTTTTAGGACAATACTGAATGTTTTTTGTTTTGTGGGGCTGTGATCTCATGGCTTTCTTGGATGCAAGCAAATAAAATCATACACATTTTGCTGCATTGATTGAAAGTAATTTTCCATGTTGAGCATAGGACAAAAGCTATCACTTCAGGTGCCCAATAGACAGGGATCTCAATAGGTGCAGTGTTGAAAACTCTTCAATAGTTGATTCATGTGGGTTTTGTTTGGTGGATGGAGGGGGGGGATTGGAAAGCTTTGAAATTCAATGCAGTTGTGCAGTAGAAAGGATAGTGAATTATTGAATTAATTTGTGTAATGCACTTACTGTACCAACAAAGTTTGTACAAAGAGTTTGGAATTAGGGTTGAGAAAAAATATTAGTAAACATCCCCTTTCTATTGGGTATCAAATAGTAAGGGACCAGCCAATTCACTCAATTTATACAGTATGCTTTATGGCCAATACTGTGCAGTACAACAGTACATAAAACACTCCCAGTTTCTCTAGTTCCCCATCACCTGTAGATATTGTGTATAAACAGTTACTGAGATATCAAGATCAGCTTCATGGGATTTGATTTGGGCGCTGATAAGATCATGAATTTTATTTTAGAGGCTAAAAGCTGGTGATTGCTTATCAGATAATAGATCAGAAAAAGGACTTGGTGGGTCACAGGAATTAGAATTAACAGCTGAAGATAAAACTACAGATCTGACTTTTTTAAATGAAACATTGAGACAGGAAGTCCAGGCAATGGAGAGAAAATATGATAAATTGCTGCTAGAATTCAAAATGAAAAATGAGCAGTACTTGGAGAAAGAAGCTGAAGTAGGGACATTGAATCTTCAGCTTGAGAATTTAAGGCTCATAGAGAGTGAGAAGACTTCTTTAGAAGGTGGAATGGCTGTATATGAAGAGGAGCTTTTGAAGGCTAGAAATGAGCTAAAAGCAAAGGAAGTGGAAATTGTGACCTTGCTTGAGGTATTAATAATGCCCTTTATTTCATATCATTTTATTTTCCATCATTTGTTGCCAGTTCAGGTTGGAGCCATTCAAAAAGTATGTATACTCTGAAGGGAGGGGGAGGAGTTACCAAAAAAGCATAAAAAAAGCATATGAAAGTTTACAAGGGGGAGGGGGATCTTTAAAGAACATATATGCTCATGTAATTCTCATATGCTGACTACTTGTGAAGCATTGTAATGGAATATAACCATCTTTTAGGACTATGCGCCATGAACATAGGAACCAGGGGCATAGGGGGCTTTTTCACAACTTGTGTATATAAGGTGCCCCTTTTCAGCTTACACAATGCCGTTTTGTGCATGCGAGGGTGCTGTTGAATGGATGTGCCCCCACTTTTTGAATTCATCCTATGTCCCTGCTATACACCCAAGTTCCCATTGATTTTCATACCAAACTGTGATAATTTTAGATTGTTTAGTTATGTATTAACTTTCTCAACTTTTGAGCATAATGAGATAAAAAATAAGTTTTAGTATCTAGGTGGGGGGGAGTTGATGATGTAGAAGTATGTACACTTGGGGGATGGGGTACCTCAAAAACATACAAAAGCATACAAGGCTGGGGTCAAAAGTCAATGAATATTGAGCATGTGCACTTTTTGAATGGCCCTTTTTGTAGATCTGACTAAATACTACAGTTTGCTTTTTTAGCTAGTTGTTTTATGTATTTGCAGTATATAATTGTTATACTAATAGTTTATGGAAAGGGCTTAGTTGAATCTTTTTGTTAACAAAAGAAAGCTAATGCTCCTTACTCCCACTGTCCTCTGTACTGTTTTTGTGGCTTCAAGCTGACTTCTCCAATTGATGTCTATTTTATTTTTATGATGAGTTTTTGTACCAATGTTTCACAATGCTTAGTATGAATTCATACAAGAATTTATATTTCTCATTAGCAAATTCACTCTTTGCAAAAGGAAAAAGACAGGACATCAAACATGCTCAGAATAAAGGTATCAAACTTGTCAATTGTTTTTGGTCAGTTGTTTTTTAGTGAAGTTGCATTATCTGCAACCCATTTTGAATTTCAGTTGTTTTTGGCTTATACTGATGTTGGGAGTCCTAATCTTATGAAACTTGGTATTTTCAGGACCACTGAGAGAATTCAGAGGCCCAGGGGCTAAAGAGATAGCTGAGGCTTCCTGCAAGCATAGTAAGCAGATAATTTTCAGGGTCTAGAAATTAACTTTGGAAAATTAGTACTGGTTTAGTTTATGAGGCCCCCAGACCTTGACATTGGGTGTTGTGAGGCCCCTTGGACCTTTAGGCTCTGGGGCAGTTTGCCACCCTGCTTTTCTCTCAGTGGCCATGAGTATTTTATACTGATACATAACATACCCTGATACATAACAGATATCCAGCAGATGTTCTACTCTCTTGCATCAACCAAAAATTAGCCAACTGTGCAGCAGAAAAACCATTTGGTCCAGAGAAGTGCCCGGTATACATGAAATTGCCTTTGATTGGTAATGTTTCATCAAAGTTTGAAAATCATATTTGTAAAGCCATTGCATCTTGTTACTATGCTGTGAAGCCCCGTGTGGTTTACAACACTAGAGTTATGCTGCCATCTGCTAAAAAGGATTGCCTTCCTACCACTCAACAAAGTTATGTAGTTTATGAATTTTCGTGCCGATGTGAAGCTTGGTACGTAGGATGCACTACGCAGAGACTAGTAGACAGAATAAAATAGCATGTCCCCATGAGCATCAGGAAGGAAAGTAATACCATAAGAAAACAGCCACCTCATGTATGTAAAAACAACAAGTCTAAAATTAGTTGTGAGTCGGCCATAGGAGAGCACCTTATTGCAAATCCAGAATGCGCCAAAACATATACAGACAACAATTTTCGGATCATTGGGCAAGCAAGATCATCTTTTTATTTAAGTGTTTTGAAATCTGTTTACATCAAGACTCAAAACCCAGTCTTGTGTAGACAAAATGAGTTTGTTTTCTCATTGGGGCTCTTCAAGTAAACAATGTTAGTAGGTCCTAATTGGTCACACTTGGGGCCAAATAGATGCATCCTATCACATTAACCGCATCTGGATATATATTTCGGTTAACCGTTTGGTCACTATCCAACGTTTTCATACTCTGATGAGTGTAGGACGATTAAGTATGTCAAAAGAATGTTGCCGCTTTTGCGTGCTGTGGTAAAATACTGGATACAGTTTGAAGATAGAATAATTGTCACATTGTCTTTTGCAATACATTGATTCATGTATCAGAAAAGACATGATACTTATGTTATTTTTTAACTGTATACAGTATAAATTAATTTCAAAAGCTTGACCTTCTTCTTTGTAATTCATATGGAAAATCTATACTCAATCACTGTTACTTTAAGGAATCTGAGAATGAAGAACTGCAGTTTGTGATTAGACAAGTAAAAGATGAGGTATAATTTCCTTTATTGCTCCTTGTTTTTAACAGTAAATGATATATAATATTTAGTTGTTTATTATATTCAATTATAATAGATAGAAATTTTGAGTAATTAACAGTTAATTGTATCTATGCTAAGGAGTTTGTAAAGCATCTATGCCTTGTTTTGTGATGTTAGAATCAATTCAAGTGCTAGTGTTTTTACAACAAGAATTTTTGTACCCTTAGAGCCATTTCTACTTACATATTTATGTTTTAAATTAAATACAATCCTTTTTGAATACTGTACAAGTTTTGAATCTCATTTCATAGAAGACTTTGTTCATTATTTGATAAGTGGAGACAACAGAGGTATTGTAATGGATTTGATGTTGGTTCAGAGATCCATTTTAGTAAGAATACCTCTGGTGTATTGGCTAACTTATTCATAGATGTAGAAGTTTGCATGTTATTCTTAAAAGTGACATAGCTAGGCAGACTTCAACATCATGTTGTTGTTGATCAAGTCTTCTTCAAAATCATGCACTGCTTATGACAGTCTTAAATTCATTATATGATGTATGTTTAAGCTTCAAGCTGATCTCATTTCAGTAGTTCATCTTTGCCATAATTTGGTGTAGAATTGATAGGAAACATTCATTGCTTTACTTTATTCATGCTTTGATTCCGCATGACTTGTGTAATTAGATTTTGCAAGTTTTCCATGCTTTTTGTTTGCTTTGGCACCAATGAAGGACATAGCATGGCGCACCACCTCACCCTTTTTCTGAAACAACATGCCCAGTTCCTCAGCTCCATGTAATTTTCTCAACTGGAGATGTGGCCTTTAAGAGCTTTCTGTTTCATATAATGCCACCATTTTGGAATGGCAAAAGATGCTTCTTGCAGGCATTGTGTGTATTTAAGAACTTCACATACAGGCACCATTAATAATCAAATGTGCCATTTTAATTGAAATGGCATGTCAAGATATATCAAGATAATGCTGACTGTAGAGAGCTTGAAGTGCAAGTACAAAGGAACAGTGCCATTATGTTTGTGTTTGTGGAGGATAAGGAGGGATGCTGGAGCAACATTAGCACAGGGGAGGGGCAGAAGGTCAGAGAAAGGCTCTTACTTGCTATGACATCATAATGATGTCAGAATTTGAGCATAAGGGCTACTTTTCATAAGGATATGCTCTCAACCATTGTTGCATTTTGTGGCCAGTCATAAATTCCTGAGAATAGAATGAGGTTGAGCCTGAGAGAAGAGCAAATGTAAGTAGAAAATGTTTAAAATCATGTTAGAAGGCAGCATAAGAAGGACACTTTTGCCCGCCATGCCTCCACTCTTTGAGAGCAGGAGGGGTGCTGCCCCCTGCTCCAGCACCCCTGAGGATAAGCATGCATTATTGTGCAGGTGCCCTCAAAATCACTTTTTTAATGCATTGAAAGTACCCATTTGCACTTTGAAATTATGTCCCTTTCTCATATCCTAGATTCAGCACTAATGGCAGTATATATATCTTGGGTTTAGCTTTCCATACACAACTATAACAGTCTATTTTCATTATAGAATAATTTGCTTGGAAGCAAATACCAGGAAGCTGAAGATAGGCTGACATCACTGATGGACGATATGAAGGAAAAGGATGGAAATATTGCTAGTTTGGAGGAAACGGTAATTTGTTTCAACTTCCTCATACATCATGGCATAATGTATCAGAGCATCAGCTTATTAGTACAGGTGGCTGTACCTCAAAGCATCTTGCTCATTAGTTTTGACCCATTGCCCATATCTTCACTATTTGCTGATTCTAAATTGCTTTTGTGTACTATTATGTACATTCCCTTTGATACTATCTTGTCCTGCATGGCAATTGTCTTCCTGTTATTACTGCATGTTTTCAAACATGTCAACATGATGCAGCACCTGCAACTCAAGGCATTTTCAGGCCTCAATTTCTGGAATAAAGTCATAAAATGTCATAGAAAATGAAATTTTTGAAATTTTGTCATAAAGTGTCAGTAAAAGTGGCCAAATGTCATAAAATGTATTAAATGTTTGTATGAAAAATTCTTTCTCATAAGTGGTGGCTTGACTATTTCATTATCCCTTTTGCAAACAATTGATACCTCAACTGTAACTTTTTAAAGAATAAAAATGAAGTATTTGAGATTCACACTAAAGTTTTTATAAAGGTTTCTTTACAATGAAAGCTCACACAGAAGTTGGATTTTACCTTGTTTGTAGGATAATATTTCAAATGACCAATGAATAATGTAAATTGTGTTATAAAAGTCTTTGAATAATGTCCTAAAATATCCTAGAAATTCAGCAAAAAGTTTCATAAATTCATGAAAAGTTGTTAAATTTTTAGTGGGAGGCCTGCATTTGTCATTAATTTTTCATTTGTTTTATAGCTCATGTAGCCCAAGAGTGTTGTGACTCCAAAAATTATGGAGGGAAAATCTCATGAAGGAGGAAAGAATAAGCTGTGGATATTAAACAGGGGACCATTTACCACCCTTTGAAGCAATAAGTCACATTTTGGGGCCCACTGGGCTTTTTCCCAGTTTCCTGCCAGGCCACAACACCCCTGATACAACCACTTCTGTAGACAGCTGAAGTGGATTAGGGGACGGATGGATAGGCAATGTTAGGGGGTGGGTGGTTATGCACTATTTTCGTGATAAACTGTTACGGAAAATACAAGAGGTGGAGGGTTTCGTTACGTAAAGCCAAAAATATAATGCAGTTTCCAAAAATACTCAAATGAACAGAAATTTTACAACGTCCGACCTAATGGAGCTGGAGTCTTGGACTATCCCTTATCCGCATCACGTTATATTTTGCACATAAATACATACCAGAGTTTTACGTAACAAAGAGGGGGTATGAGTTCGATAGTGACAAGCCGTTACATAGGGGGTGGGGGGGGGGTCAAAATGGCAATTTTTCCGTTACGTACTTTTTGAATGATCTCAATCCCCAGTGAATTTTGGGGATCAATGCCTCCTACCATCCTCCACTTTCTATGGGCCTGTGTAGATCAGTATTTTCAGTGGTCGAATATAACTTACTAACTGCTTTTGATGCAATGGAAAGTGAGCGCAAAGATCTTCAAGTGCTCTTTAACATTCCTCACACTTTCCTAGTATACTGAAGCTGCCTAGCATCTCCCCTTTTTCTTTCATAGCGTCACATATTGTAATGTAGTAAAAGACCATGGGAAGACTTCTCCATTTATATGGTTCTTGGCTCTAAATAGATACTCATTCAGGCTTTCAAAGCAAGCACTTTAGAAGATACCAAGACATATATGTCATTGCTCATGTGGAGTTTTTGTTTTTTAAAAACTGCTTGTTTTATGTTGTTAACTATTAATTTCATAAATATTTCTCCATAATTGCGGCTTTATGCATCAGAATACTCTGTTGTTTGGTGATATTTATACAATGTCTTGGAAGCCAGACAACAAACCGCAAATATTTAGCACTTGCCATAGAGCTATTGCGCTATTTATGAGCCTAGCAAAGTTACTTTGTTTTTGAAGCTCGTTGAATATTTGCCTTCTGATTCCTGTTAATAACCACGGTGATAAAGACATCATAGTGATGTGTGTGAAGACCTCTTTGGTGGAGCTTTAGTGGTTGGTTTTGTAGTCTGTGATCTTTAAATAATGCGGTGGCATAACTATGTTTCCTAATTTATTTAAAATTAGAAGCAGAATTTATTATTGTTTATCTTAATTGATGTATATTCATATCGTCATATCAATTAAGAGAATTCACAGTATGTGACAGTTCAAGCCATCAAGACCTTTAGCAGATCAATGGGTTGACATTTTATCATGCAAACTGTATTTTGCTTATCAAATTCATGATTGTGCCGCTCTAAACTTTATCTTTTCAAAGTCCTAAGGCACACAGTGATTTGAAGAAATACGATAAAGAACCATCAGTTTGGCCTGTTTTGGAAAAGCAGAATTATCCCTCTCTCTTTTTATCTGATTCCATGGTATTCAGTTATCACTGCTACCCAGGGCAGACCTTGCCAGTCAGTTAATTGTAGTTGCAAGCAGATGTTGCCATCTGATTCCATATTGATTCGGTATCATTGTTGCCCAAGGCAGGTCTTGCCAATTAGAGTTAAGTGAAGTTGAAAACAGATTTCGCCATTTGATTCCATGTTGATTCGTTATAATTACTGCCCAAGGCAGGTTTTGTCAGTCACATTTTATTGCAGTTGTAAACAGATTTCGCCATCTGGCGTGTACATAGCAGACAGTTGGCAGTACATTGTTTTTGCAATTCAAGTATCTAGGCCGAGATGGCCCTTAACTGCATGCATGTCTACAGCGAATTCAAGATACATCTAACTACGCAAAAACACGTGCTGTAAGACCAAACGCCATAGTAATCTAGTATCTAGTTGCATTAGCAAGAAAACAACCCATGGAAGTTAAATTTGACTAACTTCCTAGCCTTGCAGCAGTAATCAGTATCCTTTATACATTGTTTTGTCATGGTCTATATTTCAGGAATATAAATTATTCCACTCTGCATATTCTAGACACAAGATAATTCTAGAAATTCCACTTTATTTTTTACAAAGGAGATTTTAGGCGAGTTGAGTGTTTGTGCAGCATTTCGCGACGTTCTTTCTGGTTTTTAACAGCATTCTCTCCATGTGTTTGTTGCTTTCTCTTTATCCAGCCTCAGCGCTGTATTTCACAGCATCTAATGCTACCGCTAGCTTATCACCATAAGTTTATGCAGTGAACTTGCTGAACTATCTCAGTACTTCCATGTATAATTCAGGGAGTATTTTCACTATGAGCAAAAGTTGAATCATAGGAAGTATGAAGAAAACACATTTCCTTATCTTTTTGCCAAAGGAAAAGGCTAGCCAAGATTGTGTAATTGGTTCGTAAAATGTCTTTTCATCTTTCAAAAGGCTCGTGTTTTGCATCACATCCGTAAACTTATTTTCTCTCGCCGTTTTTTTTAGAGAGGGAACTTAAAGAGCGAATTAGAATCTAGCTTGGATGAATGCAAGTCTTTGCAGAAAACATTGGAAGATACAAGAAGCAAGATTTTAGATCTTGTCGAGGATTTAGAGAAAGCAAAGCAACAAGCAGGAAGTAAAGATGAGGAGCTTATTGAATTACGTGATGAGGTAAGGAAACAACTGTTGCCTTCTATTGCCATCGCCTTTAAGTTTTGTGATATTTACAAACCTATAGGTGCATATGCAGTTCATTTGGATGTATATGTGCATGCAGTGAGGGACGTCGCGAGAACCCTTTTATTGGGGTGGATGTAAGATTTACCTGGTTAATAACTAGTTCTATGGTCACCGATCACTTTTCATTCCAATGTCTTAAAGCAATGTTCTTTGGCCATTTACAGGCGTTAGGGGCAGGAAGGCGAGCTTGGCTATCGAAAACATTCAATATGCTAGACATTCTCTCGCATCTATCATAAGGCTCACGCTGGTTGGGCCCGGAGATGACTTTTCAAATGTGTTTTCGCAAAAGGCTGGAAAACGCTATTTTGAGATTGGCTTTTGCAAATACAGTAAATACTACCTTTAACTATACGTTCTTTCAGCTGTTGTACAAGCATTATGTAGTCTTCAAAAACGACCTGATTTTGACGATGTATTGACTTTATCTTAATTTTCTCAAGTTCCAAAAGTTGGGAGGGTGTTAAACCCCCACACCCCCGGCTGGTCGCTACGCCCCTGGATGCAGTGGCTTAAGGAGCTGCTTTTGATACGTAATATGGCTGGGAGAATTTGTTGCAATTGGAATTATATGGCGGGGGAATACTCGGTTAATTCAGGGACTGTCATAATATTTCTGGTGTAGGTTTCTGGCACCGTCATATTGATTTTAAACTGGGCCTTGGATATTTGTTTCATTCCAAGTTACCTGTACTTCCAGTCCAAATGTTTAGTTTGACTTTGTCATCAAGATATTTAAATACCCCATGAGATGAAAATATGAGTCTGGTTACAAGTACTAGTAGCATGGTCTATGTTTGACATGTGTGTTCTTTGTAGAGGCATGAAGAGCAAGTTTTGATGATGCACTGCGTTTTATAAGAAACCGGTTTATAAGAAACCTAGCACTAGACAACTTACAATTTAAGAAACTTTTAGAACTAGAAGGAAAGAGCTGAGAGTCTTCAGACAAATATAACATCAAAATAGTTACTTGGTTTAACGTAGAGCTGTACCAAGCAATATGAATATGACATTGCCTTTGATTTTAGATGGCACTGACGTATTTTGTTTAATGCTAATAGTTTGCTTCGTCCACATGTTGTTTACGTTTTCACAGCAATTTCGCTCGTTAAATTAAGGAACTGTTAAGACACTTTTAGAACTATAATGTATGTTAAGTTTAAGAATATTTTACGACTAAACCTTGAGCCTGGATTTCTTATAGAAAAATACAGCGCATGCAATTCAAATTGAACTCCTGTTACTTCTGAATCGAGTCTTACTTTCATGGTGAATGCCTCACTATTATAACCGGGCCTAGGTTTTTTACCGATATCGAATGATGGCATATGATTTTGTTTAGCAAGTCTTAAAGAAGAATGCTTGCTGCTTTGTGTTCTTCTAGTACAGCTTTGGGAAAATCCAGTTTTATATTTTATTTTGTTGGGGAATGCACGGTGTTCTTGCTTGCTGAGAACTATTGTCTAAAGCTGCAGAGAACATGTTGAACTATGTTGAGGTCAATGTCCAGTCATCGGAGTTGTCTTGGAAAGACAAATTTGTCATAAAAGAGACCCAGCAAATTTCAAGCTAATCTTATTACCCATAGTTTTATGCTTTTACTTCTGTGCATTCTAGCATGAAATATCCTGTCACATGTAATTCTTTTTGCGAAGGGAAATCTGTTTTGAAATAATTTGTTTGGAAACTAACTTGTACGTAATGCAAGCCGTAGGCATGTTTTGTTTATACTGTTTACATTTTGGTTGCCCTGGGGAATTTTGACTTCCTGCTTAGGCTAATTTTTTATCATTTTGCCCTTTTGAGAATGTAGGAGATGCTTATAAGAAGGGGGTGTAGGACTAAAACGGGTGCAGGCCACCACATTCTTCAATTGCCTAGATAATTAAGTCACGCCTATTTTTCACGTTCGTTATCCTCCTATCTAGAAACTTACTTTTTTGTAGAAGCCACAAGCCTTCTCTATTAAAAAGACAATCCGATTACTGCAAAAGTGTTTATATTTCGAAGTTTATCGAATTGTTCGAAAGTATTACAGAATCTACCGAATGAAACAAAAATATTAGGGGATGTCGCAACCCCTACAACCCCCCCCCCCACGAGAAATCCGTTTATGATGATGTTAATGAAATGTTCTATTATGGCATGTGCCTTTCAACTTTCAAATCCTCGTTCTCTACTGCAATTGGAAGTGGAGAGTAGTATTTTGAGTACAAACAGGCTTTTTTGTATCGATTTGTGTTATTACAATGCAATTTTCTCATTTGAAAGGTTCTTAAGATGAAGTTGGTTATTGAAGAAAACGAAAAAGTTATCGAAGATAAGAAAGAAGTTGTAAGTAAAATGCAAGTGTCAAGGCGAAGGGAATCAGTTGAAATGAACGACTTGAAAAGTGTTGTTGAATGCAAGAGCAAGGAAATAGAAAGCCTCAACAAAAAGGTTCGTTTACATTGAAATTTTGCTCTGACTTATTGTATATGCCATGTTCAGCATTCTATTAGCTTCTGTGGAAATCTAGCAGGGTTACCACCATATCAGGGAAATCACGCCAAATCAGGTAGATTTACTTTTACTCAGGGAAAATCAGGGAAAAATACAGATTTTCCATAAAATCAGGGAAAACCAGAAAAGTTTTAAGTTTCTCATTGTTTTACATAGCGGTGAATTTTTCCATACTCAATCACAGATCCAGTGAGTGTGGTAGTTGCCAAATTTTGCCCTTTTATATATCACCCTGTTCTATGCAACCTCTATGAAGTGCAGTGCCATTTTGTTATGAAGCTGAACATTTGAGCGGCTAGAAATAGGTCAAAAGCTCCCCAAAACCTTATTTCTTTCCAAATACGTGATGGAACAGTAATTGAGGGCATAGGAATATTAGGGGAAATCAGAAGAAAAAGAGTAGCATTTCACTGAAAATATCAGGAAGGGAAAATCAGGGAATTTTTCACTAAAATGATAATCGCAGCCCAGTCTAGAGTTTGTCTGTCTGTTTATATGAGATCAATATAAGGATTTGACATTAACAAATAAGCAATCTATGAGCAGTTTTATTTCAAAATTTTTCATCTCGGACTTTCAACCTTTGTTCATGGTTTTATCAAGATTCTGGTAATTTAAAGGTTATAATTTTCTTGATTTTATTATGTTAACTTATCGTTTCATGCACAGTCATTTGATTTTTTTCTCAGTTGTTTTTAGCTCAATTAATTTTGCTTATTTTCAGTAGTCTAATCTTAATGGAGTACGCTCAAATAGCAAAGCCCAGCTATTACTTCTTAATAGTCGGCAAGCTTTTGTAGGGCTCGTGCAGTCAGGGAAAATCAGGGACAGTTTTGAGGGACAATTTTGAGATTTATGACCCCTTGCATGTTACGTTTTGGGATGTACGCTGCCTTTGTTTTGACCCATGTATCGTGATAAAGAGGTTTGGTTTCTTTATTTCAGTACGAGACACTCGATACCTACTTGTCGCATCGTGAAACTGCTTTATCTCATGCACGTGATGAACTGAATGAAATTAAGTCAAAGCATGCAAGTTGTACAACTACAATCAGTTTCATGGAGAATCAAATCACAGATAAAGATCAGTTGATTGCGAGGCTAGAAAAACAGCGCAACCGACTTGAAAGAGAAAAGGAAGAGGAAGTGCAGAATGCTGTTAGAAATAAGGATGATAATGAGACAAAAAATTCATCGTTGGCTGCACTTGTTGAAGAGAAAGGGGTAATTTTATGTTAGCGATTAGCGATTGTTAGCGATATCATAAAAGGCTGGAAGTCATCTTATTGCAGCAGCTCATTTTACTTTAGTGCGTTGTCTATTTCGCTTTCTTTCTGGATTCAGTTGACGAGCAAACCATTAAAACAATGTAGCATAGCTACAATTCAAGCCACAAATTTTGGAGCTCTTTGCACATTTTGATGGATTTTCTCTTGTTCTCCATCCCTCCCCCCTTTTCAATGTTGAATTACGAAAACTTGGGCACTAAATTGAGTTTACTTGTTGTTCCTTCCATATTTCTTGCTGCTCATTTTCGCTTGATGAGGTTCATTTGCTTCCATTTTCTGTTGTTTTCATTCGATTTGTCATTCGTCTACCATTTCCTCTCCTCCCAACGATCTGCCCATTTTTCACATTGTGTACCAGCATCCCGGGTCGCTACAGGGTATTTGGAAACCGTTACCATTTCCTCTGATCTCACTGTGGCTAGTATTGTTTCACAGGGATCGGTTCTTCATTTGTTTTTTTTTGTGAAATAGCCTTTGCTGCTTTGATTTGAATTGCTTTGATGGTATGTTGTATATTTGCTGAATGTCATTCACACCAAATTAACTTTCATTAGAGTTAGTTTCTTGATATTATCGTCCTTAGATGCTTATAAAAGAATTAGAGGAGAAGGTAGAGAAATTTCAGACGGATCTTGATGAGAGCAGGAAGGAACTATCATCATATAAGAATATGGTTAAAGAAAAGGACAGTCGAATAGATTCACTAACTAACGAGTTGGATACGGTAACTAATATTTATATTACGAATTCAAGTCATGTTTATATAGAACTAGTCTTTGCTTGTCATTTTTAGGCCTTCAGATATGAAATCTTGAGTATTTTTTTATATGGTTTTGTGCAGTTAAACTGAGATGAAGTGATTCGTGGCACATGTATTGGGTTTTGTTAAATTTTATAAAAGATGTAGAACTTTGACTAACACGAATATTGTCATGGATTTGAATTAGGATGCTATCAATTTTTACTCATATTTTTTTTAAGTTCCCTGACATTTAATAGCTACGGAGAAAGGATGAATTTCATTATTTCATACGCCCTGTGCCTTTTCTGCATGAGTACATGCTCTATTTTGCATGCTCTAGTTTTTCCCACTTAGATTATTTAAACCCCCTTTTGATCTCATATTGAACTGAACATGTATGCCCCGAAATGTCTTTTTCAAGTGGTAGTGTTTAAAGGGTTTGTCAATGTAATTTCACAATGGTAGTGTCCAATGAAAGGATGCGTCAATGATAGCGTCTGATCTAATTGTTAATGGTAGTGTCTGATTTATAAATGGGACGAAAATGCAAACTGAAATTGACTTTGCCTCTCGTCGTGGCATTTGTTCTTCAATTCATTGCTTCTTTCTTACTTTGGTGTATTTAACTATTGATAAGACGTTGTTTTTTTAGGCGAAGCACAGCATCGAAAATCTGGAAAAAACCCTAACGGAAAAGAAAAACAATGAGGAGAATGACAAGAACTCTTTTCGTGTTTCAGAAGATCCTCAGAAAAGGTTCTCGGGAGGCACTCCTGCCAAAGATAGCAAAATGATAAAACAACTATGGGACGAAATTGCTAAAAAAGATAGCAAACTACAGGATCTTGAAAAGTAAATATTTAGATATAGATTGATATTGTCTTTATTGAGCTTACATTACGAGATCAGTAAACCACTATCAATGCTCCTTTTTTTAGATTTACTAAATGTCAATTAATCAGATCCTGATTCTTATGAGTTTGTTTTATGTTAAAAAGAGAGGATACAGTAATCGCCTGCATATAACAACCGGGGTATTAAGAACCTGCTAGGCTAAAATTTCCATTTTAAGCCCCCCTGTACATAAAAACCTATTTGGGCTAAAATTTTTATCTAGGTTCTTATTATTGGGGTTGCTACTTAAATATCTTGACATTCCTCTTTCAAATAATTTCCAAGTAAATGCAAGTTAAATTTTGTAAAAATTGTATGATGTACATACACTGAATTTCCTGTAGGCATTTTCCTTCGAAAGAAAAGATTTATATTGTGTTATTAGATGATATTCATGCTGTATTAAGTATAAGCAGCTTTGATGAATTAATTCAAAAATAATTCAAAAATAAACTCTTCCTTACGAGTATACGTTTCGAAATATATCTTCCTCAATACTGAAGAATATATAGGAGCAGCCGTAGCCTAGCGGTAATGAACTCGACTCAGACCAACGTGGTCCTGGGTTCAAGGCCTATCGTAGGCCATTTGTAATAGCAGGAAGGGCATCCGGTCCTAAATGCTCATGCTAGAGCTAAAGCCCTCTCAGAGGCACCCCCAAGCCCCAAGGAATTGGGGGAAACGGAGGTAAAATCGATTAAAAAATGCTATATTTAGTATATTGAGATAAAATTGGTATGAAAATATAAGAATCCATTTTAAGAGCCATTGTAGCCTAAATTTACTTTAAGAACCGTTTACATAAGAACCCATTTAGGCTAACTTGAAAATTTAAGGCTCTTATGGTATGCGGGCTATTACTGTAGAATACTCATTTCATTTTTATTTTAAAATATTTATACAAATTAACAAGGTTCATTAATAATGATGTTTATGAACCGGACCTGTGACAAAATAAATAAATAAATATATCCTAGGAATGAATAAAATGTAAGTATACAAAGCTAATTTACATACCTAATTTACAGAGTAAAACTAAAGAAATGAATAAAGTTAAAGTAAATGAGAGCTATCTTTGTCTGGAGTTGGTCTTTGAAAGCTTTCAGGAAGCCTGCTTGTTTTGTTAGCATTTCTAGTCCGTTCCATATTTTACATTGAATTTTAGGTTAAGATTTTCGTATTTGTTTCTGTTATGTTTTTTATTTTGTCCTAAGAATGGTATTTGCGATCTGGCTAGATATATGTTTTGAAGTTGGAGTACAAAAGATGGTATTTCCTCCTGGTTTGGGCTAGAGAATATTCTAAAATATATTCATATAATTATTTATTTATTTATTTACATTAAATGTGTTCTAAAGTATTGCGTGACCATAGGTTGGACGGCAGCTATGCATAGTCTATACGTATTGGTTTTGGAAGTTTAGATTGAATTTTTTTAATTTTCTGTTTATAGACAGTTAAAGGACAGAGGCAAGCAATTGAATTCATTGAGAAAAAATCAAAACCTTGAAAAGCAAACGCAGTTTCTTACGGACAAAAATAAGTCGGATGGTAACCAGCAAGTAGTTGAATTGAAGGCATGAGCCGCTTAATTATAATTCTTCTTATTCTAATTTGTTGCTGTTGTTGTATGTTATTGCATCTGAAGAGTAAAATAGCTATGGCCTAAATGTGGTGTACCGTAATTCCTCAAATAGGCCTACACCTCCGAAAAAGCCCCCCTCGAATAAGTAAGCCCACACCTAGAAATTCAATTTTGCAAATAAACGCCCCCCTCGAATAAACCCCCATGGGGCCTTACTCGAGGGAAGCATAATTGCAGAATAATTTGTATACAGTATTACTTCCCTTCACTGGAGACAAGCAGAAAGAAACGTGACAAAAGTGATGATAATGGAAAAATCGTTATTAACGATTAAATTTTGTTTGCGAAATAGCCTTTTTGTGATTGTTTAGTTTAGTTGATTGAGAAAATTATGTCATTTTTTCTTTTAACCTTTGAGGAAAATGCCAAGCTTTGAAATAAGCCCCCTTTAATTAAGCCACCCCCATCGAATATGCCCTCTCATCGAATAATCCCCCTCCCAGAAATTCACGCCCCCCGTGGGTTATTAAAGGATTTACGGTAATATGCCCAGACCCGTGGGGATGTTTTCAGATTCTACCATTGGCTATCACTGCTGACGGCCGGAAAAGCATCCGGTCTTAAAAGACTGCAAAATTCTCCAATAAGCATATTCTAAACTCAGAGCTTGCCCCAACAGATTTATTGAGTATTGAAGAATCTGTAGCACAACAACTCTTGATGTCATTTGAATTCGAGTGGCTAGATGAGTGACAACAAAATATTTGCAAATTCATTTCAATATAAACATTGAGTTGGTCAGTTCTTTGATTGGATCTTTGACCCGTTGTTCTTCCCGAATTGTTATTTAATGCTCCTAATTTCGGTGCCAATTGTAGAAATACCTGTGTGTTTTAAGTTTTACTGTTGCTCCATCCTGCTGTACCTTGCCACTTTAAGTTTGAAATTTATTAAGATTCATGGGCTTGGTTTCATTTATACATTACGTTCTTTTCTCCGCTCATAGGAAGATGTAACGAAGCGAGATGAGCGGATATCAATGCTTGAAGATGCGTTGCGTGAAAGCGTCAGCATTGCTGCCGAAAGGGAGGAGCTGCTAGCTCAACATGTTGAATTTTCCGAAGAGGCAGGCCGATCAATACGTGAATTAGAGACAGATGTCGATCGGCTTACAATGGAGAAAGGAATAACGAACATAAAGAACTCATTTCTAATTTTGAGCCTTGCAGAAAGAGATACTTTGCTGGCGTCATTGAAATCAATGAAGAAGCGTAATATCGAAGAGCTGATGAATATTAAGTGTGTATTCTTTGTTTATAAATTTTTGTTTGCAACAAGTTAGGGACAGCTCAAGTAGTATGGCACAACGTTATTGACAATTTTAGATAAAAATCAAATTTTGAACATTTTGCAGGGTTCATACTGAACCTGCAAACGTGGAGAAATAGGCCATTTTTACAAAACGTCAGGAAAAACCTGGAATAGTCTGGGAATTTTCTATAATTTTTATCCAAATCACGAAAAAGTCAGGGACAACAAATTATTTAGTTATCATATCATTTAAGTTAACTATTGGCATGGTTGTTTGCAAAGTCATCGCTCTAATTGTCATCAGTAAATGTGAACTGTGAACTTAATACTTTGCTTTGTAAAGTAACAAGTATTATGTGCATTACCTATGTATTAGCTCCATTTTATTTACTTTTTGTAAATATGTGAAATGGGAGTCAGGGAAAAAGTGGGTGTTTTTGACTACCAGTCAGGGAATAGTCAGGGAATTTTGATTAACATGTTGGGTATGAACCCTGTTTTAGATAATTACGCAAGTGTAATCATTGACTTGAACCATCCCCTTGAATTATGCCATCATTTGCTCCCCCCATTGGGAAGGTGGCATTATGTCATCATTCAATCCTCCCCTTCTCCATAATCAAGCATAGGCATTTTCGGTGACCCTCTCTCTCTTTAATGAAGCAACATTTCAACGGTACCTCCATTGTTTATTCTTAACAGTTCAGTGCCTTTTTGATTCAATGCAAATTGTAGCATGCGATTATTGATTGATGAGCGCAATTATTTTCAACAATAAATATTTCATAGGCAAGCGGCTCTTCTTGCTGCCATATCAGAAAAGGATTCAAACATCGCATTACTGGAGTTGCAATCTTCTTCAAAAAGCCGGAAGCAAGAAATAAAACAATGCAAATCAGAGAAGGATAAGCTGGTGAATGAATTAAAGCTGCAGGTAGGCTTGTTTTCATATTAATGTAATGCAAATTTTATGCTAATTTATTGTAATTTTATTTACTTTTATGGTAAATTATTGTAATTTTATTTTATTTGTTGGAGAAGCCTCATTCAATGGCGCTTCAATAATAAGCTTGTGAATGAATTGCAACTGCTGTTAGGCTTGTTTTTCTGCTAGTTGTTTACCTTCATTTTGTTGTTTTGTCCATTGGGAAACATCACTCAATAAAAATTTTCAAATTTCATAGTATTCATGCACAACTTAGCATTGACTGATTTAAATAAAGTGCCTTTTATCAGCTCTACATTTTGCTTGATATTTTTATCCAGACTTTTTTACTGCTGCTTAGTTTTTTAGCTGACTATCATTTACTATCATCAACTTTATTTATTAATTGTTCGCGTGTTTCATTAGAGCAACAATTCATCTTAATCATGGGTCCTATAGCTCGCGGACCAGATGTGCCTCGTTTAGAGATTGCATCTACTAATTCGTTTCGTAGCACGATAACTAATGACCAGAAGTGACGCTAATGCAGTGGTTTCTCAACCAGGGCTCTGCCAATACAGTCCAGGGGATTTGCCTGAAGTTGCACAAATGCTATGATCGATAGTAATTTTTTGTTCGCCCTTGCAGATATATGAACAGGGGTTCCTCGACCCACTGGAATATTGCCTTAGGGTTCCGCTCCGGCAAAAAGGTTGATAACCGCTGCCCTAATGGTATTAAACACTTTTTCTGTCATTGGTTTGCTCAGTTAACTAGCCTTTTTAAAAGTTACAAAATCTGAGACAGGTTTTACTTTACTGTTATAGGTCTCACTTATAAGATGCTTTCACGTACAATACTTGGCAAAAGTCCCTGGGACATTTTAAAAAATTACGAAAAAATATAGCTTTCTCAGAATTTCAACCATCACGCCTTGATGCGCCCCCCCCTTCCCCCTAATACAATGTTGGTCTGTTCCTTGAGACACTTAGCGTTATTGTGCACGAAAAATGTTTCCGTTACCGCATGTACATCTCCCATTAACCAACATTGTTTAGGGGGAGGAGGGGGGTGAATGCTCCGTCCAGATTAAAAATATACAAAGTGTCCCAGGACTTTGGGCGAGTATTGGAGTTTCATTCATTGTCAAAATTAGCATATGGCTGTCACATAGACGTATTGAAAAATATAAGGCTCTTTACGCCAAAAAGGCTCTGGACCTCTGATCTTTATTACATAGTGCTGATTGGATACATTAATATTTGATTTGTTTACTTTTTGTCTCCAGACGCAGCAGAGAATAACGGTCACAAACAATGAAGAAAACAAGGAAGGCTTTCTTTATAAAGAACTAGAAGATTCTCCAAACGAATTAGTAAGTTCCTGAACATTATATAATTTGCTTTTTTAGGCGGGCTTTATGACTGGCGATCAGGGAAATCTTGATATTTTCAGGGAATTTAATGAACGTGTGGAAAACATTGGGAATTCACCAAATTGCACTCTTGTAACTGTCCTTTATTTGGAACATTAGGCAGCTTTTTTAGAATTTATATTGAGTGAGAGTGAGTATGGTGGGGAATTTTCCCAGAAAAATAAGAATTTCTATAAGCAAGAACCACTTGTTACCCTGATTTACTTCGTACAGCATTTTCGTTACATTTTAGTCTTTCACATGTTGGTTTGGCCTGTATGAAGCCTTGATTTTACATTTTAACCCCTGGACATTTTGCAGTAGAAGTTTGCGAAATGCCACCATGATTTCATCTGGGATTTTGATATATTAGGTTACACTATATTATATTATATTTTATATTATATTATTTTTTATTTCATATTATATTATGTTATATTATACATTATATTGTATTATACTATATTATATCATAGTATATAATATTATATTATTTTACATTATATTATATTATGTTATTTTAGATTATATTATACTATATGATATTATTATTTTATGTTATTTTATACTATATTATGTTATATTATATTATATTATATTATTTTATATTATATTAATTATACAACGTTATATTTTGTTATGTTTTATCATATTATATCATATTGTGTTGTTGTGTTATGTGAAATTGAAACAAAGTTTGTTTTTCATAGATATTGCAAGCTTTACGAAGCCTTTCAGATAGCGGCGACAAGTTAGAATTCTATATCGATGCACTTTTGTCGTTTGTCAAAGAAAAGAACCTTGAAATTTTGAAAGAGATGCCAACTTTGCAAAAGCGGAGCCAGAAATCGTTAGATAAGTTGCGAAATGCAAGTAAAAGTCAGGTATGCATTGACAGAAGTTATGCAGTAAGTAAAAATGTAGTGCTTCTTGAGTCTGGAGCTACTGTGTCAGGAATTCTGTTCAACATAAAAGGAAGTGTAACGGTACTGTTAATCAAAATTATATCGTCTTGGTGGTTCGTTTATTCCAACCATTCGATGTGAACCTTTATTGATCATATGTACTATTCTGTTATTTCGTTCAATAGAGCCATAAGCAATTGGAACAAGCTTTTCTTGTGCCTATTTCATCATGTTTCAGATTATTCAGTTTTTTTCAGATTATTCATATTATTTCAGATTATTCAGATTTCTTGCCTATCCAGACTTAATTCAGAATTTTCACATTGTTCGCTTTATCTCAGATTATTCAGATCACTTAAGATTATTCATATTTCTTTTGTGCTTGGCTTATTTCAGAATACTTCAGATTCTTTGGTTTGCATCAGATTATTGAGACCATTTCAGATTATTCAGATATTATGTTTATATTCAGCTTATTTCAGAGCATTTCAGAGTATCCAGTTTATTTCAAGCTTTTTAATCTACTTCAGATTCCTTGCTTGTATTCAGCTTATTTCAGGTTATTCAATCTACTTCAGATTCCTGACTTGTATTCAGTTAATGTCCTGATCTTATTTACTGACCAATTTCCCTTGCAGCTTCTTCGGGAATTCCAAAGATGCGAAGAAGATTGTGCGCAGCTAAAGAGCTTTGTTGAAATTCTTTTAGAAAAATTAGAAGGCTAAATCTTTTATATTTCTAGTATAGGGTAAAGTCATCCATTTATATCTAAATATACATACAGCTATACTTATAAATTTTTACCACGTCGTTATTGAGAACTTATTGTATTAAGCGGAATTGTTAGTTAGAGATTTTTAAATCGAGTTTATGCAAGTAGTCCAGAACTTAACTGTATTTGATTTTGCTCGTACGATATGACTTAGGTGAAACTTGATAAGCTTTTTCAACATTGAGACTCTTGTTCTAATGATAGGCGATAATCATTAGGGTTTCTTACAAAAAGAAGGCCCTTCGAAGGTTTTAGGATGAAAATTTCGTTGTTGTTGTCTTTTCTCTTTTGAAATATTCGAGCACCCATTGACGGTCAGATTTTATATGTTAATACACGTTTATGTATAAGAAACATGAGGCTGAAATTAGGCAAAAATTAAGAAGCATTTAAGAAACATAGGCAGGCTGAGTTTCAAATAATGACTTGCAAAACTCTTTTTATTAGTAAATTTTGACCAAACTGGCAAGAAAATGGAGTGAACAGCCATTACATTCCTCGCAAAACCTGAGCATCCTTTTTCTTGCATCACAATTGCCTAATCTGGGTTGCTATTGTCCTTGGAAGTCTTTAAATTTAAGAAACATTTAAGGCTGGATTTGACGAAATATTAAGAAACATCCAGGCAGAAGCGAGAGTGTTTGTATCTTATAGAAGAACCTGTAAGGCACAATTTCTAGTTCTTGGAAATTCATTTATATTCAAATATATGTCAACGGTTACAAGAAGATTTTGATGGCTCTGTTCTACTATCATTTAAACGCTTTCCCTTGCTTCACAATAACTTAGTTGCTTCACGAAAGATAGCTAAATGTTTTATTTAAATTCTCCCTTCCAGTGTTCAAACTTATTCCTTTCAAAATGAACGAAGATGTTAATTTTGCTGTAGAAAAGGATGATCGAAATACTCTTATTTTATATTTGCTATGTTGAGATGAATATAGCCTTCGTAGTAGTACCAAAAGAGGCTTTCTTGGGAAAGGCGTGCGATCGCACGCGCACACCTTGCACGCGCCTGCGACTTCCGAGGTGTGCAGAATATAATGCTTTGAAGTGGCAAGTTGTAGTTTCTACAATGTCTGCCAAAAGTCCTTGGAACACTCATACAGTGTTAGGAATTTTCCACCCCCGTCCTATTTTCGCTGCAGAAATGACAATTGTGAGCCCCCTTCCCCCTTCATACAATGTTGAATCGATAGCCGAAGCCCTTAGCAATTTGGAAAGACATCACTTCTCCCTCCAGTGCTATTCGTATTACCTTCAAACAACATTGCTGTACGGGGGAGGGGATTTTGTAGTTCGTCTACGGCATAAATCACATGAAGTATTGCAAGACTTTTGGCAGACATTGTAGTTCTTAGGTTATCATGAAGAATTCATTGTTCTTTACTTACTATTTTTAACACCCAATCTATTGTCTACTGGGCTATAGAAATCCGTATTTACACGGCGACAGCTTTTGAGCTAGTTTTTCAAAGATCGCACTCCACCATACGCCTGGATAGTTTTAGATATGTGATAGCTAGAACTCCAATAATAGTCTTATCACGACAGCCTCCAGAACTTGAAGAATGAATTATGAACATTATAGACTTTGCAGTTTTCTCGATTAGTACTCTTAGGCGAATATAACGCGAATTTGTATCTACAATCATCAAGCAGCATTTTGTACTTGGACTTTTTATGGTTTTTAAACCAAATGTTGTCGTTATAATTCATAAATGATATGTAGTCACTAGCTAGTTAGCACCATAAATAAGATTTTGTATTCAACAGTTTAAAATGCCATGCTGAAACATCATGCTTTTGTAGTAAATAAAATGTACACATTGTATTAGATAGATCTCTTAATTAGTTCCTCTCACTGTAGACTTGGTCGGTTGTTAGAGCATATTCATAAATTCTTATGAGCAAGCCATCAGTTCTGTATGTAATACATATAATTTATTGGGTTTATTTAACCAGCATTTGAGAAATTCTGCTTCATGTTACCACTGCCTAGGAGGATTGTTGTATAGCCCTGCATGCATATCCATCTTTGTATGTTCAAGATGTGGTGTTCGGTAGGATTGGAGAGACCAATTTTGCTAGTCCTTTTGTTAAATGTTGTTTTGATTAGAAGCTCAGTTATTGGTAAGGGTTCTTGAGAGCGTGTCGTAATTTGAAATACCCTGTTCACATGTGACAATGCGGACCGCGGTTGGCTGTGAAAGACATGATACACAGATGGAATAAACCACTTTGAGTTGGGCATATTTCTTCAGTTTGTAGCAGAAAGTTCCATGTATCTTGTATTAACACTTTTGCCATTTTAAGACGTTGAAATATTTTGTATTGTTCACTGTAGAAAGGATAGAATTTGTTGATTTGATAATACGAGAATTTATATCTCTTTGCAATTGTTTCGCCAATTTCAAATGATTTGTATTCTGTATTTGTTAAGATTTCTATGCATATTAATTAAATTCCTTGTAAATGCATTATAGCTTTATTCATTTAAAAAGGAGTTGTTTCTATCTTTTTTTCATGCACCAAAGCTGATAGTAGTGCGCGAAACAGACTTACAGCATCATTCCCTGGAATTTGAACATAAGTACCTTCAACCTCTACCAAAAGTCCTTGGAACACCAATTAATTAATGCATGATTTCTGATAAAAATAACTTTCTTATCGATTTCGAACGATTCAAATCACCTCTCCCCTAAAAACAGTGTTGAATTAAGCCTATATTTGCCAGAGACTAATCTCCAAGAATAGCGACATTTTTTGTGCCTATCCACCCAGTTTACAATATTGTTTTGAGGGGGGGGAGAGGGGATACTACTCATTCAGCAACTGAAATAGCGCAAGTGTTCCAATGCTTTTGGCTTAGATTGTTCGTCTTACGAAATCCAATCTGCAAAAACAGCTTGAAACATCTTTGAAAAGTTACGTATTTATGGACCGGGCATTATTTATAACCGAAGATAAAATTGTTGGGTAAAGAAAATTTTTAGGTAGGCAAAGGTTGGGCAACAAGAAATTAGACATGGCAAGGGAGTGGGTTTCAAATGTTGCTTTAAAATAATCCTGGCCAAAAAATCCTCTTTATACAGATTGCTCTTCGTTGAAGCCATGACAATTATTCAGTCCTTTCTCAGAGGGTTGGGTAAGCTAAATTTCGACGCTGTAAGTGGTTGGGTATTGACTTTGTGAATATTGATAAGCATGGGTAGGAAAAATTTGGTTTTAATTACCCTCTACTCTTCGGTACTACCTTTTATAAATAATGACCCATCCCTTAAACGGGCTCAAAGCTGCAAGCAGAAAAATCCTAGCAACAACCTAACGCAGGGGTCTCTGTAGGTTAGGTGACCCCCTGCCATTCTTCCACTTCTAGGTTAGGTAACCCCCTTACGTTAGTACATGTAGCCGTATTGTCTCTCAATTGCCCATGCTGTTGCAGTACTCGTGTAGTAAACTGATATTCGTCCCAAACCGATAACAGCAGCTAACATCTCCAAACTTTTCAACACAAGGGCCATCCTCAATGTCCAGATAAAAAGGAATCAAAACAGGGAAATGAAACGAAATGAAAGGGACGGTTCTTTTACTTATTTATTTTTTCCATAAACAAAAATATCTCCATGGTACGCATGAGGTCTTGCAAGGTTGCATCCAGTCAGAGGGTCGTAGTTAACAAGACCAAATTAATACCCCCTACTAGTCATGCAGATGATTTTGACTTCAACGAACAAAATGGCTCAGGTTTTAATTTCTGAGCCTTCATGCTTAAACCAGAGGGAATTCTCTCTAAATACCATATTTGGATGGTAGGAAAGACATAAAGCTATTTCGCGTGTGATGGACCAGATTGCAACCAGAAAAATTCACAAAAAGCTGTAGTGCTAACATTGCTCAGGCTGGTGAGTGTTGTATGTGTGAGATACAGTAGAAGGCAATACAGCAAATAAAGGGATCACTAAATGAAGCTACTGCAAATTCTCTTCTAAGCTGCCGTCCCCCCGGGGTTGATTGATTTCAAGGAAGGATTATTGGAGAGGGGCTGTAGAAAGAATTAATGGTAATATTAGCTTAAACTAATTCAGAGCTCCAAAGTCCCTTCTAAATACAAAACTAGTTTTGGATCCGTGTTTGAGAATGCCACAAGGAATCAATCCAAAGTACTGTGAAAGTAACTCTTTTGTACTAAGAATTAAATCCATATAAATGTACAACATCTCATTTCAATCTGAGTTTTGCTTTTCATCAGTTCTCGTGGTTTTCAGAATAAAAATGAATACACAATCGCCATATCTCCTTTTCGAAGAACTGTCATAACAATGACTAGATTTCCCAAGCATGGAGTCCCACGTGCGTTTTCATTTCGTGTGCCATGGACTAGAATCAACATTCCACATGGTTCACAAACAAAATGGCTTTAACAACACATAAATCCAATGTCTATTCATCAGAAGCTTCGCCTTCTTCTTTCCCAGCGTCGTCATGGAAACTACTTTCTTCAATAGAAGCGCGTGATTTCCGAGATCTTTTACGTGGTGCTTCAGTATCTTCACTATCTTCTCTTTGTCTGCTTGATGAGCGGTGCTTCTTCCTACGACACAATTTCAAAATGTACTACACGTTTTTCTAATAAGAAACCAAACTCCAGGCCTAGTACTAAAACAGTGTTCGTGCTACTCCTTGGACTCCTTAAAACTCATTGGATTGAATTTACATTTATAAGGGCGCTAAGAACTCCTTAAAATTCGTGCATTTTAGAAGAAAACTCCTTTAAAACTCTTTAATTGATTTTTAGGGGAGATGAATTTCAGCGGCAGGTTTATTTAGGAAATGATTTGCTATTTGTCGAGGAAGCGAGTGTTGGAGTGTTGGATACTTCGTCACGTGTAGCGCTCCTCCGCAATTCGTTGTATATTTAAGCCTAGCATTCGCTTCACAGTTTAGAGTTTATAGTTCAGAGTTCAGAGTACACAGTTTATAGTTAAGAGTTACGAGTTTGAGTTAAGAGTTTCAACATAAAACAAGGTTATGCAATTACTGTAAATACTTTGTTGATTTAATGCTGTTATGTATCCAACGAGAAGTTTAGTTTATTGTCTAGTCTTACACTAATCCACAAGAGCCTAAAGTTTACAACAGCGAGCAAAAGCTACTCCTAAAAATTATCTTGTGGTCCTCAAAAACTCCCTAAAAAGTCCTTAAAATTTATCCACTTACCAGAGCACGAATCTTTTAAAAGCTTCACAATTTATGGCCATATTATAGATCTTAAAGTTTCTGTAAAGTTTCTTAACTTAGTGAAATAAATTGCTGTGAAAGCGCACGTAGAACGTAAATGTAGCAAACTATTTGTCCTACAGCAAACAAAATTTGTCAGTACGAGTTAAATTCTAAAGCAATGTCGTATTCACATTGTTTTGGTACAGCTTTATGTTGAACCAGATAACGATTTCAATGTGCTAATTATCTACAGTTTCCAAGCTCTTTCCTTGTAGTTCTAAAAGTTTCTTAAATTCTAGGCTGTCTAGTACTAGGTTCCTTATAAAGTTGCTTCTTATAACAAAAAAAGTGCATATCTCCAGAACTTGAATAATAAATTAAGGCTGTGTGGATACATTGTAATACAACCTCAAGGTTAGGTAAGATGATTTTTTCAACAAGAAATAATTTCTCCTTGGTACCAACCCCTCTGTAAATAATGAATGTTCCCTAATATTCTGCTCAATTTTCTGACATTTCTATGCTTTCAGAATAACACAGGATTCATACCCAATATGGGAATCAAAATTCCCTGACTATTCCCTGACTGGTAGTCAAAAACACCCACTTCCGCCCTGAACCCCATTTCACATATTTACAAAAAGAAGTAAAGAAAGTGGAGCCTAAAAGATAAGTAATGCACATTATATTTGCTATTTCATAATACTTAGTAATAAAATTCACATTTACTGACAACACTTAGGTCAACGACTTTGCAAACAACCAAGCCAATAGTTAAGCAAAATGATATGCTGACTAAATAACTTTTTTCGCTGACGTTTCCCTGACTTGGATGAAAATTATAGAAAACTCCCTGACTATTCCAGGTTTTCCCTGATATTTTCTGTAAAAATGACCTATTTTTCCAGGTTTTCCAGGTTCAGTATGAACCCTGTAACAGCATCTCGCCTGTATGGCTGTAGAAAAACTTGACAACAGAACTTTCGCACTGATAATGAATTCACAACTGGAGGGTAATTTTGAAAAATGTTAGGCCTACCGGTCACTTCTGTGTTCTCTTGATCTCTCTGAACGACGAGACGACCTCTCCTACAATGCATAAATATTATGATTAATTATGGTCATGAAATTCACGTCAATATAAGTTGAACGTAAATGCTAAGATAAAGAATGAAATGTGACGTCACAATCATGTCTATGTAATGGCCCCCCTCGAATGAGCCACAATGCAAAAATTCGAAAAATTCGAGGATTTACGGTATGTTGGTCTTAAATGTCTAACAGGCATATTGAATTAGCGATACTAACCACTTTCAGCTGGGCCTGATAAATATTGATAGAAATATAGGCAAGTGAATACCTACCTATATTGCTCCCACCTAGTTACTGTATTTTCAGCCTGGTTCAAAAAGCTATGAACCAATTCAAATTACAGTAGTTTCTATGGCCAATCTCCGGAAATCAAATGCTAAAATTTCATTCTGTTTTCACTCTACAGTAAAACCCCGTAAACAAGAACGTACTATTCTAAAAAGCAGTCTGACTAGGTTCTTATAAAAGTGGTACTTATGATATTTTCATGGTGTGGTTCTTATCGCGAGGGCACTGACAACTTCTTAGTGACCACTATGCTGAATATAACAATGGCAAGCAGATTTGAAGGTGGCCTAACTGAATTTCCAATTGTAAAAGATCAATTACAATGCAAACAATGAAAGTCACGTAATTAGCCTATGCCCTGAAATTGAATTTGAAAATTTCAAGTCTTGTCTAATATACTGTGCCATCTCATAAGGACATGGAAAGAAATCAGTCTGTTTTTGGTATTATCTTTGGGTGTATTTTTCGAAAAGATCAGTCTATAGGTTCTTATTCTCATATGTTCTTGTTCGCGGGGTTCCTGTCCTTCGGAAGGGACGTTAAACTTGGGGTCCCATGCCAGGATGCGGCATGCATAGTAGGCCTAAATTAGCTGAATAAGATAGGTATAACAGCCTGCTCAAAATAAAGTAAACAACAACAACAACAATAACAAAGCTGTATTTCATTAAAATCATAACTAAAGGTCTATTATCTATTTCCCTTAAATTCACATCATCACTCACTCCCGTATATCCCGTATACTGTTCACTAAAAGCTTACTCCGTGGCACCGAATAGAAGTGGCGTATAGTAAGCAGGGGGGGGGGGGG
>OLMO02000001.1:4789452-4828805 GCA_900291935.2 Cassiopea xamachana | reverse complement strand
GGTTAGTATTTTTGCTAAAAATGCATAATGTGGAGGGGTCGTTCATAGTCGGGGGGTCAACGCTCAATAGATAGTATGGGGACCCAAACATTTCAAAATTATAGCAATTAGTTGTTAGCATAATATAAGTATAAGGCAAACAGTTTGTTTTGATTTCCTTATTTGTTAAAATTGATTTGCGTTCACAAAGTCAATGTGCTTTACTTAGCTACTCTTTTTAAAACTTTGAAATCTTAGGGTTAGTAATATGGGAGGATTGCTTTTCAAAATAGCTTAGTTGGGGGGTGTTTACTAAATGGAAATGGGTGGTGAGACTTGCAAAAATCTGCAATCGGGGGCCCTCTATTATTCGTTGCCACAGAGTAAAAGCATGGATATAGGAGCCGGGGGCATCGGGGCACATGCCCTTCAATTTTTCAAAAATTTGTATACAAAGTTCTCTTTTCAGATAACATAGCTGCTCTTTTTGAAAGTGAGGGTGCCCCCTAAATGCATTTCTCTTCCTCTAAGTTCCTGGCTTAGGCCCCGTTTACACTATACCGTTTTCATACGATAACGGTATGGAAACGTTTTTGTATAAAAACAGTATAGTGTAGACGGTATAGTATTTTCGAATGAAATTGACTTCATTTGATGCCGGATATGAAAATGTTTCAGTGTAAACAGTGGCCAAAAAAGAACATTTTCATCCAATTTTGTGTGAAACCTGTATAGTATAAATGAAGCCTTAAAGATACTATTCCAGCTCAAGGTTCTATGACGTGTGGCCGTGGTCATCCCCAACTGAAGCCAAACTATGGAGATCTTGCGCGAAAACGTGTAGAAAGATAACATTTTAAAACCACAGTAAAAACCAAAGAAGGAGAATACCTTATCTCTCGTCCGAGATCTCTCTTTATCTCTATCCCTGTCTCGATCACGGCGACTCTCTCTGTCTCGATGTCGTCGTTCCCTGTCTCGATCTCGATCTTTGTCTCGAGTGCTATCTCTATCTCTTTGTAAAGATAAAGAGAGAAACTTAAAAACAACACGAGGGAAATAGCGTTCGGGCATTTAGAAAGGAGGGTAACGCAATCTTGGTCAAATAAGTGATTTGAAAAGGCAAAACAACAATCAGAGAGTGCTAGTGAAAAGCTTTGCTTGTCTTCACTACCAAACGTCAGAACAGTGAAATCATGGAAAGGAGGCCGCATGAATCGGGAAATAAAAAAAAATACTTTTAAACTTTACAAGAAACGTAGGTAGGCACCTAGTGCTTAAATTTGCCTAATTTAGCACAAAAAGTTGTGCATTTCAACAGGGCCGCCGAGAAGGGAGGGGAAAATTGCCCCAGAACATCAAGGTTCAAGGGGGTTCACAACGCTCAATGCTTCAAGGTCTGGGGGCCTCATACAGTAAACCAGCAGGAATTTTCTAAAGTTAATTTCTAGGTCGTGAAGTCTTTCTGCTCACTTCGCCCGCAGGGGGGCCTCGTCCTTCTCTTTTGTCCCGTGGCCTCCGAATTCTCTCGGCGGCCCTGCATTTCATTACAAGAAGTTTATTGATTGATTTTATATTTTCAGGGTCAAAAATTGCTTTAGTGTTTGGTAGTTGAACTTTTCTGTATGGATATAAACATTAATCGTCACTACAAGAACCCAGCCAGATCAAAATCACAGGCTAAATCTTTTCCAAACAAAAGTCAAACAAACTGAGATTTAATATGAACTATTGGAAAGAGAGTTCATCATCTAATGTCTCTAAGGTTCTCTGGAGCATAGTACCAGAGTTCCTCAAAATTCTGGACAACCAAGCGTTCGTTTCTTATAAGACAGTTTCCAATATAATTAAAAAACTTTACCACAGCACGAAAAAGCGGCAACATTCTTTTTCGTCCGACACTCATCAGAGTATGAAAACGTCCGTCGCACGGGACGAATTAGACGCATCCTATCATATTAACCGCATCTGGATATATATTTCGATTAACCTTTAGGTCAATATCCGACGTTTTCATACTCTGATGAGTGTCGGACGAAAAAAGCTTTTAAGTATGTCAATAGAAAGTTGCCGCTTTTTCGTGCTGTAATAAAGTTCTGTAGTACCAACAGAGTATTTCCATAATTAAAACGTGTATTCTCATAGGTAGGCGGACAAACAGCCTTCAAACATGGAATTCAAATCCTGCTCCCTCTCTAGCCAATAGGAATGCTGATATGAAATAGAGCTAAACATTACCGATCTCTGTGTTCTCTGTGTCTTTCTTTATCCCTTCTTCTGTGCCGTTTGCTTTCTGAATCACTATCTGCCTCGCTACCACGGTCACCTCGCTCTCGTTCACTTCTTTCAGGGCTTCTAGCGTAGTCTCCAGACAAAGCATTAACATCCCACTGGGACGGAAACATTGCCGGCACAGCCGAATTTGGTGGCATGAACGCGTCCATCGGGCCTATTGCATGTAAATATGGATAAAAATATGAAAACGAAAACAGTGGATTTGCCTAAAATGAAATGCCACCTATATCAATAAATTCTTGTAACAAGAATTAATGCAACAAAACACAATAAAAAACGATTCAATGTAATCAGATACTAACCAACCAAAGCATAGGACAATTGCACATTGCATGGGACAATTGCACTTTGCATGGGACAACTGCACATTGCATGGGACAATTACACACTGCATGGGACAATTGCACAAAGTTTGCGATTTTTATATCTATATTGAAGAGTGTTCATTCACTTCGATTTCACCTCATTGGTTACAATTTTAATAAGGACTCAAAAAAAGATGACTATTTTACTCTATATTTTGACACTAAAATTTAGCTGAAACTGTACAATTTAGCTGTCAATTTAGCTATCAATTTAGCTTACGCGTGCTGGAATCTATACACATTGACAGCAACAGAATGTCAATTTCAAAACCATTTCAAACACTAACTGAAACTTCATAGTTTCCTATAGAGCATCTGAGCACACACAGTAGATCAGGGTGGGCAGCCTACGGCCCGCGGGCCACAATTCTGTCTGCGATGAGAATTTATGTGGCCCATTTCATTATTTATAAATGGGAACTCCTTCGAAAAAGCCTGTTTTGTAAAAAAGTTTTTTAAAAAATATAATAACAATTAAACAATTTCACTACTTATAAGTCTTGATAATTAAATTAACAAAGATAGAATGAAGATAAAAAGAAATAAGATATTGAGACAAATTATTGAATCTGCAAGTCAAAAAGTGCTTGGAAAGCATAAATAGAATCATATAAAATACACATTCCCCCAATTTTTAAGGTGTATTATAACTGTCATTATTTTACTATCGAAGAGAAAAGGTTTGACGGATGTCGCACACTCCCCTAAACGGCCCTCCACCCTTGCACTAAATCATAAGATGGCAAGTGAAGTTCAATAAACAATCTTGTAACTATGGAAAAGAGGAACTCAATGCTAAGCTTCGACCAGCTTAAAAAGAATGATTCTTGAACAGACAACCCTAATAAAAAGGGCTGAGATTATTCTAAAAACCAATTCTAATAAGATTAAACGAAATTAAATATTTCATTATCTGTATTCTATTGGATTTAGCATTTATCTGAATATATGTTCAAACGCATCGCCCCAAGTGCCAAACTCAATTTATCGAAGGGATTACAAAACATCAATAAATTATAAAGATAAATAAAGTATAGTAACTGAAATCTGTTTCACAGTCAAAGAATCACATGGGCCTCATTTGACGTCAATATTTGTAGCTAGCGGCGTTTACGATTTCAAAATTCAATAGTGGAATTAAAGCACGTGACATTCGGATAGATTTTTCCCACAAACTTTTCTTGGTGCTGAGTTCCCTTAGGGTGACATGTCAGACTATGATGTGGAATTGATTACAAAAATAAGTTTGAAAAATTGTATTCGTCTTCTGTTCATAAGAAGCATATGTATGCTTCCAAGGAAAAATAAGCTTTAGCGAAAGATACCATATATTATTTTAAAGAGTAATGACAAGAAGGGCCGCCCGAAGCGACAATAGACCACAATATATAATACCGCAAATCTTTGAATTGCACCCCCTTCCAATAAGCCCCCACCTTGGAGCAACAAATTGTTAATAAGCCCCCTTCCAATAAACCACTACCCAAGCAGGTCACTGTACCCATTTGAGAGTCTGTTAGTTCTTTATAGAGGTGGACAAGAAACATCAGTCACTAATTATCGAAACTTTGCCTATCCTTCTAAAAACGTCTTATTACTATTAAGTGTAGCATCGAAGAAATAGATTTTTAGTTGAAAAACTTCAACTGGAATTTGACCGACCACCAGGACAAATTTCTAAGGCCCCCCTCGAATAAGCCTCCCCTTCAAGTAAGCCCCCATGCAAAAATCCAGAAAATAAATAAGCCACCAGGAGGGCTAATTCCAGGATTTAAGGTCTACAACATACAATATGAAACAAGGGAGCATTTCGATTGTGTCATTGAAGTTACATGAATCAAGAAAATTAGTTCCTTTTTATGTATTTTACTTTACGACTTTAAACAGAGACAGAAATTTCCCAATATGATTTCAGAAAAGTAGATATTTTTTTATTACCATCAGTGGAGTAGAAGTAAATTACTATATCCACATAGTTATATAAGGAAATCAAAATGTCGTCTAGTAAACAACGTAAGTTTTATACGAATTACCAGGACAAATTTTTAAGGATAAGCCTCCCCTTCGAGTAAGCCCCCATGCAAAAATCCAGAAAATAAATAAGCCACCAGGAGGGCTAATTCCAGGATTTAAGGTCTACAACATACAATATGAAACAAGGGAGCATTTCGATTGTGTCATTGAAGTTATATGAATCAAGAAAATTAGTTCCTTTTATGTATTTTACTTTACGACTTTAAACAGAGACAGAAATTTCCCAATATGATTTCAGAAAAGTAGATATTTTTTTTATTACCATCAGTGGAGTAGAAGTAAATTGCTATATCCACAAAGTTATATAAGAAAATTAAAATGTCGTCTAGTAAACAACGTAAGTTTTATACGGTAAATCCTGTGAACTAACAATTTTCGACAGCCTCTTAAATCTAAAACAGCCTTTTACAACAGAATAATGATTATTCTATGCTCTTCTTCTCAAAAGAATCTACAAAGCTGGGGGGCTTTGCTCCCCTGCACTCCCCCCTCTACATCATTGATTACCACCTTATTAATTTTAGGAACAATGGATGTGGCAAGTAATGAAAGAACTACTATAGGTTAAAACCTATCCGCTATAACCGTATACAGGACATTAGAAACGAAATATTATTTGGTTCACTGCTTGCCACATCCATTGTTTCTATGATGATAAGATTTCCCAGGGTCTCGTTATATAGGAGAGAATTCTTGCCTTGCACTAATAGCCAAATTTCTATATAAAGTGAGGTTCCGTTTACTTCTTAGGGTAGAGTTTGCTACATGGGACAATTTAACTGCGCCATCAAAAGATTTGTAAGGGTGACCGGCTCCTTTCCATTCCGCCTTTATCTTCCCAATGTTTCCACAAGGTCCTCAGTTGCTGATGTTGGGGTGGGAGCAGCCAGGGAGCGATAAGCCAAGGCTTGAAGAGCACCCGTAAACTGGACTTGCACTGACTCTAGACTGGCAAAGTGATGATCAGAGGTTCGGGGCCATAAGAACTTGAACAAAACCGCGCCCCTTACGTGGGGCTACAAAACGAAACGAACTCTATGACGTAAAGGGCAATGAGCCTTTTGAATCTATGCACTGTAGAACTCATAAAATTCACAACGCATGGAGAAGAAAGCTTTTTAGACAGTAAAAATCAACAACCAGGCCAAAGAGCACATCTTTTGATGCAATTTTCTATTTCATGGTTCCCATTCTTGTTTTAATAATTCTTTAAGGATATTTAGGGTAATTTAGGAGACTTCATCCTCCATTTTTAGGAAGTTTTGAAGTTTTTAGAGAAATTCGGTAAGCGTTGAGGTATTTTTGGGAAAATAATGGATAAAAGGTTACTCAGGTGGCATGATGTAATTAGGGTTTGGTATAGCAGAAAAAGTCGTTATGCCTATTCAAAAAATAATACATTCACGGTAGAATTTAAGAAAATTGATGAATTGACTATTTTTATTGTAACTGCCACAAAATAATTCATGAAGCAACAAAACCGCTAAAAAGAAATTCAAGTTATGAAACATTTAGGAGAAATGTAGGAAAACAGCAAAATATTCTTGAAATTTTAGGGTTTTCTAGGACTTTTTGGGTACTTTTGGATTCTTAGAAGGCATGGGAACACTGTATTTACGTGAAAATATCTTCCTCACAGTCAACTGTGCCAGTTTGCATTTGAAATTCTCTTTAAGTTGCGTTATCTCGCGAACCTCAGATATCATCTAAACTGATTGATGTTATCTTAGCAAGATCCATGCCTCATAGCGAAAATCTAAAAATACAACGAACAATAATCTCTTTGCTCGGTGCAACAACACAAAACAGCTTGAAACAAAGCCAAACAGATATTCTTTACAGCTTATCTTAACCTCGATTTATCCTAGAAAACTCGCTTTCTAGCATGATAATCCAACAAAGTGAAGGGGGTTGACGTCATTGAAAACAAAGCTATTTAATGGATTTGGCTCGATAAAAATACACAATTAATTTTAATATAGAGCCATAAGGCAAACATCTATAAACCATATTAAGACCATTAGTCATAAACAATCAGTTCAAAAATATTCGCTGTATATTAAAAAAGAGAATTTGATAGATATTGAGTCAATACTATAAAACTTGGCTAATTATATAAAACACTGAACCCTCCAAATCATATGTGTTAAACTCAGGTCCACGGGCCAAATTTGGCCCGAAATGTAATCCTGATTGGCCCGCGAGATCATATCAAATGTGCATTCGAACTGGCCTGCGGTTTATACCATATCTTTTATTTCTAATTTAGTTTTTCATGTACTTGTAATATCAAGATTTGGCTGTTTCAGATATTGTGTTTAAGCAAAATTAAAGCCTATTTCCATATGAAAAGGCTAAACATCACATATCAGTTGCAGCTAATTTTTGAATGCTACCTTTCTTTCAGGGTATCTAACTTTGCATAAAAACTCGCCACAGATATACTAATTTCGTTGTTGTTTGCTTCAGCAAACAGAAGTCGTTGCAGCCAGGGACAAAACCTAAGGGGGTATGGGGACGAGTCACCCCCCAAATCTTGAAAACCAAGGACTCTCAGGACTACCAGGACCGTTTGATTCACTACTGTTACTAAAAACAAGGAACATTTCCGCAAGGCAAACCACTGACACCCCCCAAAAAAAATGTTGAAGTGGTCTCCCTAGCTGCAGCATCTAAGTGTAGTTTCCAAATAGCTGCCAATTTCATCCATTAGCAAATAGAAATGACTGCAGTCTTTATAGACAGTTTCCTAATAGCTGCCGATGTCGTCTATCTGCTTCAACAAATGGGAATATAAGTTGTTGTGTATTGTATTTAGATTGTTTAGTTGGGATCCCTGTTCCAATTGTGACCGCAAGGTCTCATGGGTCCAAGCTCAATGCGAAAAGTGAGCGGCCACCTTAATGTTCTTGATTGAATATATTGCATATTCCACCCTCTACTGTATTATCCTTTAATGTGTATGCCAAGTTCTATCGTCACTAGCTACATGTGAAAAGCAGCCCAAGCCGTAATATTCATACTCTTACAACCCATGTTCAGACATGACAGAGCTCTTTTGCAGGTACCTCTGATGTTAAGACCAAAAGTGAATCAGTTGCATAAATTAACGTGTGCTTCGCCATAGTTGCAGTCTCCTCCGCATTCTGCTGGAGACTCCAGCATTTCAACCTTGTCTCCAGTCGAGCTCCAGCACATCATTCTTGGAAGCATAGAGCCGAACAATGAAAAATACAGTAAGGTAGCAAGCCCCCTACGGAACTTCGACTGATTAAATCCCTTTTTGGAGGTGACCTCTAACCTCTAATATTTTGGTGAAAACTTTTTCTGATACGTCAGGTCAAGCTCCTTCGCAGCACTCTCTTCTTTAGCATTTTATTCTCTGAAACTTGGCAACTATGTCTTCGCTTACTAGAGAAGCGTCCAAATACATAATTGTACCAGACACCATTTCTTCAGAAAGTGTAAATGAACACCAAAATAAGGTCGAATTGCGTTTACCAAAAAAGGCTTAGTTCCAAAATAGTTGAACACTTGGTTTGTGCTGTGGGGAATAGATTGATAAGGACCTTTTAAGGGGGTCTTTATGGACCAAAATGATTATAAAGGAGCATTCTTTGCATGCTTCCACGACAAAAAGCACAGTAAGGTCCTCTTCCCCAAGAATTGAGTAGAAATAAGGATTTCTTCCAAAATGCACAAATTTACGGATTTTCTAAGCGCCTTTGAAAACGTAACTCAAATTCAAGGAATTTCTAAGGAGTTTAAAGGAGCAGCACAAATCCTGTGAAGATTAATTTTCTAAAATCTTGAATATTTAACTATCCAGGAATGTTATTAACGAGAGTTGAAATTAACTGAAAAAAATCAATTAACATCTGGCTCCTCCTACCAAAACCAAGATGACTGTAAGCTTTTTTAATCGCTAATTTTGATGTAGAAACTTGCTTTTCTCACTTTTGCACCAAATAAAATTTAAGCAAATAATTAATTATATAACGAAAGCCATGCATTCCATCGTTATTAAGCTAATACATAAAGTAACTAAACTAATTTAAAGCTTTCGTAATATAGACAGAATTAAAATAGCTCGATTCACCAGTGAATGCTCACGTTATGCTATACAACAATGGAGGACACGAACTTGGTGTGTGAGTCGACCGCGAGAAGCCAGTACCAAAGTTACAGAACATTAACACATTATTGTCAACAAGAAAGCCAAAATGATCTTCATAAATGCAAAAATAAATCACTCTAGTGAAAAATCATCTTATATAGCTCGTAGGCTTATAGTTCTCACATGAAATTATGAAAATACGAAGGCAATTCTTTGTAACATAAAATCAGCTTATTCGTTCAACTACACTCTTTTTTTCTAAGAACCAGGAAATTTAGGTTCAGGCCGACTGTCCTAATTTTCCCAAATTTTGAGGTTGAATTGTTGCTAATTCGTTCTTAAATAAGTAGCGTGTAGGTCATTAAGAAATACATAGAATGATAATATACAAGACAACATTGGATGTTTTGATTGATTGAGAGCCAAATTCTACAACCAAGATGATCTCACTTGCACATTAATGTTTTTTATTAAAAGTAGTTTAAAAACGATTATGATTAGACAACGTTAGCACAGTATCTAGTTTCCTAGAAGCAGCTAATTTGTGAAAATCAAAAAAATAATTTTCAAGGCTGTCAATTCTCCTAAAGTTAGCAAGGAAAGGACGCTTCATGTCCATTTGTTAGGTGGAAAGTATCTGCATCGTCTTCCAGAAATAGATTTTACAACAAGGCTTCCGGCTCAGAATTTTTCTTAATTTGTCCTTAATTTTCCACGAAACTTCAGGCTCGTGTTCTTATAAAATTTTTCTTAAACAAATAGAGCGTAGCCACTTTGCCCAAAACTTTTGGTTACATTATTACATTTTCATACATCGCAATTATAAAAAGACGATAAAATTGAATATCATTTTTATAAAAAAGAAGCATGACCAAATGTGCGAGCATTTGCTAAAAAACAGCATTCACTGATGCAGCAAAATAAGGGAGCAAAGAAAGAGTAATCCACAAACCTCTAGGATACATTTCGGCTGCACCAGGTATTCCCGGAGGTAATTGCATTCCAGGGGGTAATCCTTGAAGGCGAAAGCACATTGGTATAAAAAGAAAGGGTAGGCATCCCTAGAGGTAATTGCATTCCAGGGGGTAATCTTTGAAGGTGGAAAAACATTGATATAAAAAGAAAGGGTAGGCATTCCTGGAGGTAACTTTAAAAGCAAGAGACTATGAGGTAGGAAGTATACATAGAAGTGTCTTGTAAGTAATATCATGTAAACAATGTTCGTATTGTATTGCTTAATACATTCACTTGCGAGACGTATATGGGCACACAAATCCTTACATGAAATGAGTTGGAGTATACACATTTACAAAAGATAACTATTGACCGCAGTTTAAATCTTCTGATTTGCAGAATTAACCGAAAAACAAAGCAAAAACTTAAATTCTTAAATTTTTGCACTTTTGTTTCTGACCCTCGCAAAGTACTGAACACTTTCGGTATAAAGGTGCTAGAGTCAAAAACTACATTAATGGCGTTCAACATTGATACCCTAAAGCAGGACCAGGAACCTGTAGCTCGTGAGCCAGATGTGGCCCTTCTAGTGACTTCACCTAGCTCATTTCGTAGCACGATCACCAATAATGAGAAGTGACGTTAATGGTATTATGCACTACATCTATCATAGGCTTGCTTCAGCTAAATAATGGCTTTAAAAGCTATGAATTCTAAGATTTGCTCTACTCTATGGTTGTAGCGATTACTTAAGAATCCTCATATTCTGTTGCAATCAGTGTCAAAATTACCATACGGCTATCATGTAAACATATAGATAAACGTGTGAATGTTACGGCACTCTCAGCCAAAAAGGTTCATGATCCATACCCTAAAGTATCTGTGCCAATATATTGCAATAGACTGGTGCTGGGTTCACTCATGACTTTGATATGCAAATTCAAGGAATTTTCAAAGACTAATCAAGGAGTAAAATAAAACTTTCAAGAAGCTCTAAATTAACATTCACAGCGCATTTATGAATACACAGGAAACCTACAATACCGAAAACAAGGCATTTCTTGGCACATCAGGGTTTTCTTGTACGATTTTCTTTTAAACTTAATTCCGGATATTTCCTTAAATTATTTCTTGTGTTGTTTATTGTTGTGAACCAAGAAAAGAGTAAACATTCACAAATTTTAAGGAACTTGATCAATCTTCAAGCAAAATTTCTCATTTTGAAGGAGTTTCAAGCGCACTTGAAATGACATTTCAGATTCCAGCACTTTTCAAGGAGTTCAAGGACCTGCACGGGTCCTGCTGATGAAGCACCTACCTTCGCTACCAAACATGTGTGGGGGGATTGCTCCACCAGGGGCAGCCATAGGTGGCATCATTCCATGATGTGCAGCCATACTGGAAACTACTCCATCGGGCGCCGATCCAGGAATTTGATTTGACGTGGAGCTAGTGGGGGCTCCAGAAACCGCCTGATTTGCCATGCTAACGTTCGGTTCAGATTGGGGTGCAATTGGAATTTGAAAGCCAGGTGGGGGCATGAATGGGGGACGAATTCCAGGAGGCAGAGCAGGATGACGTGGAAATAATCTGGGTTGAGCAACTTGCATTGGTCCTGAGAAGGAAGCAACAAACTTTACATGAAGTACTATAAGGCTATCTTAAAATAACAGACTGCTAAATCATTATCATGCAAATATAATACAAAAGGTCCGAAGAACAACAAAGTATCCAGCAAAGGCCTACCGGGAAATGTTCTTGGAAATCCAGGTCTTGCTACAAAATTAATATCTTGGGGTTGTAATCCAATAATTTGTTCATCTTGAGGACGTCGACTGCTTGCTGGAGGAGTCAGAAATGCAAAATTAATGAAGAGCATTAAGCACTAAATCCACTTAGAAATATCAAAATATTACTACATATCAAAATGACAGTTCTCTCTTAAGTATATTGTAATAGACATGGCCTCAAGTTGGCAAATATTCACCCTAAACTGCAATTCTCCATGATTTAATTACCACTATACCAAGGAGCATGCACAAAAAATAATAGTTGGCGTTTAACTATGTTGTAACTCCGGGGAGGGTTATCTAAGCCAAATTTTGGGTGGGGATATGTCATTTTGGTTCAAAATTGGAACCCATAATTCCGCCATATTCCCGAAATGCAAGGAAATTTCTTCATAATGCAACAAAATCATCAAAAAAATTTTGGAGATCCTTTACTCTTCTTGTCAATCTTTGCTACATTTTTCCAAAACATTGCCCATAATTCTGCATGTTTCTTCAAAAGGTATCAATAATTCCGCCCATACTAAAAGAGCTAATTCGATAACTCCGCCCTTTTAAAGAAAAAAGTACCCCTAAATTTATGCAAGTTCCCGTATCCCTACATCTAATATGGTACCCGGCTCACCGACGTTGCAACTAAAAAGGCTTTAAATTGGGTAGCTGCCATTCTTATCAAAATCAAGGTATGTAATAGAATGAGAAATTTAATGTTAGGCACTTATAAAAACCTCCACTTTGAAAGTACAACTGAAATATAGCAAAGCATCCCTATGACCTCTAAACAGTAATAATAATACTATGACCTCTAATAACTTGATACTATGACCTCTAATACCTTGATACTATGACCTCTAATACTTTGATACTATGGCCTCTGATACTTTGATACTACAACTTCTAATATTTTAATACTGTGAGCCCTAAAATATTAATACTATTCATGTGAGGGAAGTTTCCCTGGTACTGTTACAGTGAAGTAGGGATCTTGGTTAGCTGGGAAAATAACTAGTAACCTTTTGCTGGCAAGAGTACAACCACGGGGCATTTGCAAACAAAGATCTATTTTGCCGCTTTGTTAGGGAAGTGTTCATATGAGAAAATAGTTCCTCAGCAAAACGGCATCCCGGTAGAGCTTAACAGAAATCTCGAATAACCGGGAAATGCTTTCTCATCTGAAAGCTTTTGTAATTGTATATGGCTTAGATACATATGGCAAGATATTGGTTGAACGAGGATCCGCTTCAGCGGGAAAGTACCGGGGAAACTTTTTCATTTGAACAGGCTCTAAAGGTCCTGTAGAACACTGAACATTCAGCTGTAGTCTGATCCGATAATGAACAGCTTTTGTAAATTAAAGGATTGAAACATATTGCGTATAGAAGTAATTTGACTTGATGTTATTCTGAGTATCTCAAAAATATGCAAAAACTATGCATTATCAAAACAGCCTAGGTATGAATATCTACAATCCTCGCCAAAATTAGTTGGAACGTTCTCTTTTAGACAAGCTTCATAGCCATTTTAGTGACTCTGGCAAACCTTTGAGCTTTCACCTCCTTCTCTCCTCCACCCCAAAACAATGTTGATTTGTGGGAAGGAAGGACAGATCTAAAGTTCCATAGTCCAAGGTACTCCAAAAGCGGCAAACGTTTTTCATAATTCACTATTGTACCGGGGGGAGGGGTGGATCAGGAGAGAAAAAGCGTGGAAATCTTCGAAGTGTTCCAACTACTTTGACCGGAATTGTAGCTTTCAACAGGGCCTCACTATACTAATACTGCAGGAACTAATAGGACCCACCTACATGAAAAAATCGATAGTACTACTTATCATATTAAACACAAAATATGCAAATCTTACTTAATGAGTTGCTCCCACCTATGACATCTATAGTACCTTCCATCTTTCTATCAGGTGGAGGTCCTGCTTTGGCATTTACTACAAGAATATTGCAGACTTTTAAACATAAATGTAGCCAAAAAGGTTCACTAACAGTTGACAAGGAGATAGCAAAACAAACATTGGAAATTTCATCACCTCACTAAGGGCAGATCTACTGGGAGGTATGGAGGGGTGGGACACCTACCATTACCTTTGACATGTGATTGGTGAAAGGGTAAATTGTTGGGAGGTAGCAGTTGATAAAATGACTTTATTACTTTCATGTACTAAAGGGCTCCTAAAGAGAGTCCAGAAAAAGTTGAGTCTTACTGCGCCAGCTTCCTTCCAAAACCTTCCTCACTCTGCAGCATCAAAATAAAGCCTCTCATGCTGTCCCTACATTTTCGCCATTCCAAAGCACCTTATCTGCATGCATCAGAATTTTCCTCAAGCCAGTTATTTTCATAAAATTACTGGGACTTCCCTAAAGCTGGCATAAATTTGAAATCCTCAAAGCCGTGGAGCCGTTCCTTTTTTGGACTCTGCTTCATTCATCAAATGCAACAAATAACTCTACCAATAACAACGAAACATAAAAAAGCAAATTTTAGCATCAAAATAGTAGATGGGCACAAGGCATCATAACCAATTGCTGCTATTTGATGTATCACACTAAATAGTCTCAACAAGTTAGGAACTTTCCCTGTTTATTAAGGCCATACTATGATAACATCAGGGTGGCCCCACACATGACTCACCATACTGTCTTATGTTGCCCATGCTCAAATAAAACTTGGTAGAGAAATGTAATTGATATTTTGGCATGTAAACGTCTTCTTCCATCTATTATTTAAGTCTGACAGTGGCTTTCTATCTATGACCCAAGTTTGAAAGTGAAAAAATATTGCACAACCCTAGTAAATCAATTTCTCTGGTTATCAGGCTAAATCTTAACACAGTTCTCAAAAACGAAACACAAAAAGCACATTAAAGAGAATACAGCTTCCATTATGTTATATATCAATAACTCTAAGTCTATGATCCAGTATGTATTCTGGAACTTCTGCTAGTCACAGATTCTAGCCAAAATTTTTCTAGAATTTTATATTAGAGCTGTTAAGACATGAGCAACCTTAGCCTGAGTTTGATAAAACTAGCCACAAATCTCACTTGGGGAGTTTCTCTAAAGGTTTCTGCTCACCAAAAATCTGAAGAAAAAGAGGTCTAGAATGCAGTCTGGTGTATGATGGGAAGGCCATCAATGTTTATTTGAAAAGTAACAATTTCCATTTAATTTTCCTTGTATATATACTTAGTAACTGATAGGGTTTTTGTGTGTAAATAAGATAAATGAATGAATGAAACACTGTTATTTACCTGCAACATCAGTAGGAACCTGAGCATTTGTGGCAGGAGCCAAGGACTAAATAACAACAAAGGCAAAAGCATTAGAGAAGAATACCATTAAAATCTATGATCCATCATGGAAAAATAAGCCTCTGCAGTTAGACTAGCCTAGGCAAAAATAAGATTGAAAGATTAGACACACTTTTCCTATATACTGGGGTTCATGCACGATTTTGATAAGCAAATTCAAGGTCTTTTCAAGCACTATTCAAAGACTAAAATTAACATTTTTGAGGAGCTTTAAATACCAAAAACAAGAAATATAGGACCCCTAAAATACTGAAAATGAGACATTTCTCGCCAAATCATGACTTTACTTGTAAGATGTTCTTCAAACTTGTTGGATATTTCCTTTAATTATATTTTACATTGCTTATAACTGTGAACAAAGTAAACAGTAAAAATTCACAAATGCAAGAAGTGTGATCAATTTTCAAGGAATGATTCTCATTTTCAAAAAGTTTCAAGTGCCCTTGAAAAAACATCTTAAAGTCAGGCACTTTTCAAGGTGTTCAAGGACTTGTACGAACTCTGTACAAAAATATTATTTACACATAAAGCCAACAAATATATAATTAAGATGTATTCAAAGGACTTACATATATTTTTTTCTGTCCACTAATTTCCATTCTAAGCCTGCGTTGCCTTTCACAGTATTGTTTCCAGGTGTCCTCAGTGAAGCCATAATTAAAATAGTCGGTAATATCAGTGCCTAAAACAAACAGATAAAAATGGTTCCTATAGCACCAAATAACCACTAACTTTGGATTGGTTGGTATACTTCCCTCATTGCCAGTTGTAATCAACTTTGCAACACATTACCTGATTGACTTAAATATTTTACAAACCATCCATAACTAGATACTGAAACAATCAGATATCTTACTGAAAGTAGTCAAACAATCAAATATTGGTCCTAGACAATAATTTTTTTGTCAACCCCAGTCAATTCAGTGATAGCCCTACAGTCCATTGATATCTTACTATGCAACACCATTAGTAAGAGCAATTAATTTGACTGTAAATCTGATACAATTGTATTGCAAGGAATAACCTAAATCACCAAGCTTACTAAATACATGCCACATAAACCCAATTCTGAGAATCTAAGTCTACCTGGGTTTCTCCAAGGCTTTTCATCTGTTCCTAGATCAATATCATATTCATAAATTGAAACATTATTTACAGTTCCAACTGCATCAATGTCCAGTCGTTTAGCATCTACAGCTGTACCTAAACAGGAAAGAGCCAAAATAAAATGACAGTAAGGGGTAACTAAATCAGGTAAAACCCACTAAGAAATCATGAAAATGCATGGAAAATTAACCTATGCCAAAGTTGACTATATCATACAGTTATTAATAACATTTGAAAAGACCATCCTAGCAACACTACTTTTGGTGGATGCAAATCCCTTTAACTTCTGTGATAGTCAGCTTTCCCTATAATTTATGTTCATGAGCAAGGTTTTCTACTTGAAAGTACACCAAAACATCAACTGCTTTCATTTATTAAATGCTGGTTCTATTTTTAATAAATCACAATCAAAACAATAGTATATTGGTATCAAAGGTCAAACTGATAGCTGTAAAATATACAAAATAGAAATGACAATTGATGGCTTTTAGTTCAGCTAATTTCAGGGAATACAGAATAAAACTCAGAAATTTCTCAACCTCTGAGAATATAGCCACATACAGAAACACAAAGCTGGGCAGAAACCATTGGAATTACTGAGAAGTGCTCTGAGTGAATTATATTGAAAGATAAGTCAGAATACAGCGTTGCTCATGCACCCACACAATGCATTAAACAAAAAAGGGAACTGGATAACCTCCTAAATATTACTAGATTGGGGATATGAAAAAAGAAGCCATGTACATGTCAATGAGCTACTTTGACACTTAATTTCACACACAAAGAAGAAGTTTCAAGAAAAGAGTAAAGAACACTGGTGATTTGAGTGAATAAACATCACAAAAAACTCAATATGCATGCAATCCTTGAAAGTAGTGTTTGGGGGAGGGGGGGTTGAAATAAATGGAAGGGACTTAGAAAAGATTTCAAAGAACAATCAATCAGGGAGGATGACTATTTGGTACTCATGAGTAGTGTTAGACAACAAATGAGCACAATGACTAGAGTGTGTTACAAGATAAATGATCAAAGCAATGTAATAGATCAACATCTCATGCTAATAACATCTACAAATCAAATACTAAAACAACATAAAATAATAATTCTATAATCATTATCAGGACTTCTAACAAATATTTGAAGTAAAAATAATCATGGTCATCAAAATAATACAATGCAAACAGTATTTTCATGAAAAGGCTGTAAAAATATATAAATTTTACAACACAATACCTGAGGTTGGCTTTGATGTATTTGCAGAGCCTTTTGGAGCCCAGTTTACACCAGGACCAAATGGAGCACTATTGATGGGGGTAAAAAAAACAACAATCAACATACTCTATAAATGGCAGAATAAATAGTGAACAAAAAATCTGATAATAGAATGAAATATCTTAAGCCTTACTGCATGTATGTATGTATATAATTATTTGTACTGGTTGACACTTTACAACTCATATGATTGATACAAATAGTGGTCCAGATTTTGAAAGGAAAATAAATGTAATTTGTGAAATATATAAACAGTTGAAGTTTTTTCAAACCTATTTACTTGAAAGCATTATTGTCCTTGTAAAATTTAGAACTATATGCATATCCAAAATCATATATGAGGACAAACAACTCATCCATAACTAGCCACCAACCTATTAACCTGCCCTATTAGGTTCCAAGCACTTAGAGGCTCTAGGGGGCTCTCGCTTTGAGGGGAAATTTCATAAAAAGCCTGTTTTGCAAACGCACAATTTGATGGTTCTGCAATGACTTGCATTAACAATTACAATCAAAATCAATACTATCATTAAAAAAGTAAGATGCACTGTTTAAGATTTTCATGGAATGCTAAATTTCTATACCCATATGTGCCAGTTGTGCTATTTTCATCAATTGTTACTTGAACATCATCATCATCATCATCATCGTCATCTTCATCCTCCTCTTCATATGACTCTTCATCATCATTATTCTGAGTAATATAGAATTAAAAAGCAATGACCAGAGAGAAATAAAATAATCACCCAAAAAACTATCAAATACATAGATAATTTAATACAATCATGTAAGCAACTTAAAAATCAGTCAATGAATTAAGCATCTATATAAGTAAAAAAAACTAAAATTAAATAATTCATGCAGTTTAATATTCAAGTATAATCTGCTACAGAGAAATTAAACAGAAAATCAGTATTGTGCTCCTTCAAAGATGCTCACAATATGCAATGCAATTGCCAGAAGTTCCAGTTTAGTTTGCTACCTGAGGATGGCACAGCTGTGGTTTGAAGTACTGAAAGGCATTATGATTAGCTGAATTTGCTCATTTTTGTTACAAGATGAGTTTTGCTCAGTATTTATCATGGTCTAAGCACAATACTCTTATCAATTTAATTCTAATCATCTTGAATATATCACAGATCACAACAATGACAAATTCTATTTCTCAACTCAGGTAGCATTTGATGGGCTTGTCCAAATCATAAGATTTGTTGCCTTTTAGATAATTACTTCATATGAGAAAAAGCTAGATTAAACATAAAAGGATTATATAAAATCAAAAAATACCTCAACATTATTATCTTTTGATTTTTCATCTGGCTTTACATCTGATGCCAAAGCATTTACTTCATTAAGTCTGGACGGAAGCAAAAGAATTTGATAATACCAACTTAATATTACACATACTAATTCATACAAAAATGAATGATTACACTTTAAAAAGCAATGCTCATCTTTGAAATGCCATTTTATTACACAATAGCTTGACAAGTACACTTACTTTTGTTCAAAAAGCTCTGAAATTCCACTGCTAGTAACTTCTGTAGCTGCAATTATACATAAAACAAAAATATAGTATTCTATTAAATAATACTACAACTCAAACAAAAATGTTGACTTTGTATAATTATGATTCTGGGCATGGCATCTCATTGAGCCCTAAAGACATTAGTACAGGTAAAAAGTGATTAATCATTAATGACCAACAAGATGAGAGGTTTAGCACTTAGCATGCACTTTAACTGTCAAAATAAATTCTAGAAATCACAGCAAATTTTAAAGTGCCAATTTATGCCAACCAACATTTGGTCTGTAGCTAGAGTCATTACAATAATGGTTATCAGCAAGACTGCAAAGTACAGCAACTGCACACCTAAGATATTTTCTGTAAGAATCATATGGACGACTTGAAAATAGGCATTTTCAAGTGTACAATGGTTCTGATAGGATACACATGTGTGCATTGCTAGCTTGAAATTCATATAGAAGATCTACAACATGAAAATAGAAGTGCATACAATCAAACATCAACATGAAATTGGCCACACTACGCAAATGTTACAAAAAGCATACTAGTCTGGCCAAAAGTGCAATTTCCTTAAGTGCACGTTTACACACCTTACATTTTTGTTGTGCAGATTCAAGATCTTGGCAACAAGTGCCATACTCTGCAGTCCAGGATATCATGAGGGAAATTCCATCTACTACAGCTGACATTACAAGGTACAATAAATGATGAACATTATTGTGTTCATACAAAGCACTAAGTACTACCTACAATACAACTGCCAGACCCATGCACCAAAATCATATCAAGCATAAGTGCACACTTCTATCATAGCAGGATCCATTCTAGTTGTTGTAATTAGGGCTGTCCATACCTTTTGATTTCACTATTCCGTTATTTGGTCTGATATTTATCCAATAATCAATAATTTGGTAATATGGGTCCGGTCATAATTTAAGTTGATTCCACCACAGGCGTGGTCAGACATACAGTGTTTCTGGGACAAAGTGCCTTATGAGCAAACTCCTTGTACAACCAATGCAAGAAAACTGTCTGTTTGGCTGCTGTGAAGTAGCATCATAAAGTGCCACTCAATTGATTATTGACATAGTAACAGCCAGATTGTTTGCACTTCAACAAGAGAATCAAATTTTTTGACACTAACCAGATAATCAGTGTATGTGACTACACGCAAATAATGGAAGAAGTCAACCTAATTGGATAATCAAGGCATTTGACTACGCCCAGATAATATAAGAATTTGACTCCTCCCAATTAGTTGACTAATTTGACTCCTCCCGAATAATTGGTGAGAGAATCTGCTCACCGAGTGCTAAAACTGGTAACCAAATATGAAATAATCATTCTTTGTTGGACAGCCCTAGTTGTAATACATATCCAGATGGCAGAATGTGGTGTGTACACACTAGAGATTTCTCATTTTTCTCTCAAGTGGGTCTGCACACCCAGAAATGGGTGTAGCATGATGTTAAATCATGCAAATGGATGTGGGAAAATTATTCAATTTGAACTTTGTTGCAAATTACAACAAAACTGGCTTTGATTTTTATGCTATAAAGTTAAGTGCACATTTAAACTACACACCTGAGGCCTAGTGTGCACTAGCACATCTTAGGTTTTACTCGTATGTGCACAATTGAGATCTCATGAGAAAAGGTCATACTTTGTGATGGCGCTAATGCAGTTTTGTACCGCTCTATCATACCCCCACCGGGTATGGCCTACATATTGACCTAACAGTCAATAATATATTTGAAAGGTGCTCAAAAAGTAATTCAGAAGACACTGGAAACCATATTGCATGAACAGGAATGCTGAAATAATGAAGGGTTTTAGAGCCTTCTATATATTCTATTGATTGACTATTCTCATGTAGTACATGTTGTATTGTTAATACCAAACGTTACTGTCTTCAGTATGCAGGTAGACTTTCTTACAAAGTAGCACATCTACTGCTCAGAAACACAAGAGTGGTTGGAACCCTATTATAATATATCAATTTCAACTGATCGAGATAAATAACTTTGCTACTACTTACTTGTTGCATCACCATAGAGGTATTTCTCATCGTCATCTACCTCTGCCATTTTTAATGCAGCACGACAATCATGGCGGTCTTTGACAAAACTGGCTCGTGCTTGTTGAAATGAATTATTCACCTTAGTGTCAAAACTTTCTCATCTCGAAGTGACAACGAGGCAAACATAGCTCAAAGCAGGACAATATAAGAACAGTGTGGTTTGACTTTGATTATACTCTTGGTTCTTTATTTATAATCAACAAAACTTAACTTGATAAATTACCAGTTCAATTTGAACTTGGTTTAGATACACTCTTTTTTAACAGAATACCTTAATTTCTTGCTGAGCCTTAATATTCTCAGTATTTTTACTGTTGGGTCGAAAACTGCTTTTTTTGTTCAGGTCTTACTTTTTCATAAAGCGAAACAAGAGTGGAACAGAGCAATAAATATTTTATCGACATCGCAAAAGTTAATCTATCAAGTATCTTGGGCGTAGGAGGGCGTCAAATTTAAGGGGGCTGTAAACGTTCTGTATACTTTCTGCCCTAATTTCCTATTGTTCTTTCAGAAAATTTGCCCGAGTGAAGCGGATTTCTGTTCAAATTGGAGGCTGCAGCCCCCCGCCTCCTACGCTTATGAACAGTATCATGTCGCGAATACACAAAAGTTCTAAGTCTTGATTTAGGTTGAGCCTTGCATTAATCTTCAGTCATTGTTAAATTTCAGCGATTTAACATTCTTATAAACTTTATTCTTATAGAGAATATTGCATAACTATAGTAACCTACAAAGAACATTAATTATGCAAAACACATCTCTATTTATAGTGTCTCAATATTTCACTAAATGAGTTCATGATGTATCCTGAGGAAGTGACATCCTTACATGGCTCTAACCACGTAACTGGAAGGCGTGCCCAGATAGGCAAAACCTGCCTGTGCAAGCACTTTTAGAGGGGCATAAGCCTTATTTTACTATATAAATATGTAGGCTAATAATTCGTTTTGGGGGGCAAAACCTCAAACAATTTTCTATTGGAGGCATTGCCCCCGTGCCCCCTTCAGCAACTTGCTGGCATGGTTCGCCTTCCTTTTGAGTACTGTTGTGTTTTCGCCTCACAATGATTTAATAGTGTAGAAGTAGAGAAGAAAATATTCAAGGAATATCAATCTCAAACTCAAACTCAAAACACGCATTTCACACACTAACATGCCTCAATGACTTTTTAATTTAATGCCTATTGTTCTAGGTGTTACTAAAAGCGCATAGCACAAAGACAATTGTTTAGGCGTATTGTGCTTGCCTACATAGCAAGGCGTGCCCAGATAGGCAAAACCTGCCTGTGCAAGCACTTTTAGAGGGGCATAAGCCTTATTTTACTATATAAATATGTAGGCTAATAATTCGTTTTGGGGGGCAAAACCTCAAACAATTTTCTATTGGAGGCATTGCCCCCGTGCCCCCTTCAGCAACTTGCTGGCATGGTTCGCCTTCCTTTTGAGTACTTACTGACGTGAGCCACTCTCTCAACCTTGAAAATCTGTAATTTGCATGGCAAAAATGGCTGTACAATGTATTTTTGCAGGGCAGTTTACTGGATCTAGGACCATTTGACCAACTGCTGTTACTCAAAAGCCAAGAACGGCCACAGACAAAATATTTGCTAAACAAAACCTCTGATGCCCCCCTCCCACAAATATATTGAAGTTGCTTCCATTTTTACTGAAGAATATTTGTACAAATTTAAGCAACCATTAAGCAACGCAAGATTTAAACTTTGCCTGAAAATTCGGCAACTTTGAATCGGATCAAAAATATATGACGCCATCATTGAAGCTCTCGGGAATTACTTGCTGAGGTGATACGACAAGTGGGCTCCTTGGTAAGGAAAGCTTTTTTGACCACTCGAAGTAGTGTTCATTGGAAGTCTCAGAAGGTTGCAATACTTCTCAAATCTCACGAGCTGCAATCTGAGTTTCTTTGAAAGAGTTTGCATATATATTGAGGAGCCTGATTACTCAAAGACTTGAAGAAAGGGATGAAATCAAACCACGCCCTAAACTTTGGCTATAATTGTGACCAACGCCCTTTTTTCGTATCAGAATTGTATTGGAAACGCACCAAAAAGTAGCAGTTCTTGACAACAGGGATAAAATGTCTGTCGCCGACAAGCACAGTTTCATCGAAATACATTAAACGGTTTCATCAGCATGCATTCGACAGTTTCATCGGATATATCGAAAGATATTAGATTGGAACTAAATTCTCATGCTTTCAAGAAAGAAGTCCCCCATTTAACTGCTTAAATCATTGCATATTTTATTTGTTTAAAAACCCCTCTATTACTGCAAAAAGAGGCTATGAATGTAATACGAGTTACCGACCAGTTACAAAGCTTGTTGAAACATCGGATGAAACTGTCTAATATATTCCTATGAAACTGTAGAAAGTATCCTGATGAAACTGGCGAATGTATGCCGATGAAACTCTATGAAGCTACTGATATTGTTGGAAAAATGCTACACACTTATTTGAGCAAATGACATGAGCTAATACAGGCTTAAATTTGTGTCTTGAAGTTGCAAAACTTCCGAAAAAAGCGTACGATTTACCAATAAGAGGCAGGATTTCCAGGTAGAACTTATTCCAGGGGGTATGACGCCCCCACGATCCCCATGTAGGAACTTTTCAGCGTCCCCACGCTGACTATCTGCTGGTTCAGGGATTTAGTTGTTTAAGTGCCAAGAGAACTCTCAGAGAGATACCATTTTTGTATCCAGTTACTCTTCACGAAAATATTTCTCTAAAGCTGTCTACTTGAAGCTTATACTGATAACGTTACTATCTCTCTCTCTCTCTCTCTCTCTCTCTCTCTCTCTCTCTCTCTCTCTCTCTCTCTCTCTCTCTCTCTCTCTTGATTGCTATCCAATCTGATTTTTTTTCTCTATCTGTTCGAATCTCCTACCCTCAATTTATATTCTCTCTTTTTCATAGGTAACTTACATAGAATCTATAAATTCCTACCAATCAACTTTAAGAATAACAGGATACGGTATTTACGTAAATATGGTTAATAAACACCTTGGAAAAACAACTCTTGAACGTAAACATGACTAATGTAAGGCTATACTTGAATGAAACATATAGTAAAAAACGATATTAGTGCATATCACAACCACTACTCATACAGGATGTGCGTCAGCTGTGTGTGAATAGTTACTGAGTGAATGAAAGAGGAAAGTGGGCTGCGAAGGCGTCCGCAAAACTTGCAACATATGTGGAAAACCCCGATACCCCACTTGCGATGGCCCTGCTTGTGTGCTTGTAGACTTACGCCAGTGCTAAATATTGAACTATCTCTCGCTAGTAAAGTTAAAGGTAGTCCCGTGTACTTTCATACATAGGGGGAGGTGCCTTTTTAGGGAGGACACTTATCCTAAGCCATCGGCATGTGAGGTAGGGTGGCCAGTTCTTTCCCTCGCCGCTAGTACGCCGAAGAAAGAGCATAGTCTACGCCGAATATATTCGGCGTGGGCTACAGGAAGTGTACTAGCGATCTAGACCCACAGCATCTCTGTATTTGCACTCCTGGATAATGAAAGGAATTCTACAGTTCTGTGAAAATAGGAACTGCTTGGCTAAAAACACAAGGGAACCGCTGCATTTAAACTTTTGCACAGAAAAAACTTGTAGAATTGCAGTAAAACATACTAATAGTACTCTTTGATGCTTATAGAAGGGGCCACAAAAGCTGGGGAATAATAAGCCTCCCTTTCCCTTTCCATCAGGCACTCGAAGTAGCGAAACTAAAGGAAACCCGGACGGTAGAGGACATCCGTGATCCACTGTCCAACGTTCCTTCGTTTACAATTGTGTTGATAACGAGGCTCGTCATCGGCAGATTTCTTTTTCAGGATGGAAAGGCCTACCGCTAGCAGGGAGTTATCCGCTGAAAATGAAATCAAAGAGCAGGAGAATTTCAAGCCAGTGACCAGTGATGGTACAGAAAGGTTCATCAATGCCCCTATTGGTATGTCTGCCAATCCATTATTTCACTGCTTTCTTTCGCCGCAGTCAGTGATATTCCGTGTTTAGAATTGTCAGTCTTACATCTGCTTTATTATTAAGCCCCTCCTTAATAATGAACGCGATTAGGCACATACCTAGATTACTGCTTTCTCTAGTTTCATTGTTTCAAGTCATTTCTTGTTATCAGCGCGTTTTATTTTATTTTATTCGTATGATTTCTACCTTGGGTGATGCTTTATATGTACATTTACCAGAACCCTAGTGAGAAAGCCTACTGTTTCATAATAATGTCAACTTGTTGTCAACTTGTAATCATTATTGATGAAATTCACAATTTTTGGATAGCTAGGCTTGCGCAGTTCAGTTTATGAAAGGCTGAAATTTCGGTGGGATATTTGTAATCTGATAAGAATTGTAGCAAGTAAGAATCTTCCAAAGATTCCCATTAGTGTGATGATATCCTTAAAGAAAGAGAAATTTGGATCATTTCAGGAGATTAAGTACAATTAAGCCTTCTGCCCAATCATTATACTAGTTTGGTGTTCGTTTTGGACATTATTTACTCTAAAGTAGTAAGAAACTTATGATTCAATTGTTCTATTTATAATTCCAAAGTCCAACCTGTGAGAGCCCAGATTAAAGTATTCCAAACTGATTGAGTTCTCCTCATATCTAAAGTTTCCCTCCCCCTTTCAGACTAGCTGTAAACTTTCTATAAATTTTTGTCTTATATTTCAGTAGTATTGATGAGAAGGTGTAGTTTATTTGAAGTTTACACGTTTGCTTTTGTTTTGCATATTGATTGGTTGCTAATCTTACTGACTGTTTATGGCAAGGTTGTTTGAGGCAATTGCAGGTGGACTTTTGGATTCTTTTTATTTTTTGGATATTTTATAGGTGCAGTAGTCTGTGATATTCTTACAGTGTTTTCAATAGTTTTTAAAGTATCATATATCATATCATTATTTATACATGGAAGCCCCTCAGGCCAGAGCCTGATTTACAGGGGGCCATCTTAAAAAATATATAGTAAAAGTATTTGTACAGTAAAAGTGGCAAGATATTAACAGCAAATAGAATGAAAAAGTAAATAAGGAGTTAATTTAATAGTAGGATTAGAAGTAGGAATTGCCTTTGTTTAAGTAGGAGACTCAAGTACCACTAACAGTCTATTTATCATATAATTCATGTAAGAGAAAGTAGGCATCACAAAGCAAGAAGTTGCCACCAGATTCAATGCCCATTTGCAGATTTTCAAAACTCTCTTATTGCTTTATTGCTATTATTCTTTAGCTTGTTAAGTAGTGCTTTAATGTAGCTAAATCAGAAAATATATATTTTAAATGTTTTAGTGGCTTTATTTTATATATTTATGTTTCAATACTTTTCATTTGATTCCTAGATAAGCTTGGCCCAGTGGGCAGATGGATAAGGCATCGATTGTTGGAGAGCATTCTCATTGGAACTCCAGTGCTTGTTGCTGTTCAGGTATAGAAATATGTTGTTTAAATGGAGTTAGATTTTAAATCATAATGTAGCCCAGCAATAGGAAATAACAGGATGTTAATATGCTATGGGGTCAGACAATTTCATAGGATGAAATTAGTGAGGGGGGGTGTGAGAATAGGCAGATGGCTGGAAATTTGGTCTAGCTGTGTAGCAATTGGTGTTAGTATAAAGATCCCTATGAACATCATTGCAAAAAATTAGTATTTAGAATCTTCTGGCATATCTCTGTATCATTGTTTGGGCAATTCAACCTCAGCACCCTGGCCTTTCTCCAATTTTCTTCTTGGAAAGTGGAAAAATTTTTGAGCAGGAGACCTAGTAAGAGCAGTAGGGTAAGAAATTTCTTTACAAAAGGTGAGGGTGCTTATTAAGGACCTAAGAGTAGTTGTCTAACTCAGAAATTATAGCAGGTAGTTATAGTCCTTGTGATTGTGAAAGACAAAGGAGTTGCTACCAAAGTCACTGCTAGAAAATGGCTGGTTGATGGCATACTGTTATTACAGAATGTTTTAGCAAGTCTACTTATTATCATCCTTTGACCAACCTCCATATGTTACTATACCATAGTGTCCTTGATTGTTGCTTTTGCTTAATATACTTACATCAGTAAAGATGAGTTATGTCTTATTAACAATGAGAATGCCTGATAGCAGACAAAAGATGTAGCTACTGGTCTTCATTTCAAATTGGTGGAAATTTATTGTCATTCTTAGTCCTTGTAATAAGCAACATTATAGTGTGTTTGGCATTAGACAGGTAACTTGTATTGCATGGGCGATTGCACTGGTAGGGAATTTTTATACACATGTACCCTGTAGATCAAGAAACAATGCAAGAGAGGTGAAACAGACAATAGCAATGTACACTAATATGGTTAGTTATGCTGGTCAACTATTCATAAAAACTATGATCTTTCAACAAGAGGACATCAGAATTTAGTGGAAGCAATACAGCCTCAAAGCACCTGTTTGTGCATGCAATGAAAATCTTGAGAATTGATTTGCATATGTATAGTCTGTGCATGTATGACCACACATGCTAAATGAATGGGACTGCTCATGTAGGTATTGTATTAATGCAAATATCCTATTGAGTGGAGCCCATCTATTTGGTCAATATTGTTCAAAATCAGATTAGAGTTTTATGAGTAACTGATTGATTCATCTTTCTGGTTATTTGACCTCTTATGAAAAGTTTGTTGAATATAAAGTATTATAACCCTCCACTAGAAAAAATGCTAATCCTGTTTCAGTAGAAACTGTAGGCTATACGATTGCCCCTAATGTTTCCCTTCTCATGTCATTTCTTAATTTTTGAATTCTCAGGTTAGGCGACATCCAATAGCAACTAGAATTCTCAAAGTGGCGAGCCTATTTGGTACTGAGGAATTTTATGGTCTTCTGGTTTGCTTCTTGACGTGGTAGGCCTTTTAAATCAAATTCCATATTCTTAGTGTTTGTTGGAACTGAATTAATCCGTATGTATTGTGTGCTTGCCTGCTATACTGAGCAGTAGAGTTTTCAACAGACCTTGTCATGAGCAAAATACTGGGCGTGCGGTAACCAGCACGCGCGAATGATTTTGCGCGTGCAATCGCACTGCTAAGAGAATCTTTACATACACATGCTCAGATCAAAGTAAGAAACTAAAAAAACATTGTGAGGTGCAACAAGGATAGTTTTGATCACACAAATTCATTCAAGCAAGGAAAATACCGTAGTTTAAACAATATATGTACATGCAATTCTTCATCATCACACTAAATGCTGCTCCTGAAATTCAGAAGTAAGTGATGATTGTGGTCAGCATGCTAGGGTGTAAAGTTTGAAGATAATCAACAGGGTATTACTGTTTCAAATGAAAATTGGAATTTGAAGTCAAAATGGTCAAGAACAACTACCTGCGAGCGCGATCAATAATTGTACACGCAATATGATTTGCGCGTATGCGGGCGTGTGTGCGTCCTATGTGCGCACTAAATGACAAGACCTGATTCAGTAATATTTAGTCTAAGCTGCTGACCATGAATAGTATGTGGCTGTGTTCCACGGAGCGCCACTCATTATTTGGACTTTTAAAATGTCATTTTAAGTAAATGTGGACGGCAGTTTTAGCAGAAGTAGCCGGCGATAAATCACCAGTAGCCAACTTCTATTAAAACCTTTGGAACAGTGTGAGCTCTTTACACAATTCATGGGAACAAAGTTTGATAATAAGTCATGAATATTGCTTCACTAAAGTTATATTTCAAATGATTGTTTTGCAAAATAATTAGCAGTTAAAATTAAAAAGGCATTCTGGAGATAAAAAGCTTCTGATATTTTGATATAATAAGATGTATGATAACGTTTTCCCATTTACAAAGCTTGGTCAAAAGTTAAATTTACAAGTAGAATGATCCTAATAACCCTTACTATTAAAAATGGCAAGTGAGAATAATTCATACTTGCAACGAAATCTATTTGCATGATCCTACTGCTTATACGAAGTTAAGGGTATTCCTTGACTTTGAGTGACGAGCATATAATTCAGCCAGATAAATCCTGTTGAATTATTTTACAAAGGAAATTTATAGTATACTTTTAATTAGTGCTTACTACTACTACTACTATAGTGTTCTGCCCTAAGGCAGGTCCTTCATGGATCAGTCACCGTCCTATTCTTTGTGACTTTTCCATGATTAATACTAGGGCTTAATTGTGAAGTGGTTGCCCGTTGCCTTCTTCACCGCAGACCCAGCTAACTTGGGCATGGTCCAGCTGACTAGGACCTGGTATCGCCTACCATTGCCCCGCTAGGGGGTCATCTGCTAGCCTTACCATCCACCTTTGCTGCTGCCCAAAGGCTTCACCGTTACCCTGGCAAGGGGGACTAAGCAGGTGCTACACCTTGTGCAAAGGTGACCTGAGACTATGCAAGGCAGGGTTGTCTAATCCCTGAGGTATGAACTACCCGCTTACTAACGTTCTGCTATTTTGTAGATGATTTCAATCCTATCATTGTAATGTTGAAAATTTGAAAATTCTGAATTAGGCGTGCCTACTGAATAATTTCTTCAAGTTCAGTCTGTTTGGAGTTTTTAGGTGAATTTGTAATTCAAAGGTTATATTTGCCTTTAGATAAATACAAAATATGGATAATTCCGTTGATACAGACATTGTTTTAGCTTTGTAGGTATTTCTACTCCATACAAAGCCTACTTTGAGACTGTAAAACCCCACGATAAGATGCAGAGATTAAATCATTTTTGCGATGAAGGAATCATGAAATGTCATCATTATTTGATTCTAGCCTAATTGATGCTGTTTGCCCTTTGATCAGTGTGCACCAAAGTACTTGTCAAAGCTAAAGGACATCCTTTTTCTATTTGTGTGTTTTATACAAGCAAGTCTACTAGAAGGAGCATATTTACACGTAAGCCGGAAGCGAACATTTTTCAAAAGGGCATTTAATTCGAGGTTATGCAGGTCGGATGCTTCGCTTTTTTCTGTTTATTAGAACTGACAGGTCTCTTTGCAGTCAGGAATATTGCCAGAAATGAATATCAATTGAATTACCGCTGTAGCACACAATCAAGAAAAACGGAGATATTTAAGGCGAGAAATGAGCCGGAAACTCTTACCCCACAAACACTCTTATTTTTTGTTGATTAGAAAATGGAGAAAAAATTATAGAACTGAAGTAGAGGAAAGAGAATAGAATGCAGTAGAGGAAAGAGAGTAAAATTAATCGTCGATCATGAGTTAATTCAAGGATTATCACCACAAAAGAATTCACTCCTTTTTGTGCGAATAAAGTTTATAAGAATATTAAGGCTCAAAATCGCTAAAATTTATAAATAATTTAGGAATAATGCAAGGCTCAAACTTCATTAAGGCTTAGAATTTTTGTGTCTTTAGTTTCACTTTTGAACTGTCAAAACAACATTTATTAGTCTGCTCCACTTTCGCTTTGCTTGGTGATGAAGTAAGACATCAACAAGGATCTGAATTTATCCCCTTGATTTTTAAACGAATTTGCACCTTTGTTACTTAAGAGTAAAGTAAGAGTTGCCTATGGCTCAAAACCAAAAAAATTGTGAATATTGAGGCGCAGCGAAAGATCTCCATGTGTCGTCTACTCCAAGCAGATTGACAGTCATGGACCTCTACTCCTCTCTGTTATATGCCAGTCGCACGCAATCACAATAATTCAGATTTACCCAGTCTTTGATGTCGCCTATCCACTTTACTCTTCGCATTCCCCTTCCCGCCTCTTCCTTCTACTTTCCCTTCCAGGATCACTCTCTGCACGCTATTCTCTCTTTTACGGTGCCCAGAATATTTACATTTTCTTTTCATTATTGACGATAGGAGTTTTGGTGTTGCTTTAGCCAATTGTAGAACATCGTTGCTTGTTTTGTACTCAGTTCATGGTATTTTTAGCATTCTTCTCAGTATCCACATTTCAAAAGCTTGTAGGTGTTTCGTTGTTATTTTCGTGAATGTCCAAGTTTCTGAACCATAGAGCAATGTTGACCAAATGCAACACACACAAAGCCTTTTTCTGGTGTCAATACTTATCTTCATTGATGTTAAAATTTTACTCATCTTCACGAAAGCACTGCTTGCAATTTCAATACTCAGCAAAAGATAAGATATTCTTGTAAAAAAGGGTGTAGTATGTAGAAGACCCTGAATATTCTCATAATAGAAGCGAATCGAATCAATGAAGTAGCCGACGTAGGCTTGTGCTAGAACATGTCTTAGAGGCCCCCCTCAGCTTGAGGTCCTGAAAGGCCCCCGCAGAGGTTTCCAAGAAACAAGTTTAAGTGTTATTTGAAATAAAAATTAAGATGGGGCCTCAATTTTAATGAGTTCCTAAGGGCCACGAGTGTCTCTGTTACGCTATTGATTTGAATAGCATAGGCGTCAAGTCTTGATTGGCTATCAAAGGAATCACCATCGAAAGATTCCTGCCAATGATGCTGCGAGAATTCGTTTGAGAAGCGTGTTTTTGGCTGTAAATAGTGTACTCTCTATGCAAAAACACTGATAACACATAGTTTCGAATAATTGAAAAATATTTTGTAAGCATTTTCAAAAGGCTTCAATTCACATTTCCAGATGGAGCAATTTTTACATCTCGCGCAGATCAAAAGTTATCGGCATTAAAAGCCATTCATCTTTGCGTGTGATTCCTTTGCTAGCCAATCAAGATTCGACGCCTATTCGGATTTGAATGGTGCTTTTCTCCAGATTGACCTTCACGCAGCCCCAGATTTCTCTCATCGTCATCGAGACTTATGTTGCTTAGAAGAACATCAAAGCACCACGTGATATAGCTCCCCCCAAGCTTCGGCGATCTCATTGATAAATTTAGATTCAATGACTTTTATTGGTGAATGGTTGTATGACATAGTCAAAAGAATGTTGAAAATCCCACTTCTTGCATCAACTCCCTTAGCAAAAATAAGAAACTCTTACACACAAATTCATAGCTTTATGAGTTTCTGTCGGGAAATTATTGCACTACAACAAAAGAGATCTTGTGACGCCACTGGATATAGTTGACAATGTTATTAGTGATAGTGATAGCAGCATTGTGATGAAGATAGGAATTTCGATTGTACTCAATTATGGTAAAGATCTTATATAACTACTTTGTTCCCACATAGCTTAATTGCCAACCATAGATAAAGAAATTGTTTATAAGCAAAATAAGCTCTTAAGAATTAATAGAATTATCACAATGTCTAAGCTTCCAAAGTACCTCGAATTCATCCGCAGAGTTTTCTAAAGATTTTGCTAATCCTACGAATCAGAAAATGTCCACAATTTTATTTGTGAAAACCACCGAATTGAATTTTGATGTACATAGCATTTTGATGTATTAGAGTACGTTTGCAGTTCGGGAGCGATTTGATAATATGAAGTCAGCCTATATCCGTATTTCTCTTAATAGACAATGATTTGAAGAGCACTAGAGGTGCAAGGCTAATTAGATGCTTAGAGCGATACATTTACTGTGTTACTGTATGTGCTATGTATGTGTTGCTGTATGTTGCTGTTTGATGCTGTGTGTTGCTGTATGTTGCTGTTTGATGCTTTGTGTTGCTGTGTATTGCTGTATGTTGCTGTTTGATGCTTTGTGTTGCTGTGTATTGCTGTATCTTGCTGTTTGATGCTTTGTATTGCTGTGTATTGCTGTATCTTGCTGTTTGATGCTGTGTGTTTTTGTATGTTTTTGTGTGTTTTTGTATGTTGCTGTGTGTTGCTGTATGTTGCTGTTTCATGCTGTCTTATGTTGATATCTTTTTTCATAAATGTTTTTGGAGTATTTCACATTTTTTTGGTCCATTTGCAGGATCGTTGATATCAGATTAGCAAGGTTGTGTTGTTTTCTCATGGCCGTTGGATTTTATGCAGCCAATTTTCTTAAGGTAATTTTTCTTCTTTATGCTTCACTTTTATAAATTTCATTTTTCCTTCGATTTAAATGTTTTTTGTCGTTCAACATACCACGCCTTATCTCTCACACCTAAGGTTCTCTTACACTCCGTTCCCAGCGTTTAAATTCTCACATAGGTGGTGTTTACAGCCATGGCTAAATGTAATGGTTTCGTTGTAGAGTCATAGTATATATTCGATATCTGTGGAGTGAAATATGTCATAGTTGCTACATCATCATCATAGTGTGTCCAATGCTTTTTGCACGTTGACTGTCAAGTGTGTAAAGTGTTCACGGTCTTCTGCTATTCGTACAAAATTTCCATATGATTTTCCAGTCCTCTTCTTTTGGTTGTCCATCCATGTAATTCTTGGTCTTCCTCTGCTGCGTTTGCCATTGATCTTTCCTTGAAGCAGCTGACGTTGTAACTCAGAGCATTATTTTTGCAATAACACAAAAGCTAGATGATAGCAAGTAAGTACGAATGAAAGCAAGAAAGAGTTGGATAGTATAGCACTAGAGCAGTAGTCGATAGCATGCATTGATAATAGTCTGCTGTTTTCTTCAAAAAGTATAGTCCGACATGTTTGGTCTTTTAAGTAGGTTGTTAAATGTTTAAATTTTGGTAAAAAGATCAATGAACGTAGCAAGTATGGAAAGCCAATAGGAAATTATCGCCTCTATTTCCTTGAAACTTCAATTTCTTACTTTAAATTTTTGTGTTCGAGCTGAAGTGTTGTAAATTTTGATTGTTCGCGTTTCTATTTCAAGAATAGTCTATGTAACGTAGCAAGTATGGAAAGCCAATAGGAAATTATCGCCTCTATTTCCTTGAAACTTCAATTTCTTACTTTAAATTTTTGTGTTCGAGCTGAAGTGTTGTAAATTTTGATTGTTCGCGTTTCTATTTCAAGAATAGTCTATGTCTCCCAAGGCCTCCGTCCCCTCCAGTTCAGCCAATTGAAGCTGCTTTTAACACTTGGTAAGGGACTTTTATTTATGCTTTGAGAATCGAATAATTAGGATAATTTATGAAATGTTAAACATCCATGCATACTGAAGTTGGTAATTGGACTCCATTCAAATTATTTGAATGTGCCATAATACTGGTGTTGGTCATTTAGCTCAAGTTAATCTTGTGCAGGGCACATTTTAGAGCAGTAACTCCAATTTAATTGTAGGCCTGAGTAAAGAATTCTAGAATGAAAGAATAAGTACTGTTTGAGTATGCATTCATACCGTTGTTTGTTATTGTACTCCAGTTGAAATGCTTAAATATGCCTGTATACTAGTATTGATTTAAGCTCTTCTCGCTTTTATGACACTTTATTGCAATGAAGAGGGTTGCAGGATAATGTTTCGCATTTCTGTTGCATTAAGCTTTTGTAGATTGTATGACTATTAGAGCATTATATGGTTTGTACTGTATTATATTACATTGTATTGCGTTATATTTTATTGTATTGTATAGCATTATATGGTATTGTATTTTATTGCATTATATTGCATTGTATTGCATTATATTTTATTGTATTGTATAGCATTGTATTGCGTTATATTTTATTGTATTATATTGCATTATATTTTATTGTATTGTATAGTATTATATGGTATTGTATTTATTGTATTATATTGCATTGTATTGCATTATATTTTATTGTATTGTATAGCATTGTATCGTATTGTATTTTATTGTATTGTATTGCATTATATTTTATTGTATTATATAGTATTGTGTGGTATTGTATCTTATTGTATTTTATTGTATTATTTTCCAGTGTATTGCATTAAATTTTATTGTGTTGTATGACATTGTATTGTATTGTATTTTATTGTATTATTTTGCATTGTATGGTATTATAATGTATTTAATAGTATTGTATTGTATTGTATTATTTTGTATTGTAGGGCACTTCCAAGCCATCATGCTGTCTTGGCAGTCGTTGTCCCGTGGTAAGAATTGTTTCTTTTCTCTACATTGAGAATACGCTGCCCTGCTATGAAATCAACAGGGACCAATAGGGTATTTGTACTTAATTGATTTATGGATATGCAAAAAACAGAATGACCTATAGACTACCATAGTTGAGAAATCTGCATCAAATCATTAAGGAATTGAGAGACTACTTTATTATGTGAGAGGCAGTGAATCACTTAGTGCCCTCTAGTATGTCTTTTGTATGGTGAGGAAAGTGCACGTAGATATGAAGTCGCACTATTTCGTTGCGAGAGTTATCTGAGGTAGGAAGTTGAAATAAGCAGGTTTAAACCTGTGTGGTTTCTTTACCAACAATGAAATGATTACCTGTACCATAGTCATGCGTTTTAACGCCCAAATCATTTTTCTAAGGTACATCTGGTTCTACTCCTACCTCCATTACAATTTGTCTACCGTTCAGTACTTTGCCTTATTTTGCTTCATCGTCACATGTAAGTAGCACGATTACTTTTACAGTTTATGTTATGTGTCGGTTCTGCTGGTTCACAAGCTCAGGGCTCTTACGGGCTTTTTAAAGTTTTCGAAAGTTGTGGAAATTGATTATGCCATTTTCCAGGACCTGGGAAGTTTTGAAAAAGAGCGGTTTCTCAAAATGGCTTTGGAAAAGTTTTGGATTTTTGTTTGGGAAAAAGATAAAATATCCTAAAATGGATTTAACTTAGTGTCGTATTAAAAACCGTATATGTTATGTTTGTTCATTTTACTATTTGCAATATAAAACATAAGCCACCAAAACAATCATAAGATATTGCATTAAAAATAGCAGTTTTATGTTTTTATTTGGTTTCAAAGTGCGAACGAAAATGTGTTTTGTGGATCTGGAAATTTGGTAACTTGGCTTTGGAAAAGTTTTGGAAACGTTTTAGAAGTATTTTAAAAGTATTTTGTATGAACCCAGCAAGCGGTACTTTGACCAGACAAAGAATGTTTACTTTGGATAACTAGATGCCAGCAGTCTGCTATATTCATTAATGATATATATATATATATATATATATATATATATATATATATATATATATATAGTATATAGTATAGATATTATGCTGCCAATTCATATGCGTACAACTCCATATAAACAGTGACGACGCCGCGAGGGGGGACTGGGAACAGTGGTTTCGTCCTAGAATCGTAGGAAGGGGGGCTGTTCATGAAGAAATATTCGACCACACACTTAATTTTTGCCACTATTATTGACCACACTCTCTTCAAAGCTGTCACTGCCTTATGTGAATATGAATGCTACTGGTTGCAAATCTAATGTTTTCAAAATCTAATGTTTTAAAAATTGGTATGCAAATCTAAAATCATAGAGGTGAGCTAGTTATAAGATTATTGTACCCTCAATAAGGGCAGGAAATTTGGTTAGATAAGATTAAGTTAATACATGGTATAATGTAAAGAAAATGCAATGTATGGGAGTGCTGTCTGGTCTTATAATAAGAGGTAAGAGAAAGACAGATTGTTCTTAAGGGGGGGCTGAGCCCCTCTGAAATATTCAAAATGTTAAGATGGGGGACTGAACCCCCGTGAGCCCCGCTTTCACGACACGCCTGACTGAGAGTGACATATCCTCCCTAGCTCTCTCCAGGATCGTTTTCCTTATTCATCCAATTTCGAGGAGAAAATGTTAAGAGTAGGGTGAGGAGCACCTAGCACGGTATCAATCTGTTCTATGCTTGCCGTTCCTTTGCATCACGTCTTTATCACTTCCGTTATTGCTCACTGTTGTGAAGAAATAATAGGAAAGTCACTTCCTTGCAAAGTAGAATTGGTTATCAAATGACCTAGCCCCCTAAAGTCCCCTCTCCCCCTGTCTGCGATGGCTGGCGGTGTTCTTTTCAGCAGATGTGCCTGCTCTGAAACGTACCCCCCCCCCAAAGTTGAATTACGTTTAAAACCTGTATCCCCATCATGGAGCTTGTATCTCCTATCTCTTTCATCTTGGAATATTAATAATTCCTTGTATGTAGTGAAGACAGCTAACGCCAAAACAATTTAAAGGTAGCCCATGATTTATTTTTCTGCGTTATGAATGCCATGCTCTGTGAGTGATATGCTAAGTAATTTATAAGCCCCACGCAAAACATGTCTAAAAAATATACTCCTCTTTGAAAGAGGCAGTTAAAGTTTTACCCCCATGAAGAAACACCGCCCTCCCCGTGCGGCATAATAGACTATCTGTCCCTAGACGGTCGTTTCTTTTCATTACCGAGTTCACAGTGAAGAGCACTTTAACCCTATCAGCTGTTTACCTGTAAGAGTGAGATGTAGTCTTGCCTCCACAAGGTGCATGACATAAGTTCTTTGTTTTTCTTCACAGGGTCATTTTCAGTGATGTTCAGCAGGATTTACCTTGGTGTCCACAGCCCAGCTGATGTTGTAACTGGTAGTTTACTTGGATGCATTACACTATCAGCATGGCTGCATTACGATGATTTTCTTGACAGAGCCTCGGCTATCAATGGTCAAGGTTTGTTTCTTTGTTCTTGAGCATATTGGGGAGACATTGTTAATAATAATGATCATCATTAATTGATGGCCAAATATGGAATAGACATCTCTTATGTTGCTGCTTTTTATCTTCGCTTCTATGCAAAATTCAAAGAGATCTCTACATTACTAGGTATAAATTTTGTTGCGGTTCCCCTGGCAATTGCCTTTTAATGAAACCATGGGGAGAGTAGAACAATGTTGCCTCTTTTACCTGCTATCTTTTAAGTATTTCAATGTAAGTTATTCAAAGGAGGTAGCTTATGAGGAGGTGAAGAGATTCCTTTTGTTTTGTCGAAAAAACAAGAACACTTTGGCGGACAATATAAAAATACATGTGCTTTTTGCAAAATGTTTTGGTTGTGATGATGAGGCGTGTTTTCTCGAAACGTTCTCAAATTTACGTCTAATATGAAAGTGTCGAATTAAAACAGTATGATGGTATGGATATGTCTTAATTTATGGTATGTCGATCTGAAAATGTGTACAACGTTTTTCGTCGTGGCCCTTCTTCCAAGGTTTATAATACAGCTGCGGTTTCCAAGACATGTAGCCATGCAATCGATAGAACTCTCTTCCACATCAACTTTGACCCTCGATTATACTATTTCCATTGGCAGCGCATGCTGCAGCTTTCACGTATAATTGGCTGCAGATTTAGGAATAGTAGCATTTTAAGAGCAAAATGGCGTCGGCTTTTTGTGGTGTTCCTCGATTCCCTCAAGAGTCCGTAATGTCTTCGTGTGTTTGTTCTATTTTGGATAAAGGTCCTGTTACACGCTAGATATTCAGCTGTAATAAGATCCGATAATGAGCAGATCTTCATTATTAGCTTGGATTTCACGCAAATGTTGAACGTGTATCAGGGCCTTAAGTTGGTTTTCTCACAGTTTATTTTGAATCCCAAGCTCACATCTTAGCTACCACCATTATCTTTAGTGTATAATTGATTTAAGTTTTATTTTTCAAAGGTTCATTTTCTATTCGATGTTTCCTCCACAAATCACAGTATCTCTTGAAGAAATTGCACCTATGTTTTTTGTTATAGCTATGCTTGTGCCACTCTACGTCACAGTCATGCTCTTCATTCATCCAAGACCAGAACTTGAAACTCTTTCTTTCACTGAATCAGTAAGAAATGTTTTTTTAATGAAAGCTCATTTTGTGTTGAAATCTTATGATTTGGTATTATATTCTAATTAGCTGGCATCCAGACCACTGCGTTTGCTCTTGCCATGCACGTAACTGGAGGAAATGCTCTGGGGTGGGACAAAGCCTGCCTTTAAAATAAAGTTGGAGGAGCAAAAATCTTATCTTGTTATGTAAATCTCCAGGTTAATACTTCTGTTGAGGGAAAATACCTGGCAAAATTGTTCGTTTGGGGGTATTTCTCCCGTGCCCCTTGCAGGTACATGCCTAGCTCTTGCATTCTTTTACACTATGACAGGGGTGACCAACCAGTAAGAGAATAAGAGCCACATTGCATACTGTGTGACCACTTAGCGCCACATTAGGTAGCTTAAGCAGCACATACGCTAACGGTACCGTTAGCTACAATGCTTCATTATCTATTGTCATGGCATTTCAATTATATCAACACCTATAGAATCATGTGAGCAGCCAAGTTTCGAAGGGGACTTCCTTAACCTTGGAGTTTCTACGATTGTGACGCGGAGGCGTCTGTCATCTCATGTCTGAAAAGCTAACGTTAACTTTAGCGGATGTGCTGCTTCAGCTCCCTGTTATACGCATGGATACGCGTGCATTTCACGCCTATCCATTCCTCAAACACTAAAATACTATTTTGAACTCAAGCAAGGTAAGCTTATATAAGAAACACACAATTAACGTAGAAGCGCTATTAGGCCTCGGGGGGCCTTATTTATTTTTGGGGTCTTATAGGGGAGACGTAATAGAAAGGGGGGCTTATTACTAACTCAAAGTAGAAGTTTCATACAGATTCTTTTGCAGTCCATCTGCATTACCTCCTTTTAATTCGAAAGGTTATTCACATCAACGAAAGGTTAATCGGACTTTCACTCTATGATAGTGACTATTTTAAAGGGCGGTTTTGTTAAAAGAGGTCCGAAAATAATTATTTATAGGGATTAC
>OLMO02000001.1:4739560-4789352 GCA_900291935.2 Cassiopea xamachana | reverse complement strand
AAAAAAAAAAAAAAAAAAAAAAAAAAAAAACAGCCAACTTTAAATAAAGTGTTTATACATCAGTCAACTATACTGTCTTCGTCTGAATCATCAGGGTCAATGGATAGTCATAGAATATCTTCTATAAAAACGTTTTCCGCTGGGATTCTTTTGACAGAATCAGTGGTCTCTCGGTTTTTAAGACGCACAGGTAGTAAGACTCTAGAACACGTGACAAACCATTATATCATTATCACAATTGGTCAATGCGCTTGTTTTGCCCACCAAAACCCGCGGTTCTGTATGTGGGCCATATTTTACACACCTGATCTCATCTGGCAATGTTTTCCATACCTCAAAAGCCCAATCAATCATTTACTTAATGAGAGGGGGCTGGCTTAATCAGTGATGTGCCGACACACCTTTTGTTGGGGGGGGGCGTTTTGACCAATTGACCAAGTATTGTTACTAAAAAAAACAAAAGGTCCCAGAAAATACTGTTGCCAAATCTCTTCCAGCATGGCTGCCTTCTGACCAATTTTCTTGCAAATTTGAAGATATTGAGAGGACGCAACGCCCCCATGCCCCCCAATCGGCACATCCCTGGGCTTAATTGAGCTTTGCGGTAAATACGAATTTAAGAGCCGCGTAATACCAGGCGAAGAGCCACATGTGGCTTGGGAGCCGGGGGTTGGCTACCACTCTACTAGGATGGACCTGTGTGTAATAACGATGAATGGAAAATTAAGTTATGTTTAATCCATTACCTGTCAGAAATGTAATGAAAGATGGTGGCTTATTAGTCAACGTGGAGTTCTTTTGAGAACCAGTACGAACCGCAATTAAACAGTTGTCACCTATCTTGAAATATTACTGGGATTTTTGGTTTTCAAATTGTATGGTAGAATAGTAACCTGTAATAGGGTTGTTTCAGTGTTGTTGAGTAGGACAGTCATATTGGGTTTATGATTATGTTAGGCTAAGGCTTCCACACATGAGTTCATTCTATAAGCGTGTACATTTTCCATTCATACCTGGCTGCCTAGGAAAGTTCTGATATGAAATAGTGGGTTCTTCTTTAATTACAGAATTTCATGCAAAGTAGTATTATACGAAAACTGTTGGATATTTAAATTTACAACGCGTTGAAGGGATGATTACAATCTCTATAATCTTTTTTTCTTCATAGTTCGTCAAAGAAAAATGTATTTATGGAAGGTTATATAGGAGCCCTTCTTGCAATGTCCTTACGTACTCTAGGTTGAAGAAGCAGGGTGTATCAAAGGAAGGTGTGTGGGAGTGTCACACTCCCCTCTCCCACTTTACCGACGCTGTCAGTAATCATTTGGCTTGTCGGTAATTCTTTGGCTTGTAGGTAAAAGCTGGCATTGTGATCATTGCTTTTCGGTAATTCTGGGAGATTTAGTAGCCTGTCAAGAAATTTCTTTTGCTACTCCTCCCCCCACTCAAAGTCCTTTCGGATGCCACTGAGAGGATGGACCTTCATTGCTAGAGATTGATAATTTTTTTGGATTGGTGCAAATAGGATTCTTTCGTTTTCCCTGTATATTATTTGGATGAATGTTATCTTAATTCGTTGAATGCATAAAGATCTCTTACTGCCCACATCAGGGGACACAAGCCAATGTTTTGATGAAATTTATTGCTTGCATATGCCAGCTTTGTGTTTTAGAAAGACTGTTAAAATATTGAAGTCCTTTTTTAGGTTTGCATGTCTGGTGTAGCTGTGGGTTTTGTTTTGTCACGTACCATGGTTTTCGGATCTCACCCGCCATTTAAAGGAATTCTTGATTCCATTTCACAAAGTATGTCGCATGATATAAATAATGCTTTTTCTTTTTTAAACCGTAAACAAATACCATGACAGAAATGTTACAGTAGACCATGCCATTGCGAGTATGATAGGCATAACTACCCTAGATGCCAAGGACTACACCAAGATCTTATTAAGCTCGTAGTAGAGAGGAGTAGGTTAAATTCAATGTTCAGAAAAACTTAGAAGATAGAAAACTTGAATGAATTGGAGGAATGTGGTAGATTATGGTAGATAAATACATCTTGATGCCTTATTGATGTATTGCAGAATTTTTTGGATCTTTTTGCTTCACATTTACAATATTGACAACTTCATTTTAGGAGAACCAGAGAGCGTTTTCTTATACTCTTAAGTGCCTGATTGCCTTCCCCCCCGCTAATTAATTTTGAAAATATTTCTACATTTCCACTCCCTCCCCCGCTCTTATTAGGACCCACCCCTCGCTTATCAGCTTTTACACAGACATTTTTCAAATCGTTTTCCAAATAGATGTTTTGAGCAAATCTTCTCGTCTGTTAGCAATGTTTTTGTGCTGCTTACGTTCTCACGACCATAGACGCCAAATTTATAAACATAGAGTGCCTCATGGCAGTACTACCTTAGATTTCAAAGCAATCTTGCTAACCCCCGCTTATTCGGGCCCTCCTTTTATTAACTTCTTCTCATGTTTCCAACCCCCCGCCTATTCCGAACCCTCCGGCCATTAGGCACTTAAGAGTAGTTATTCTGCGACATAAGCATCTCCTCCGTACATAGATCCCAACTTAGTATCAAGTTATACACTAGCTACCACACTTCAGCTTGTTTGTTCATACATTTTAATTAATTAAATTTATAGTTTTTGCATATTAATTAGTTTTCAAATATAAATGAGTTTTTAAATTTATGTTTGATTAAAAGTCCACTTGTAATTAAGTGAGATAAAGTTTGAGATGCTCATCTCAAACTTGCTCTAGACGTTTGAAACGGGAAGCTCAGAGGGCACGTGCCCCTCCCCCCCCATTTCAAACAGTTTGGGCTTATCGCCCCTTCGCAGCTTGCTGAATCATCCTGTTATTGCATTTGAGGGTGCCCCACAAACATGCGCTCGCACACTTATAGGATTTTTCATGCTTTTACGTCTTTTTGCTTTTTTGGTTTGTACAGTAAAAGTAAAAAAGTAAACGTAGTCCGGTAAACTTTCGTACGTAGGGGAGTGTCTGTTAGAGAGGACACTTATGCTGAGCCATCGGCATATGAGGTAGGGTGGCCAGTTCCTTTCCTCGCCGCCTTTATCTCCCCAGTGTTCCCACTGGGTACCCATTTGCTGCTAGGTGAACAGTGAGCGAGCGTTAAGTCAGGGCATCGAGTCGGGCTCGAACCGTAGACCTTAAATGATTTTATCTACTTTTATCTCCTAAATGATTTTGCAAATCAAAACTTTTGCTACTATGCATTTATCTCGTTTTATCTAACGCTAACCCTCGTGTTAAGGAGAATAATGTGACTATTTCTTGCGCAAAGAGGTAGCTTACAGTTGAACTAAGACTTAGGAAAAATTGAGCTAAATGTGAGTGAAGTACCGCCATTATTTGTTCTAATTGTAAACCATGAGGGGACTTTTCTAGAGAATTGTAATTTCAGAAACTGTTATTTGAACTCAAACATCATTATATCATAATCCTTTTCCAATTAAATCTATAATCCCATTGATTCATTCCTATTTATTCACAAAATAGTCAATTTTCTCGTGTCCTTATAAGAATGTCACTCTAAAATATATGAAATCTTCGTTGATTATTTTTAGTGATTTTATTAAGTATGTATTCTTGTATTGAACATATTGCCTTCATCGTAGGTTCTCGCTCGTGGCTTGTCATTATCCTGTTTGCAATAACAAGATTTATCCTAGGTGAGATTTTTAAGTATATTTGCCGACAAGCCCAAACTGTTCTGCCCCTGTTTGGCGAAAACATGTTTAATTGCAATCCACTTAATTATGTGGAAACCTTTTGTAATTGTTGGTTCTTATCAAATGTATGCATCAGCTTCACAAGGTACCGCCAAATGTGGAAAATCAGGGAAAATCAGGGAATTTTGTCTTCATTCAGCTAAAATTAAGGGAAGTTTTAAGTTTCGTATTTTTGTATTTCAGAGCAACAACTTTCCCTTAATCACACATCCAGTTGAGTGTGACAATCTCCAAAGTTTATCCTTTGTAAATATTACTCTGTTTTGTTTAATTCTTATGACGCACAGTTGTGTTTCATGAAACCAATGACCAAAAATTGAATCAAGGCTCTCACAACCCCATCCCATATTAGTCAAAAGAATTGAGTCCTAATTGAGGGCTGCAAGAATATTAAGGAAAGTCAAGAAATGATGATTAGAATTTTTTTGAAGATATCAGGGACAATAAGGGAATTTTTCCTCAAATACGAGCTGAAAACTTGCTTCAGTTTAATTGACTGATTTCGATCGTGTGTAGCTCATATTCTGACTATTTATGGCTCATGCAAATTCTGTTTCCAGTTGCTGTTAGATCTTAGTAATTCTGAGAATGTCGTTTTTACCAAAACATTTCAAGCAATTCAAGCAGAGAAGGATTAATTATTTGCTACTAAACTGTAGCGAATACTTCGAGCGCAGAGATGAGCGTAAAACATGTTATTCACTTACGTCATCACACAATCCAGACTAGAACCAACAGAAAACACTTTTTCTTTATTTTTCTTAATTACTGAGCGAATGCGTTGGAGTAGTATTGTTCAGGAGTTAATATGCACAATTAATTTAAAAGAACACCACTGAGTAATTGCTGTATCGGCTTAGCAATTTCCTACGGCCATTCAACGATATTTTTGCTATATTTCCCATGTCATCTTGAATCGAAATGGCGCATTTTAACGAACGAAAGCAGAGGTGATTCCAAGAATTTTCCTACAGGGGCTAAGATAAGGCGAGCATATAACCCTCTTTGACGCTACCCTTTAATCCCCAAACAAATTCTTCCATGAAATATCTCCGTGCTCCAGTCGCACCTGTCTCCTAAAGGCTCACTATTTTGCTCTTCAGGTGGTTCTCTTGTTTTGTTGTGTCGCCTGATTTTCAAGACTGTTACTAGGACGGTATTCCCAATGCTCCTTCGCATTACTGGGATATATTATTATCATGGCAGTGCAGTGAGCGTACCATTTTACACTGGTTATCATAAAGGATTCAAGCTTGCCCCTGTTACGTTGGTAAGTGTATGCTATTGATTCGCATAGCATAGTTTTTACGTTTTGGTTAATCTTTTCGCCTTGATCAAATTCTTTCATGAAAATATTGAAGTAGTAGATATATAAATTTTTATCGATTATATTAGGTAGAATGTTTCGAAAAGATAGAGGGCTCTCAACTATTTGTTGATGTTAAATCCAACAAAAGAACGTAGGATGTACTTTTTAAGTTTATGTAGCGTTTAGTCACAGTTTTTTAATTTTGTGCTGCAGTCACCTTGCGGTTTAATGGTTTTAACTTCTTGAGTCGGTGCTCCCAAACGAGAGGCTCTTCAAAACTTTCTAGTATTGCTGGTTTGGTACTATGCACGTGGTGGAGAACTAGAGTAACAGTTTAAGGAAAGTTCACGTTTGTATGTGATAATTTTCAGTATCGTAGAATTCCAAATATAAGCCCCCCTGAATATAGGCCCCCCTGTAAGCTAACCCAAATATCCTTCCTAATATAAGCTCCCAGAACATAAGCCCAGGGCTTACATTTGGGATTCTATGTGTATAGTTAGGATAATGAATGAACATGTACAGAGCATATGTTTACTTAGGCCCACCAAGAAATGCTAACGAACCTCTATAAGCCTAGGGTTTTTATTCAGGATTTTACGGCATGTAATAGATTATAGTATTTGCTACATAGCCCTTTCAATTTTTAGGAGAAAGAAAAGGAAGAGAAAACTACTGAGTCAAACTCTGGTTTACGTGACCACAACCGCTGGGATGTTGATGTTGCAGTTCGTTTCGTCACCTACATTGCAATGGGTTACACATGCAATTATGTTGCTCCCTTGTTGTTCTTGTATTTCGGCATTGCCATTTGATTTGTGTATCTATCGGCAACCTCTTATTTATTGCAAGTGATTTCATCATTTTTGTTTAGTTTATAACCAAAGTTTTTCCCGCCTTTTCTATTCCTCGCTCATGAACTCCTGCTCTCTCTTTTGGATGCAATGTTCTTTTATACGAGGCTAATCCTGATCATTTTGAGACGTTTGAAATTCAGCTTTTTGGGGTTCAGTTATGATTGTCTTGTAATTCTATTTAACTATACCGAGTACAGGTGTGTCATGGAGGGGGCTCAGCCCCCTTTTTAAGATTACGAAAACTTTTGGGGGCTATGCCCCCCAGTATGAGCCTATGTTAGGCTGGATAAGCTCTTAACTATGCATATACAGGAGAGGCAAATAGGCTCCGATACACAGATGAATGTTAAAGTCATAATCTGGCTTTTTCCTTTTTCAATACTTTGACGTGCACAGCAGCGACAAGTAAATCATTGTCATACATTTAACAAAATGGGTGTGGTCAAGGGCGTGGTCCATATATTTCCTACATCACAGTCCCCATTGTTACAATTTTAGGATGGCACCACTGACCAGGAACTAGGCTTCCTTAGCAACCTCGATCATTCCATCTTTCTCTGTAAGAGCTAATTGTGTGGTCTTGCTTTTTGTCTCAAATATGCTCCTTCGTTATGTACTGTAATTTTCTTGTCTGTTCCATTGACTCAATGTAATTGCTCATATATTTAGCTATTCTGTGCAGCTGAAAATCTTATTGAATTTTTATCATTGTATGTCGTGTATTGTGTGCCTGACTATGACGCCAAGGTGTGTGACTGCTCCATGTGACTACGCTGCGAAGGCATGCTGCATGTTTCAATAGTTTGTCGCAGTGTTATAAATTCGTGGTTAAATATATTAGTGTTGAAACAAGGCTTCTTCTTTCTTAACAAGTTGGAGTTGAGTTTACGATTCGTCAAAATTAGTTATGATTCCATTGTCATAGACCTATCAAGTCTAACTTTGAAAATTTGTTGATTAGTTTGTTTGTGTTTTCAAGAAAGCATATTGAAGCTAGTTCTTGTCCGACATAGAAGAACTCATAAATAGTAGCATCATATTTGAGTGGCAATAAAGTGTGACGTCACGAAATATCTATTTTTAGAATATTGGAATCTCACCCTAAACGCATCATCAAAAATGTATATATTTATAGCATAAGTATGCTATTCTTTTTTTAAAGTTCATTCATGTATATCTTACTAATTCTACAAATACAAATCTCACTTACTACAAGGTAATCTGTATTCGGCTGGCATATAAATAGAAAAAAAGGAATACAGTCAATGTAAAAGCGATACCTAGTAACTGAATACAAAGATATTAATAGCTTAGGAGTTGTGAGTTAGACCATGGCTTATTCCTCTGGTTAGACCATGTCTTAAACTCTACAAGAATTTTTCTACTCTTTCAGCACACTATCAATCACAACTGCTTTTTCCTAGAAGCATTTTTTACTATTGCGTTCTTATCTTGAATTTTAATACCTAATTTAAATGTGTACTTTTGATCCTGCAATGGTACAGCTCAGACCTTTTTCTACCTTGACAACAAGTTTATCATCCCAATTATGGCCTAGTTTAAATGAAGATTTTGAAGTAAGCCTTATTGGTAACTTTCGGCTGTTTCTGGCAAATAGTGATAAAGATTTCGGTAGTTTAATGTCGACTAAGTTCCTATCAAATTAATTTAAGGTAAATAATTAATGTAATTAGATCAAACTAATTTCAGTGTTATTCTTAACATTTGGAACAGTCATAATGTAAAAATTTTTATGGCAGGCTCTCTTGCATCAGATGGTCGTCTGTCATTATATCTTCAAACTATTTGTGTAGATAAGTTTATAGTCCTCTCTTTCAGCTCAAAAAGTTGCAAAAATAGATTTTGTGTCGTCACCACTTTAGAACTTGATATTATTGTTTACAGTTCTTTTCTGGCGGTAGACGGCATTAATTATGCCAATTATGCATGTTTTAATGTGAACCATTTCATTGCTAAACTGCCATGTTGGAGTATTTAGAGTATGGGGTCCTTCACCCGTTATGTAACGCTAGTTGCGCCATTTTTAAGACCCTCTGTGTCCCTCGTAGTGCACCGTAGCACATGAGATTCTACACGTTTTTCTTATAAGAAACATAACACTGAAAAAGGCAGAAATTAAGAAACACAGGTAGGCAGAGTTTCAAATAATAACTTTAAAGAGCTGCTTTTACAAGTATATGTTTGATCAAACTGGAAAGAAAATGGAATTAACATTCATTACATGCCTCAAAAAACCAGTACAGACTTTCTTGCATCACAATTGCCTATTCTGGGTGCTTATTGTCATTGGAAAACTTTAAGTTTTAGACGCCTTTAAGAAACATTTAAAGTTCGATTTGACGAAATATAAGAAACATCCAGGCTGAAGCCAGAGAGTTTATTTCTTATAAGTTACGTTTAAAAAGTTTCTTATAACTTAAAGCGTTTCTTATAAATTAAAACGTTTCAAATAAAGGTACCCTCCCTTCCTGTCAGAGGCGTTGCATAATGGTTGAATGCCTCCTGTGATATAGGATATTAAATAGAGAGAAATATGAATAAATATCAATAGCCGTAGATATTTTGAGATGAAACTGAATGTCAGAGTATTGTTTTGTTTGACTCGAGATTATGGCCCCGTTTAAACTGGTACGGAACACTTCTTGGTTCGGACCAAAAAGTGATCCGTACCAAAGTAGAAGGGATCTAAACAATGCTCCTTGTAAGTAGTCCGGATCACTATTGGTCCTTTTCCTAAAACGACCAAAATTAGTACTGTAATGAATGCTAATAGCCCGGATCAGCTAGTAGTCCGGATCACTATTGGTCCTTTTCCTAAAAGGACCAAAAGTGGTACGGCGAACCGCACCAGTTTTGGTACGGCTTGCTAGGAACAGTGTAGACGGAAGGCCAATCCGAACCACTTGTGGTACGGATCAACAAGTGATCCGTACCAGTGTAGACGTAGCCTACATCTCGATATCCTTTTGTCAAACTGTTTTGTATGAGGTATTAGCATTATACAAAAATTATATTGCAAATTTTTAACCTCTCATCTTAGAATTTTATCTATAATGCCCTACTGTATTTAGTTTATTTTTCTTGATGTTATGGCGTTAATTCCTGAGATTTATTGGAATATGAAATTGAAGGTTTTAGAATGGAGAAATTCGCGTTCTTTTTTGTTTTCAAAGTGCTAATTCATGCCAACCACGTAGCTAAATGTATTGTCCTGGAGAGACAAGACTTCTTTTTGCTATCACCTTGAGAGCAATGATTTTATCTGACTTCTTACTATCCAGGTCAATAATCCTGTTGGGGGGAGATGGAAATATTCCCAGCTTTTAGTGTGGAAAAGGGATGCATGGTATGAATATGGTCACAGAATAGAGATATCGTATAGCATTTGTCTAGCATAAGTTGGGCCTAGTATATCATGGTGTCAGTATAGTATACACGCTTTTTGTATATGGACCTACAACACTCGCCAAAAGCCCTGGGACACTGCATATTTTTAATCTGGATGAAACATTCGCCCCCTTCTCCCTAAACAATGTTGGCTTTTGGGAGAAGCACATGCAGTAACGGAAAAATATTTCGTGCACAATAGCGATAAGTGTCTCAGGAACAGACCAACATTGTTTTAGGGGGAAGGGGAGTGAGTAGAATGCGTAATAATTGAATGCCGAGAAGGCTTTAGTTTTTCATAATTTTTTGAGAATGTCCGGGAGACTTTTGGCAAGTATTGTAGTCCAAGGCCTAGATCCAAGAGTTCCACCTCAAATGATGAAGTTGTACTACTAAAAGTTCCTTAATAGTTTCTTAATTTTTACCGCACACCCAGTACTATAGGAATGGTACCGACGTAAGAAAACATCGGAACTCTCAATTATGCCTTTATTTTTATAAGAAAAAAGTTTATAAGAAAATGAGGTTCAAATGGCCAAAAGCATAGGAAAACCTTCCTTAGGCCCCGTTTCCACACCCCAGATATTTGCGAATACGGAGAAAAATTTATGTCTTGGGTAGCGTATTAGTGGAAACACCAAGCACAGTCAATCTCTGTATATCTTTTTTCGCCTGTTTCCACTGACTCAGTTAAGCAAAATATCTCCGGATATTTCACATTGAAGTGAGACATGTTACGTCAATCAAATATGAACGAGGTTGTTCCCGCGAGTTCTACACATAAGCTCATGACGGAATCGGCCGATGCTACGCCCAAAAATGAGATATCATTACTGTAAATGCTCAGCTTAGTAAAATTTCAGGAGGAAAAGCGAAAAATGACGATGAACCTTCTATTGTTTTGACTGATGACGAAGTCAAGCTGATTCTCAACGTTACAATCGAGTGCAATGCATACCATCGATGTTAAATGGCATTGACTGGGTACTTAGTCCAATAAAGTGCACATATATTGCTACCAGATTGACTGGAGCATTGGCCAAGTGCAAAATCAAACGACAGAGAATCTTTCGGATATTATTTCTCTAGGCCTCGTTAAACACTAAGTATTTTGGCTACAAACATTAAGAGTGGTTGTTGGTGTTGCAGCGTATTCAAAAATATCCAGGCAGAGTGTTTCCACTAAAACGCTGCGTATTCGAATTTCTCCGGAGCCAGAAAAATACGCTCTAGACAGCGTATTCCAAAATCTCGGTATTTCAGCGTATCAGTGGAAACGCAAGGCCCAATTCGACAAATTTTTCTCCGTATTCGCAAATATCTGGGTCAGTGGAAACAGGGCTGTAGAGAACCACAAGGCTCAATTTCCAAAACTAAATGTTTTGTTGGCCAAAAATCGATGTTACGTTATTGTAACATTCAAAATGTTATATATGGGATTCAAATTCGAGTATAAAAGATTAAGAAAGAAAATGTAACTCATTTTAGCCAGTTTATTTCTGTGAAAGTTAAGAAATTTTGAGAAAATATCAGGTTCAATTTCGAGGTTGGCTGCAAATGAATAAAACTGCCTTCCTAATTCTTGACTGCATGCAGTAATAAGAGTTTTGCAAATTGATGAGTTCCTTGGGGGTTTTTCTTTTAGTAGTATAAGCTCTTTAAACATGTGCCTTCTACACGTGAGTTCTTTGATAAGTAGTTTCTTATATAGAAATAAGCGTGTACCTCCAAAAATTCCAAACATTGATTTGCGAGATTTTCAATTTTTTCAATTTAAATACATTCATACACAAATTTACCCTTCAGCAACCTTGTTGCTTTATGGCACAGCTAGTGTTACATGAAAATCTTTTCTTGAAGCAGGGATGAAACTTAAGGTGGTATTGGAGGTGAGATACCGCTAACCTTGAAAAGCTGCCAATTCGCTGGGTAAAAATGGCAGTGCAATGTACCTAATAACTTATAAAGGAAGAAATGGGTAACAAAAACTACGTCCAAGAAGGATGGGCTATAACTGTTGATAAGATAACAAAACAGTGCCGAAAAATGCCAATTTGGAAAGCTCCAGGAAAGACAAGTTCAGGGATTCTGGATAAACAGTATGACCAACCTTCATGAGAGAATAGCTGAGCAACTTAAAAGTGGTCTTAATAGGAGAGAATGAGTTACCAGGGTGGATGACCTATGGTCGTACAATTTTACGCCAATTTTTTACATAATTTGCATGGGAAGAAAGCTACCAGCGAGAGTGATAGCGAATGTCAAGGTAATATTTCGCTTGTCAGTTAAGCCTTTGATAGGTACGTTTTTCTTGCCCTTCTTCGCCATTTTCATCTTACCAACAGAAACATGAAACCTCTGTCCATTCTTCTTCTTCCCATTTCCTTAATACTTAAGGGCAGCTTACCGGACACAGGACCTTTTGATCAACTACTGCTACTAAAAAGAAGGTCACAGGCAAACTTCTGACACCGCCCAAACATAAACTGAAGTTATGTTCCTGCCTAGAAGCCGAACTTGCTAGGTACAAACTAATGCGGTGCCAATAGTAACAATAGGAGTTGGTTTAGCTGCTACTGAATCTGCCATACAAATGAAGCCATATTTATACTACGTATAGAATATGCGCGTGCACTTATCTTTAAATATACCATTGCATTCGTCGATGCTTTCAAAAACGCTCATTGATGAATGATGCTATTCCTGTGCACTACCCACGCTTTCGCTAAATTTTTCCATGATTTCCTCAGTGTTTGCAAAACTATAGGCACAGAATAAGGGTAATAGAAAACTATAGTTTGAATGTCAGAGTACGGGGGATGATTTGCATGCACCCATGCTGTGTCCTGTTATTTGATTAGAAACAAGGAGGTATTACAAGTTGCCTAGCGAGCTGTATTATCAACCAGCATCTGCTTCGTTACCCGCGTGATAGGCACGAGCCATTTACATTCATGCACTAATTAAGTAAACAAATGGGATTAGGTGTCCAATTGCTGGATATCAATAGGCTAATAACAATGCAGTTTTAAGCATGATTAATCTAATCATGGATACAGAGACGGGCACGTACCCCCCACTTTTCACAACTTTGTAAGTAAAATGCCCCTTCTTAGCTCACATAGTTGCACTGATTTACTGCTGAGAGTGCTCTTGAGTGCATGTGTCCACTAACTTGTGAATGCTTCCGTCCCTAAGTCTAATTCTTTCAAAGAGTAGCTTTGTTTTTACCTGGACTTTGGTCTATTTTCGTTGCAGAATTTATATGGCCTTGCCTTGGAGATCAGAATGATGAACACCGCTACCTCCTTTCCATAAGATTGAGCCTTTAAGGAAGATTCAGCCCTCCTATGACAATGAGTGAATTTAAATTGGCATTTGCCCAACCAGAGTGAGATGAAAACGTCTATCACATCAGATATCAAACAAATAACTTAAAGCACATGATTAGGCATCACATCGCATACCTAGCAAGTTTGAAAAAGATTGATTGATGTAAGAAGTCTGCAATAGAAGAGTATAAAAGCAGATTTCACTTGAGTATAAGCTATCTGGCATTTTCGAGAGTTCCATGACCCAATTGCATTATGGAGACTTTGAGTCAATACTTCATTCAATCTCTAAAAGTAGCAAAACACGTGATTTTTTTCTCTCTTGAAATTTGTACCTCCACATTCTTGCTATTGATAATTCTAAAACATTGCAAATTGCGTCATCCAATGGTAATTGCGACCAAAGCAGGCTTCTTTTGTCCATGCCCAGCTGTCGTTTCTACATTTTCCAAAACATAAAAGCCTCAGTTATTCAGCCCAAAGCACAGTTTGGTGATCACATACACGTTTTTTTTATAAGAAACATGTCTATAAAAACATGAGGCTGAAATTTAGCAAAAATTAAGAAACATAGGCAGGCTGAGTTTCAAGTAATAACTTGCAAATACTGTTTTTACTATTAAATTTTTGATCAAACTAGCAAGAAAATAGAACGAACATTCATTGCATGCTGCACAAAACCTGATAATCCTTTCTCTTGCATCACAATTTGCTGGTCTGGGTTGTTATTGTCATTGGAAGTCTTTTAATGTAAGAAACATTTAATGCTGGATTTGGCGAAATATTAAGAAACATATAGGTTGACGCCAAAGAGTTTGTTTCTTATTAACAAAAATGTCTATTGTCTTTACCTGGTTGGGCGTAGCCTCTCCTGTCAAAACTGCATTTAAGTCTGACCTTACTTGACTCCTATGTCAAAAGCCTCTGGATTTAATGATACCCTTCGCTAATGCATTCTTTGGTTAGTTTAAACCATATGCAACAATAACTTTCCATACGTCGGTGGTCACCAACAATATGCAACAGTAGTCAGTAATGGAGAAATGTCCATGTCATCGATTTTCATGCAGGATTTTGATGCAATATTCTATATTCAAACCTTTTTTATAGGAACGTACCTTTTTCATAGGAAACAAGCTTTCTGCCTTGAGCCTGAACGCCTTTTTATGTTTTGTCAAATCTTGCCTTAAATGTTTCTAAACTGTTTCTTAAAGTCTTAAGGCTTCCAATAACAACAACAACTCAGTCTAGGCATCAGTGCTATGCAAGAAAAAGGTTATGCAAGCTATAGTTTGCAACTCAGCCTGCCTATGTTCTTAAATGTTTCTAAATTTTTGCCTAATTCAGTCTCATGTTTCCTGTAAGAAAAAAACGTGTATTTTTACGGTCATTGTGCCTTTCATGATCTTTTGCAAAACGATAAGCTTTTTGGCAACCAAGCGATGCAATGTGAAAGAACATGCAGTAGGCAGAATTTTAGTAATGAGGTCAGTCGTTCCGCAAATGGGGGTAAAGAGGGGTAGGGGCAGGCAATTGATGGAGAAGCTAGACATCTGGATCACCTGACATTCTTACATGCCCTATTTTAATTTGATGTAAAAAGTAAGATTCTTATGCATGGCAAAATCTTTGCTGTTGGAATTTTTCTAAGGTGAGGAACTAGCTTTGATCGCTTGCTTTTGTAACTCTGATGAGACAAATGCTTCTCCGTCAGATTTCAGAAAATCCAAACACCGAGGGACCCTTTTTTATGAAGAAAAATGGTTTGCCACTCCTTTAAAGTTGTATACAGCTAAAGCTAGCTCATACATGTACGATTTATGCTGATTCTTATATGAAGATAGAGGTCTGCTTTTTGGCTTCAATTCACAGAAATAGCAAATGCTGTCTGATGGAATGCATTTATCTTACCAAATGATATGCTTTTGTGCTAATTTCTCTTCTACATTCCGAGAACTTCTGTTGTCTGTGGAGATGGCTGCAATTTGAGCGATATCAGGAATTTTGCATATAAATTAATTTGCAAGTCCTAATATTTAATTGTGTCTTTGGATCATATGTGCTGAATCTCTTGTTTAAAAATCTTTCAAATAATGAATATATCTCTTCGATCTTAATTAGTCATAAAAAATTCATTCTTTCTTAATTTGGTCACGCGCCAACGTTTTGCTATCTCTCCCTATTGTAATCTTATCATCACCATTAGTTAAGTAGAGGAACAGGTGAAAAGTAGAGCAGAATCAGATCAAGTATTTTTTACTACATACTTTTCTGTGTTTCTCGTGACATTCAATTTGTTTGTGAGCATGATTTTTGAGATAAGATTGAGTAAAACAGTCCTATTCAGGCTCTGATTAATCAAGAGTTTTGTTGTTGTGTTTCACTGTGGAGCCACATTCAGCATGAGTTGCAGCCTTCTATGCAACGAGAACAATTAACATATAATCAAGACAAATAAGTGTGTGGGCATTTTCTTTGTCAGCTTATAGACACATTTTTGAATGAAGCGCAAATTTTGCAAAATTTTCTTATTTTAGTATGGAACTTATGGGTGTTTTTCTATGCATGGTATCAAGTACCTTATCCTAGTATCGAGTAAGAGCTGAAAGCAAAGCTACAGTCAGAAAAGTGAAGCCAAGCTAGAGCCCTCTGTGAGAACCAGTAGTTTGATTCTCTTTGTTGCACAAATATCTGGTCGTTTCTTAAATAGAAATATATCAGATAATTTTGCGATTATCAGACTATTTCAAGCCATGAATTCAAGGATAGCTCCATGAATCCACGTAAGGTTGTCCAATTTCATCCTTCCAAAATCATAGCTGGTGTGTGCAGTCAACTGATGGAATTACATTGTGATGGCAGCAATGCTTCCTATCTTCCCGAGAATATAGCTAGTATGCAAGTACTATGGTGGTTAGAGGGCTATTCTACATAGGCTATACTAATGTACAGAAGGTCGATAGTATATGGCAAGCTTCGAGCTTTGTCTTCATGCTCGTTCACTCTCTGCCAAGCAGCTTCTGGAAAAAAGGATGCCATTCTAATAATGCAACTAGAGAGGCTGTGTTGTAGGATAATGATGGGCTACACCTTTGATCACGCCCATTTTAGTATTTGGAACAATGATGTGCTTGGCATTTCTGTTTATGTGATAGTATTACATGAAAGACAAAGCCAAAATAGGGTTAATTCATCTTGTGTACCTTTCATCTTTTTGCCATTGGTAGAACTTACCCGAAGTAACATATGTTGGATAGAGGGAGGCTAAGCCCAGTAAAAACTCTCTTAGCTTTATCAAGGAGGCAGAGCCCCCTCTGGCCCCCTCTTCCACGACACGCCTGATTGGAAACCTGGTGGGAAAAATAAGGAGAGAATTGCAGGTGGAAAAGTAATAGTCAACTCATCTGATATGGTATGGCCCAATATAAGTGGTCTTTCCAGCAAACACTCAAGAACGCCGTAGCGACAGTAGGGCGGGAGGGCAGAGGTTTTAAGGAGGGCACTGACACTTATTATGACGCCACGATGACGTCAGAATTTAGACTTAAGGGCTATTTTTCACAAACATATGCTCCCAACCATTGTTGCATTTCTTGACAGGTGATGCATTCATGAGGATAGAGGGAGGTTGAGCCTAAGAGGAGAACGAATGTAAGAAGAAAATGCAAAAATCTATATCAGTAGACAGCATAGGAAGACCACTTTCTCCTCCCCTTGCCTCCGTTCTTTGAAGACAGGAAGGACGCTGTTTTTCCTTTCGCCCCTGTGCTCCAGCGCCCCTGCAAACGTTTCCTTTGCATTCGTAAGATGTGGCATGTCATGAGAAGAAATTGATCAGTTCCATCTTTGCAATGCTTAATTCGACACGTGCAAGCTGAATGGTAGAGACATTTTTAAGAGAAGATAATTCCACATGTCCCGTAAATTTGTCTGACATTTGCCATGAAAACAAAATTTACACCGCATCATCAACTTGATTAACAATAATAAATAATCAAACTTAAAAGGTGATATGAATATAAAACTTGAGATACTCCACATTTAAATATTTTTCCTGCCGCTTAACAAGCAATCTTTCATTTGAATTCAACTCTAATTTCATGGACGTAGACTTGAAGGAAGTAGAAATATCATAGGTATAAAACTGGGGTGTTTCTTCGATTAGAACTATCAGAAAAAATATAAAGTTATCCCATCGCTTCTCAGCTCAATGCTGAGCAGGGAATAAATCAAATTGATTTCTAAAGCCCCACTCCAGTCCTCTTAGAAAAATTGGCTTAGTTTTCTTCCGACAATGAAGGAAGAATTATGATCTCTGGAGGGGCAAATGCTTATTTATAAGAAATAATTGACTGTGTAAAGGAAAGATCTCTATCATTTTCAATATTTATTTGCTTTTACTAAGGATAAATTTTTGCCAACACTTTCAGTTACCAAAATGAATAAATTAACTGCCTTAAACCAAAGTGTTTAATTTACAGGATGCACTGTTGACCAAGCTGAAGCATATCAGAGAAGAATACGGCAGAATATGATGGTTAAAAATTAGCCCTTAGTCCTCCAACACACTCCTTCAATATGCATATTTTGAAGACAAAAGTAGGATGATTCACGCAGCTCTATGAAGTAGGAGATTCGTTCATTGAACAATGAGATATGTGTATTTTTTGTAGGGCACGGCTGTTGTTCTGTACCTTTGCTAACGTTTTTGCAGAAAATCCTCGTTTTCAGATGAATTATTAGCACCGCAATAAATAAGCAATTTGAAAAAGTTGTATATGAACAACTCGCACGCGCCCCCTTAGGACGATAGAGAAGAGTGCTCACAAAAAGATAGGAGTTGAGATAAAGAAATTTATCATTTTAATCACCGCTTGTGAATATTTATGCGTCCAGTTATCTTGGATGGATTTAATTATCGCGAAAAACGGCGAACAGGAATTGTGCAGTGGACATGAAAGCAAACGCTTCCCATTGTCTGCTTCTCTGACACATCTGTTAATTGAGCCTATTTGAATGCAGGATACTCTATTGTACGTTTTCCTTTTATGAAAAAGTCACATAGAATATGGAGAAGTAGATAAAAGCTTCTAGCGCCCATTCAGATTTAAAGCGCAAACGAGGCGAGAAGATCAATGAGATTCAAGAGGGAAAGGCTTCAGGAAGTGAAGTGAAATTTGAGAGTTTAAGCATCAGAGTGAATTTTAGAGACGATCTCTGCATCCAAATACAAGTTACATAATAAATTGAAGAGGAAGTGGAATAATCACAAGGTAATGTTAAAAGCCATGTTAAACCTCTTAGCTTAATCTGTTTTTGCATTAATCTCCGATTATATGATCAGCTTATCGGAGGCTTATCGCATTTACGGATTCTTCTGCATACTGCAAATAATCCTGCAGATTGTTATGGTTTCTGAGATGATTACTTTTCAAGGATTTACCATCCTTAGGACAATTTACGTGTATTAAAAAACATACTCATTTCAAGTGTTTGAAGATGATAAAATTCGCCTAGTAATTTGCCATACTTCTGAATAAGATTTCTAAATAGCAAATGAAAGCTTGTTTGAACATCAGTCCATACGGTTAAGTGTTTAGAAGAGATGAATTAATAGAATTAAGAAAAGTTAAGAAAAGCAACTTAAGAGAGGTTTGAAAACTTTCAGCAGCTCATAATTTAGTGAAATTGAATTTTTCCACTACATTTTTGTTGATGAATGACTATTGCCGGATATTACTCTTTTGCGAATAAGTTTCGATTGAAACGGTCTAGAATAGACCTTGTGAGCTAGAATTTTCTAAGTGCCACTTTGGTAATGCTAGCAAGCAAGAGGCATCGCAGTTAAAAGCTGTACCTGCTTCTTGCGGTGCCTTCATCTTAGTAGTTAAGGATAATGCAAGTGTGGTGCCATAGGTATAAAGTTTTGAGCTCAGGGAAGCCCTCCCAGTTAGTATTATCCAAAAGTTTATGATATAATTCTTTTTCTATTATCTCTCTTTTTTTGATTGCACTCCCTGTGTGCCACTTCGCATAACCCAATACGCCACTCGTGGTACGTGCGCCGCTAGTTGCAGAGCCCTGACTTAGAATATGAAAACCCCAAAATTCAATCTCAAGCCATCTAAAGGGTTCATAAAAGCAATAAGGAAGCTTTTCTGTATTGAGTACGATTGCCTGAATACGATATGGTAAGTGGCAAATGGTATTGTCAACATTATGACATCATACATAAGTACAGAGCAATTGCAATGAAGAAAGCAAAAAACGTGTTTCTTTCTTTCCAATACTAATTTCTTCAGTTTTTTAATTTGGCTGGGTCTTCAAATACACGTTTTTTTTATAAGAAAAAGTTTAGAAGAAAATGAGGCTCAAATTGTCAAAATCTTAAGAAAATCTTAAGAAAATCACGAGGCTCAATTTCCAGAATTTAATGTTTTCATTGGCAAAAAATCAATATTTCGTCATTATGGTATTCAAAATGGAATTCAAATTCATGTATACAATATATTAATAACGAATGCTGAACCAATTCTGGCCAGTTTATTTCAGTAAAAGTTAAGAAAAATTTAAGAAAATAAAGGGTCAGGAAAAATTATGGTTTTCTTATAAAGAAAAACGTGTAAAACCTATAGAGGAGGTATGATTTAAACTAACTCTTTTCTCAAGTTTCTAGGAAGCATATTTACAACTTCACTTTTTGAACAAGCTTTCAAGAAATTTTCAATGTCTATTTTTTCAAAAGTGTTTTTTATGACTTTAGAGAAAGGCAGAAACATGTTTGGCAACCTGAGCTTATATGTTGCTCAAGAACACACAATGGCTGCGCTAAAGAACATCCACCAAGCCAACACTCAATATTCTGCATATAACCATACGGCAGTGGATCCTGTCAGTACGAGTATGTTCGACCAAATGTATCATCAGATACCAACGGCCTACCAAGCATATGCAGTAAAAGACAAAATGGCAACGGGTAGATCAGATATGCACTATTACGAAGCGCATCGTCCCTTGCATTTTCCATCATTTCACTTAAATCTTCCACAACGGCTGCCCAGCCCAAATCGACCACCTTCTTGGCACCAAACGACATCGGTGCACCAGCAGGCACATATGTCCCTAAGTGGAGAGCAAGATGCTTTACAAATGCAGATGGGTGTCACAGATAAATGTCCATTTATAGAAGAGAAGAAGCTCAAATCACCTAGTGTTGGCGAGCAAGATATGCCACGTGGCAGTGAAATGGATATGGTACCCAACAAAATGTGGTCATCACCCACGCATAGTTCTGTATATTATGAACCTAAGTCAAACAACAGTCTCACTAACTGGATATATGAAAATTCAAACTTAGTTTTAGGTAAGTAGTGTCAGGAGCATGCTAAACTACTGTTTGAGGTACAGCTAATGATCAACCTGCTCCATTTTTCATCAAATATCATCGCTTTTGTTGCCTTTCTGCTGGAATCAGTTGCGTGCCGAGTTAGGGGTGTTGGGGTGGCACTTCCACTTTCTACTGAAGCTGTTGGTAGTTCATTGGCTTGTCGATAGAAGCTAGAGGCAACGATCATAACGTGTCGGCGATCATCACGTGGATTCTGTTGCTTCACCCCCACTGAAAAGTCCTTCCTTATGCTACTTTTTTACACCAGTAAACATACCGTAAACTCTCTATTAAGTCCCCCGGTGGCTTATTGATTTCAAGCACTTTAAAGGGGGGCTAAAAATAGAATTTACCGTAATACAATATAATGACGATTTACTGAAGAAGATGCCATTGCAAGCATGATAGGCATGGCTACCCTAAATGGCATTTGAAAAGAAAACAATACAGGTGTCAAGGATTATACAGGACACCTATTGGCCTCCCTTTAGAGAGAAGTAGCTTAAATTAAATGTTCAGTAATAGAACTAATCAGTGATAGTAAAAGTATTGCAGAATCAGTGAAAAAGTATTTCTGCAGCAATACCCTTAGTGGCAAGATACCTGAAACACCAAATCCACTATTGGAGAATGAGTACTCGGTTAAGTCACCAGATCTACGCTTTGAATTCAAGGCAATCAATATGTACCAGTTAGAGAAAATTCTGGCACATTTAAAAAATCTTAAGGTTCCGGTGCTGATGGCATTGCTAACCAATTTTTTAAAGATAGGCTTGCCTGTAATTGCTGGGTCACTTTGTGACATATTTAATCTTTCGAGTGCAACTGGCGTACTCCCAGATAGCAGGAGAATTGCTAGAGTTGCCTCCATTTTCAAAAGTTGTTAAACTAACGATCGATCTGATTATAGACCGATTTCAGTACTTCGGTTTGCTTCCTTGGTTTTCGAAAAGTTGATTTACAATCAATTTTATGACTACCTTGACAGAAATAAACTTCCTTTTTCCAAGCAGTCAGGGTTTAGGTTCTTTCACTCTGTACTTGCTTGCTTAAATGAACTAGCGACTGGTATCTTAACATAGATAAGGGTCAGTACACAGCAATGATATTCGTTGACCTCAAAAAACCATATGACACCGTAGACCATGAAATTGTACTTAAAAAGCTGAAAAAGTATGGGGTAGTCGGTCCTGAGAATACATGGTTTGCATCTTATCTATGTAACAGAATGCAGTTTTGTAGAGTGAATGGAGTGTCCTCGAAGTCTGATGATATCGATTGTGGGGTTCCACAGGGCTCTTGTCTTGGACTTTTACTGTTTTTAATGTACATTAATAATCTTTCATTTTCTCTGCAAAGCAGCCAAGTCACCATTTATGCTGATGATACCACTATATCATATTCTTCCAAAACATCGTTGATCTCAGTGAAAGCTTTAATAGGGAATTATGCAATCTGAAGCAATGGCTTCAAGGAAGTAAGCTTTCTCTAAATTTGATCAAGACTCAAGCAAATAGCGGTACGATCTCAGTCAAACCTTAAGATGATCCCTGACAAAAAGGTACAGCCCCCTACCTTTGTTATTGATGATTCACAAATTAGGATTGTTGAAAAACTAAATATTTGGTTCAAGTAGATCAACATCTTGTTTGAGATGAGTATATTAGAATTGTATGTGCTAAAGTATCTCGTGCTTTAAAGTATACCAAGAAACTGCTACCCCAGGAAACTCTTAGCCATAGCTATAGAGGTATCGTTGAGCCATATATTCGTTACTGCAGCTCTGCATGGAGGGGGGTTGGGAGGAAACCAGGCTTCTTACACTGCAGAAGTTACAAAATCGTGCTGCCAGAATAGTTACAAGCAGTATATGATGCACCTGCCGATGCCCTAATTGAAAAGCTAAATTGGTCAACCACCACAGAAATTATTAAACGAGACATAGCGAACATGGGTTTATAAATCCTTAAATGATCTCGCTCCGACGTATCTCTCAAATACATTTTCAAGAAGCTCTACTCTAGACACTGTCCATTTGAGAAACTCCGAGACTAACTTGCAAGTGCCTCTATTCAAAACTTCTAATGGGCAGAACTCATTTGCATATGTAAGGCTCATCTTTGGAACAACCTTGAATCTCTTCTTGGAAACCATAGCTGCATTATAAATTTTAACAGCAGAACCACGACGAGACTAATGTCAGAGAGAGTTCATTTCTTCTTTATTTAATTCGAATGAACTCTGGAATGTCGAAGTAAATAAAAAAGAAAGGAACTCTCTATGACAGGTTTCTCGTCCTGGCTCATTGGTTGAAACCTTGAATCTGAGGTTAAAAAAGCACCTTCTGTATCTGCATTTAAACAATGACTTTGATATCTTTCTTTTCCTGTGTTATTTTTCTGTTATTTTAGTTTTGTAATTAGTGCATTTACTTTTATTGTATATATTTATAAAGTGTTCTGAATTTCAAAGTTTTCTCACGGCCCCATGAAAGCAACATTAGCTGATGGGGCTACCGTGAACACAGAATGAAATGAAGTTAGATGACTGGGTGTACCACTGATGGAATATCACATAGTTCTAGAGGCATGAGTGGGTGCTGCGAGAACGTTGATTGAAGCTTCGCCCAACATGTTAATAACAATTCGCTGACTGCATGGCAAGTCTAAAACATTGCATCTAATAATGTCATCAATCAGCAAAGAGTATGCTTCTAATGCATTCGTCTTTTCGATTCTTTTAGGAAATATTAGGGAATGTGTCAATTGTGGTACACGTTCAACTCCAATTTGGAGGAGAGACACATGTGGGCAATATCTATGTAATGCTTGTGGATTGTACCAGAAAATGAATAATACAAATCGACCGCTAAGAAAGCCGAGAAGAAAGATGGTAAGTAATTTCCAGGGAGTATCCCTGGCGTGCGATTTGATGTAATTTTCCTTTCAGAAGAGATGAGACGATACTGAGAAGAAAGTAAACAATAGCAGGGGTAGTAACAGAGATTTTCTGACGGGTACCGACTATTCTAACGGGGGAGTGCTAAGATGAGATCAACAGGGTACTATAACTCAAACAAGAGCTTATTGCCTTCTGACGGGGAGGCTGACATGCTATAGCCCAATAACCTTCCCCTAACACCACCTTTGCAAAGTAAAATTAGAAAAAGATTTTACACGTTGAGCATCAATTGGAATTTTATCGTTCTTGGGGTCATTCCCCCGTTACGTAACGCTAAATGTGCCGTTTTTGAGACCCCCTCCCCCTGTCGTAACGCTCCGTATTATAGCTCTCTATATAAGTCAAGCAATAGCGTTACACATCAAGATACCTTCCCTCCCCCCTAGAGGCGTTACGTAAAGGGTGGATGATCCGTTGTAGTTGAGATAAGTTGTTGCACATTATCGTAATAAAGCCCAAACAATGTTGAGAGAAACTAAAAGGGAAGGATTTATTGATAAGTAACGGCTTCCTATACAATTGAGGCCAACTGGTGCATTGCTTTTGTGACGTAATAAGCCTCGTGCGTAAAGAAATTCTTCTCTTTTATGAAAAACCTTATTTTTCGCTAAGCCTTAAATATGTTTGAATTTGGGCTTTAGATTATTCTCTAATTATTCTTAAGTGTCTAAGAGCTAGTTCATACGATGAGCCATAGATGACCCGAACCTATTATAGCATTGGTTCAGCAATGGTGCGACCGAAGGGGATGAGCCAGTGTTGAACCAATAAACAGCGTGACTGTGGCTCGAGCCGATGCTTTTCTGTGGTTTCATACGCTGAACCGATAATGAACTTAACTACTCAAATTGCTAAATGCATAGGTTCGGCTCATCTATCGCTCATCGTATGAACTAGCTCTAAGATATAACTTCACCTGAAAATCAAAAGAATATATTAAGTCTTTGCTGATGCCTTTCTTTATCATAAAACATAACAAAAGTGGAAAAGAATAGTAACTATTCTTCAATCAACATTACAAAGAAAATTATACACTATCATTATAATCATAGTAATCATAATATATCGTAGTTATTCAATAATAGAACAGGATAGACAAAAACCATGTTTATCAAAAAAACAAGCAAAGGTCTATGAATCAAGGAAGATCTTTGAAATCGCCTTTCTATCTCAATTTCGATGATTGGGGTAGTTTGGTCATTAGAGAATTCGTCTACTGTGGGGAAAATCGTTCCTTCGAGGATCACTCAAAGCTTCGCTGAATATAAATTTTTTCATTTATAAGAAAGTGGTTTATAAGAAAGTAGTACTCGAATGCTCAAAAAGTTATAAAGCACAGTACTGGTTTGTTGAGGCCTAGGAAAGCTTGCAAGTTCATAAGTTTTTTTAATGCGATTAATTTATGTATAAAATGCTAGGTATATTATATTGGCTTTCCTTTAATAGTCTAACTTCTGCTATTTACTAAACTTTGTTATAGTTTTAGTTTCAAGTTTAAATGGAGCTTTTCACTTTCCATCAATGTGCATGTGTCTTGTCAATGTGCATTTGAACTCGGAAAATTTTTGCTAAGAAAGTGTTAAGAAAGTTTTGATACTGGAATCGTGAAAATTTTATGAAAATTTCAGTACTGAGCCAAAAACAAAACTTTCTTTTAAAATGAAACGCGAGTACTCCCTCACTCTCCACCTTAAAGCGATTGAGTACTTGGTGGTAATAATGGGACAGAAAAGCCAGTGGCGTGGCCACGGGGGTATGATGGGGTACTGGGGCAAATGCCTCCATTTTCTGCCAAGATAGTGTTCCGGATTTCTTCAAAATCGATAAGAAAACAATTGGGGGAGGATAGTCACAAATTTTCAGAGAAGTAGAGGGCGTGGCTAAAAATTTTCAATTATGCTCCCACTTTTATACCCCTGGCCACACCCATGGTAAAGGCGGCGAGGAAAGGAATTTCCTAGGATACCTGTCATAAACAAGCACTTCCCCTATGCACGAAAGTATTTGAGACCCTACCTACCTATCTCAAGTTTATTGAAAGATGTACTATGCATGCTAACGCAGGACTACATGATTTTCAGCAAATAATCCCGGGGGCGTCAAAGCTGGGAGGGGGCTGGGGTGAATCGCTCCTACTTCTTTTATAGCTTGCTTCACTATTGTTATCTGAGCTTATCCCCGACCTTAGTGACCAGGCCCGTCCACCTTAAAAAGTAGTTTCGACCCCCTTGATTCCTATTTGTAGATTATTTACTCTCTAGCAATATTTTTTTCGCTATGTACAATGAGCACTGTACTCACTATGTAACACTAAATATGGCATTTTATTTCTCATTTTCTGACAACAGTCAACAGCCAAGAGAGCGGGTATGTCCTGTCAAAATTGTAAGACAACTGAGACAACACTTTGGAGGAGGAATCCCACTGGAGATCCAGTATGCAATGCCTGTGGGCTGTATTACAAGCTGCATAAGGTAACTGCTTTACTAAATGCACATTTTTTTAAAAGAAAAAGTTTATAAGAAACTGAAGCTCAAATGGTCAAAATCTTAAGAAAATCTTAAGAAATTCACGAAGCTTAATTCCCAATATTTAGTGTTTTTATTGGCCAAAAATCGATATTTCGTCGTTATGGCATTCAAGATGTGGAAGGTGGAATTCAAATTCAAGTATAAAATTGTAAACCATTTTATAAATTTTCAGAAAATCTCAGGCTCAATTTCGAGAAAAGTTAAGAAAATTGAGGCTCAGGCAAAATGACAGTTTTCTTATAACAAAAGGTGTACTTTGTACAGCAGGGGTCATCAACTTTTATGGGCTTCGGGGCTAAAATCACTATACAATACCTTTGCTGGGGCCAGAGGCTGGCAATATCGAGCCCCATTTTCGATAGGCTTAATCAGTTTGGGAGCTGCTGTGGCAAACGTGAAAGTGGCAGACTGCAGCAACGGAAAGATGCAAAACAGGTATCAACACTTTGTAACACAGAATATGACTTAAAAAATATATGCACTCATTCCTCAAGCACTGGGGCCGAATTTTGTGGCAACAGGGGCCTGAGGTAGGTGACACCTGTTGTACCAAGTCTATATGATACTTCGAGGTGCATGCTGATATAATTTTATTGGTTCTTCTATCGTTGTTGTTGAGCTGCTTTAATCGGGCTTTTGCACCGACAGGCAAAAGCAACAATCCAACGCAGGGGAGTCAAACTGAAACTCACAGTGGGCCAAAATTAAGCAGTGGAGTAAAGCTACGGGCCAGATTTAATATATATTGAAAAATTAACTTCAACTGATATGTGATTTTTAACCTTTACATATTGAAATAAGTTTTAATTTTGCTTAAACACAGAAGGCTAAAGTCAGATGAAGCTATAAATAATTAAAGGACTTTTGCCAACTTTTCTGGATTAATCCAACTAATCATATTGTTTCTGACGTCTTTAGGTTAACAGACCATTGACAATGAAAAAGGCAAGCATCCAAACAAGAAATCGAAAGGCAAATCAGTCATGCAGAAAGCAGCTAAAAAAAGAAGACCAACCAAAAATGGCAGCAAATAGGCCGATGGATTTGGATTTTTTTCAAACTACGAAAATGCTACAGCAATGGCCTGTAAAAGGTTACAACCAACCATAGGAAATAGAAACAATCATAGGAAATAAAAAGAAATGTATTAAAATATAAAGCTATGTCACAAACAGAGGCGTGGCTGGGGGTAGAAAAGTGAGGGGCATAATTGAACATTTTTGGCCGCGCCCTCTACTTCCCTGAATATCTTCTATTACCCCTCTCTTCGATTATTTTCTCATCGATTTTGAAGAAATCCCAAGCACTATCTTGGCAAAAAGTAGGGGGCATTTGCCCCTTCATACCCTCAATGGCCACGCCGCTGGTCACAAACATTGCTTAGTACAGGCTTTTGTCATTGATTTTAATCGTCCAGACCAGTAAAAGTAATACTGCAGTCTTAGCGGAGTTGTAGGAATTTCTATGGGCACGGAGAATTCGTTATTAGGGGCCAAGTACCCCGATTGTATCTTGTTGCCATCATTTACACGCTTTTTGCTTTATAAGGAACCTAGCTCAAGGTTTAGCTTATTTTTTGACTTCTTTTTATCAATTCTAGTACTATATGCTCCTTAATAGTTCCATAATTTTCACTGCACACATAGGACCATAAAGGTGGTTCAGGCAAAAGGACCATTAACATTTTGAATTTTGCCTTTAATATTGGTTAGGGTTCAAGACTAAAAGCGCAAATAAAGTAGGAAAGAAGTTTTGTAAATGTATATATTTTAGTTGTAGGAACATCGCAGCCGGGGGGAGGGCTGGGGAGCTGCAACCGCCCTACATTTTGGCTAGTGTATGACGTCATTCAATAAATACTTTTTCCTATCTAAGATAGAATGCATTTTGTTATTTAAAAAGTAGTTTTCTTGCCATCTAAAGACGTAGCTACAAGAATCTTAAGAGGAACCTCCTCTGACACTATTTCCATGTCCCAGTAAGAACTTGCCTCTCATTCTCAGTCCCTTCACTCGAAAACATGCTCCGGTTTCCCTGAGTTGCTGCTCCAAATGAATGGAGCCGTCTTCCTACTTCTTGACTACTTGCCATTATAAAAGTTTTGAAGTTGAAGAGTTTCGTAGGTTTTTTCCCTTAGAGCATAAGTACTTTTAATATTTTGGCCGCCTACATGTATGTTTCTTATGAAGCAGCTCCTTATAAAGTAAAAAGCGTGCATACCGGAAATGAGTGTTGTGGTGGCAGCATAGGGCCTTACTTCATTTGATAAGAGAATCCAAGGGGCACGCAAAAATTGTTCTAAGGGGCCTGCCGGGAAAGTTTCAGAGTCCAGATAGGGCACCAAGTTTCTGGCCTAAATTGATTCCAATAAAGGAGCCTCATATTGAGTATCTTATGCTACACAATTTTTTTTATAAGAAACTTGTTTATACGAAACGAGTACTAGGCCGGTCAAAAAATTAAGAAACTCTAGTACTTTTTGCAAGAAAACCTAAGAAGCTGTACAATATCAATTTTGTCTAAGACAGAGTACGTTGACTTGCTTCAACTCATTAATTTGTGAGATTTTTGTTTGGAAAAGACTGTAACTTGTTATTTTGATCTGCTTGGATATTTTTCGTGCCTTTGAGTGGTTATATCCACCCAGAAGTGTTCGACTTTCAATGTGAGTTTCGGTCTCGAAAATGAGAAACTAATTAAGAAACTTTTAGTACTAGAATGCTAAAATTATTACGGCAAATTAAGAAACTTGTAGTAATAGGGGCCGATCCAAGTTTCTTATAAAAAAATTCTTATAAAACAAACGTGTAATTCGTAGCCTCAATTTTGCCTAGCTTAAGATTATTTGCTTGCTATCACTTCTGTCGATGTCACTAATGGGCATCACTATCACATGAGCTCCTACTGTATTGGGGGCATAGTCTTTACTGTAGCAGTGGTATAGTCTGCATTGTTCGTTGCATTAGAACAGGCTAAAATGGTTATTAAAATAGTACATGAACTAAAAATATGAGTATAGTAGCAAGATATTAATACATTATGGTCAGTTTAGTAACATCATAAGCATTGGATTCAGTCATCCTTTTTTGACAACAGAGTTGCATTGTATCTTTATTACACAGTTCTTTGACGTCACTTACGGACTTAATAAAGAACATACAGCATAAATAGCTGCAAGGCAAATGGCTGTAAATAATGGTTGTTGTGCAATGCTAGATAAGAAAAATATTAGCTGTATTGTACTTAGCGAAGTATTTTGATTTACATAATGACTAAACAACGCTGAATATTTAAAGCCGCAGGGTTAACGGAATCTAGAACTTTATCTGGTTGGCATTGTGACATCCATCCTCTAACATTTTGTTATGAAATGGTAAACAGATTGATTCTAATATACATTCTGTAATTCTTCTCCATAATAAAAATTAAAAAATTGAGGCTTTGTTAGTCTTTGCGTCATTCATAAAGAATGTCCGCACATTTTTGTCAGTTTTCAAGCCCCCTCCTCCCCTTTGTCCACATCTGTCCACTTTTTTGCCTTCCCCTGTCCGTGCAGGCACTGAGTTGGAAGGCAAATAAATAGATGCAAAAACTATGGTAAGATAAAAACTCTTTGAAAAGAGGTACTTATTTCTTGCTTGCCTCTTTATTTTTCAATCTTTAGCACAGGAAGATCATGATAAAATGATCTTTAAATGCCCTCTTTTCTCTTTCAAGGACCACACTGAAAAGGGTTTCCACTTAAAGCAAAGCCCCTGCCTCCCCTTTCCACTTTTGTTTGCTCTTTCCCTCCCCCAAGGTGCGTAAACCCTTATACATGCCCCCTTCCATAGGAGCTTTCTTTAGTAACATGTTCACTATATTTAATCAACCTCTCAGAAAACCCCACCCTTCTAGCAACAGGTATTAGAAAAAAATGGAAAATGAATATACCCCACTCTGAAAACCTGAAGCGAAAGGATGGATTTTCCATTTTATTAAGTGAAGACCAAATTTTAAAGGATTTGCAACATGGAAGCTTTGCTTTCGTTCCTGCTATGTCAAACACAGCTTTTCTAGCAAACAGATAACCCAGAAAATACCACGAAATAGCAACAACTGGGGACGTTGCCCTTGAGAAGCAAGTTCTGCATGTGCCATCACTTTAGTGGGGGCGGGGCAAGAATCTTATCTCAGGACTTAAATCTTCAGGGTGGTACTTTTGATGGGGGACAACATGAAGGTAGATTCTTATATTTTGGAGCATTGTTACCACTGTCCCTGCAGTTACGCGCATGCTACGAAGGTAATCCTCCTATTAAGTTGGACAGCAATGGCTGTCTGTCACCCACAATTTGTCTCTGCTACTGTGCAAGTCTTTTCTCCGTGTGCAAGGGGCTCAGAATAAAGCTAAATCATACATTTGCCTGGGAAATCATTGGACTTCTTCTGCTCATGCATGACTGTCAGGCATGAATTTACTGGAGAGGGTAGTGTGGGGATAGCACTCCCTCATTCTCCCTTGAGTCAGTATATGGAAATTCGGTAGAATAACATGTTTCTTCAGCAACAGAGATAGAGAACCAGTCGTTTATACCCAAATAGGAATTTTTACCCAGAGGCGGATCAAAATGGAGCAAATTAATTTTCTTTGCATGCATTTAGCAAAAGTTTTCTCTTTCAAGGGGATTTTCAAGCATTGAAAGGGGTATTTTCTGTACGCACCAAATAAAACTTGCTGAGTCCTCTCCCCTTCACTACCAACCTATTATGTTGCATTTCCTAACTTGCTTTTACTCTTCTATGGATTATGGGAATCGAAGAGCACATTTTTGGCTTGAAGTTCAACCCAAAGGAGGTTGCTAAGCTAGGGCTAAGAAACGATCATGATCTTCCTTAGTAATTATTGTAGTACGTCGTACAATGGCAGCTTAATCTTCCTGCGTCCTAATTGCAAGGTGACATGTTCTTCAAGGTGAAGACGCCCTGAAAGACCTGTCCACAGTCTCCAAACTCTTAACATTTTTTGAATGCTACCCAGGCACGCCGGTGCCAGTAGAGCTGGGGGGAGAGGATCAGTGTATGATGTCACACAATGAATAGCCGTTTCTATCTAAGATAGAATGCATTTTTGACATTCAAAGAGCGGTTTTCTTGCAATCTTACAAAAACTTTAAGGGCGTCCCTGTTCGCCTCAGTGTGATAAAAAACGTTTCGTTTCTCTCTGAAAATGTGCTATGGCGATCTGCCAATCTCAATTTGTAGCAGGAAAAACTCAGATCATCCAATGAGGATGCAATATATTTTAACTCAGCAATTAAACGTTTAGTAATATATTTACTAAGGATTTATATTAATTCATAATTTCATTAGGATTTCCTTTATGTTGTAATCAAACTCTCACAAATTGCTGATAGCTTGCAAAGTCCAAATTAAGATATTATAGAATTTCATTGTTAGGCAGAGATTAATAATACTTAAATCAACATTAAATTTCCTTCAGTATCCAAAAGTATGCTGATCTCTTTTAAAAGGTTTCTTGTTAAAGGAAGGCTGAACATACAAAGTAGGTGAAATTAAGAGCAGATAAGAAATATGAGCCAACGAGGAATTAACGAACGACCCTCTGCTGAATGCATAGAGAAAAGTCTCTCAGCTACTAGACGAATTTTTAGATAAACCATTTCAATACCTCCCTACCCATAAAATAGATCCTTATACAATCACTCAAAGTTCCATGTGGTGTTTTCCAGGCAGTACTCACCTTTCTTTAAACTTTACCTTTGCAAACAATTGAGACTGCTTACATACAGGAATTGAAATGCAGCACCAGAACGACGAAAAAGAGAGTTACAACTCTAAAGATGAGTTCAACTGACTAGTCCATCATAACACAGCCATGTTGACATACGTTCATTAAAACACCAGCAGTGGATAATTCGGACCCATTCTGATTTCCATCGTAAGCAATGTAAATAAAATAGAGCAAACTTATATAGACTAAATAGAGTCAAAATACTGGAAAGTAGACTAGGAAATGAACGTAAGAATAAAAAAAAGCTTGAGAAAGAAAACAAACAGCTAGAAGTTCAATGCAGGACGGTCTCTAGTGATAAAGCGCTTGCACTTTGTCATTTCCCATCATGTAACATTTAATATATAAATGATTGAGGATCATCTGGTGGGTGTTTTTGGAAGAGCTTTAGTTTCATTGCTCTTAATTGGGGAGGGGTAATTTCTTAGATTATAGAACCTAGTCAGATTATACCTCCCAGGGACGCTAGAGCTATAGTGTACAAGGAGAGCAACAGGAGCAAAAGAGCACCGACTAACATGGGCACTTTTTTGAGACCCAAGGCACCTCTTTGGGACATTTTTATTGCATCCTTTGGCAGGGTCTATATTTCACACAATCATACAAACATCTCTCTCTCTCCCATTCTCTCTCTCTCTCTCTCTCTCTCAATCGTACATTGCTTATTTATACAGCTTACTAAACCTTGTACATTGTACATTGTACATTGCTTATTTATACAACTTCCCGTTGTGCACATCAAACTTATTGCTGTAGTTCAATAACTTTGTTCTGGAGAATAAGTTCTTTTTGCACCTGGTGCGCATCGCACTGCGCAAGCAGTTTGACGAGCCCTTTGTTTGTTTTAACTGCCTAAAAGAATTCGCTTGCATTTAAAAAAGGTACTTTTGCTCCCTCTACTCCCCTTAATGAAAGCAGGAAGGGTGCTTGCTCCTTTCTCCCTCCTCTCCGGTGTCACTGATACCTCCTATGTAAGTCTCCTATTTCAAGGCCATCTAATATTCCCTTTTCTGGCTGCAGTTTTTGAGATTCATGGATATGTTTAAATTTTGGATTACACTTGTATTACTTCCATGAATCTAGACTGGAATGAAGTCATTGATAAATTGAACTTTAAATGAAACTTTAGGCTTGAATCTGTCGACTTAAACAATATAGCAAGAAACGCAATCGCAGAGTGAACTCTTTCAAGCCTCAATCTTTTAAAAGTTCTTAAGTCGTTCCTTCTAACTCGATAACTTCCAGCAAAATCATTGCTGTGTCTTATTTATTACAAATTTTCTTGCTTTGAAGTACTATTTGTCTATGCATCTATGTTGTAGAAAGCTTCTCATGTTGAATTTTATGGACCCTTTCGACAAAGTTTTTCTGAAAAACCCTATGATAGTTATCAAGCGAACGCCAGAGTCTGAAAAAATAACACACACTTTTGATCAATTTATTTTTAAAATTTATTCTCTTCGCTGTAACTTTTTTTCTTTCCAAGTATTTGTACTTTAGTCAAATCTTCAATTATTTGCAGCGCAGGAGCGTAATCCAACCACAGCATTCTTCTACTTTCATTAGAAAAATCGTAAAGCTGAGAAAGAAAAATAGCCCCTAGCCCTTTTCACAGATTGTGTTTCAAAACAAAAGTCAACCAGATTAAAAGTAGTCGCATCAAAATATTCTTAGTAAAAGAAATCTAAAGTTGCTTGCTGACTGAGGAAAATAATCAGAGACTTGGTGTCCACTTCCATCAAGCCAAGTAGGCTTCGTTATTTACCGAGTTTGCCATCTGAGATAGGCCAGGGATTGGTGCACTCCAGGGATGAGCCGAGGCACCTCACGTTGGAGGGGGGCGCTTTGACCATTTGACCAACTACTGCTACTAAGTAAGGTCACAGAAAGACACTGTGACCAGTGCTCTTGCAGCACGATCAACTTTTGACGCTCCCACGCCCCCCAATGAATACACCGCTGGTACACCCCAAGCTCCTGGTTTGCATTAATATGCTATCTAAACAGTCGAATTCCAAGTCGAAAATGCTTTGTTTGGCTAGCAGTGCAAAGCTTTGTAGAACTTAGCAATGTTGGCAATAGCCTATTGAAGGTGTTTATTACAACTTATGAGAACTTAAATTACAGTGCTGAAACACAAGCTGGATCACATGCAATCAGAGACTTGGTGTCCACTTCCATTATAGTATGTCAAAAGCAGGGGCGAAGCTAAGCAGAATTATTTAGGGTGAGCAACCTGAATTTACTGACAAGTGCGAATTTCCTTGAGTTTTCTTTCGAGTTTTATCAGAAAAAATATGGATTTGCCGACAGATATTTTCAATTTACCGACTGATGTTAATAATTTGCTAAATGTTGGTGGATGTGGCACCCTCTGTACCACCCTTTGGCAGCGCCCCTGGTCAGGAGCACAATGTCCAGACGGGAAATCGAGAAAGCTTCCAGTGGGCTTTTTCAGATTTGACTTACTACTTGCCTGGCTAGGCCAATTTATGAGCCCCCATTTAAAGTGTGTGGGCACCCACGGTATTTCTACAAGTAACTCCCACACAGGCCCGTAGCTAGCGCAGTTTTGTAAGGGGCATTTGAGAGAGTGTGGCGAATGGGCGTGGTACTCCCAATGCCTACTGGAGGGAGCGAGCTGGAGGGGTGTGGCACTCCTAACGTTTACGAAGCTGCAAGAACATTGATCATGATGCAGGATATTTAACAATCCTGTTGGTCACTTTGTGTCCTTGACCTTTTCCACACTGAAAAAGCTTTTGAATGAAACTGCCTAGGCACATCTCTGAGCATAGTTTTTCCGGGCATAGCAAAGCTGAGGCGAGATTAGCGGGCATGAATCAATACCAGAGGTGCAAGGAGAGCCTCTGTGGGTGCAGTTATCAAAATTGACAAAGAATGCACGCAGACCAATACACAGAGTTGCTTTAACCAATTAAAAAGGATATGAAGAAAAATAGATGGATCGGAGTGGTACAGTAATAGACAAGGTGCACCGGCCTGTGAGAAGGTGGAATTAAAAATATTTTCGTGAGTAAAGAAAGAGTGGGTCTGGGGCTTGCCCCCAGAAAATTGTTTGAATTCATGCACACTAGAACAACTGAAAACACCCCTTTTCAAATAAGATAGACGTTATATTTATCATATATTTCTATGCAGAGAAGGAAAAGTGATTACTCAACCTGTTTTTATTGAAGTTTAAAGACTTAGTGCATCGATCCATAATGTTTTAATCCCTTAGAGAGATAAAAAAGAAGCAAATTATGCTTGCACATGAAATTTTCTCAAGGGAGACACAAAGCTACACTTTGACACTTTTGGGGAAGCCTTGCTCCCAGGCCTCCCCTCAGCTACGGGTCTGTGAGGTTATATTGGAGACTTCAAGATCAAGACCCGCAATACCATCACTTGGTACTCTTTGACGAAAAATTAAACACTGGAAAGTGTTTGCCTGTTCACTGGTGGACCTTCCGTTATCTTTATAATTCCATCTACTATTAACAAAAACGCACGTTTCCTATTGACTACGAAGTCATTGCAACAACACCTATCGTCGATTTTGCAGTGTACCAGCTGTATGGATGTGAAAAACACACAAACAGTTTGGAACATGATTATATTCTTCATGTGGTGTTGATCAATGAAGTTTGCAGTATATAACAAAGAACAAAGAGAGAAATAAACAAGCGGTATACATAACTGAGGGGCGAAGAGAGCTTAACGGGTTTATATATTAGAAGTCAGCTTTGTAACGCAGCCGCAACTCGTGGCCTTTCATGTTTTTGACCAGTTCACTTTACAGTTTTATCATACCAGCCTAATTTCTCGGCATCGTTTGATATATGTGCATAAATACAGGTAAGGGAATTACCAATTAGTTCCCAAAGTTCTATTATAGAATTACAGAATGCAAAGGAAGTAATCAATTCTCATGTAGATTCTAGTTACAAGATTAGGATAGAAGGTACAGCTGCACGTTAACTAATTGCTCCAAAATTCCTTAGTTGCACCACCCAAAGCTAAACAGGGCTAAGAGTAATTATTCTCTCTCTATCTCTCTTTGCAATTTCTACTGCTTTTGCTAGAAAGTGCCCCAGTTTCTGCTACTTCGAAGTAACATCTTCTGCAGCGATCACCCTGTTTGAAGTACGGATTGCTTGCAGCAACACTGCTTACAATATTAATAAGACCGGGAGTTGATTTTGGTATTGGTCATTGCATCTATCTTGAGTTTTCTGTAGAATATTAATATAAGGTATGATAATATCAGAAAATATACAATAAATATATAATAAAGATTATCAAGTAAACCAAGGAGTCCACTGAACAACATTGTGACGCTGTGCTCATTTCCATGATATTGGTTTCAATTGAATTGAATTCCCACATATCGAAACTGAGCTTAACAAACGCCTGATCCTTAACACTTTTTTGTGAAATGCAGTCTATTTGTGCAAAGCTTTGCTCCAGGCGTCAAGTTTTTAGCACGTAACCACAACAGTTTATATATCTTTTTGCTGCCACTTGGAAAAGTTACATTGCGTACTGAAACTAACTAGATTGATTGTATTATTTTTAGAGCCTGAAAAGATACATTCTTGCAGATTCAGACTTCTGTAAATATAGGGGTGGTCTTTCTTTGGGGCTGCAAGGTAGGCTTAGCAGAAACTGAAAACTATTGAGTTATCTGGAAGCTGAAAATAATGGAATGAACTATGGTGAGCATTGTATTTGTACCGACAATCGTATATCAATCTTATTGACAATTCAATTTCTTGAATTGAATTGAATTGAGATGTCCTCGACGTCAGCAGCATGCCCTATTTGAAAATCCACATCATCACATGGCCCCCAGCTACAGGTCTATAATTTCGATTTACATTCCACAATGTGAGGCAGATCCAAATTTGATTTAGAAACTGACTATTGGAATGTAGTACTAGTCAATGGAAGCTCTGCACGAGGCTGAAGTCAGGCAAAAACTAAGAAGCACTTATCAAAAATGGCGGACTGAGTAAACGGCATAAAACTGATTGACCTTGATCTTGTGATAAAGGCCATTTGCTACTACGTCCAAGGATAGTAACTTTTCCGCAAGCACCTTGTCAACCGAAATCACCGTGTGTTTTATTTAAAGCAATCTTAGGAAAGCCTGAATCCAGCGACAGCGACAGCGACATATTTTAGAAAGTAAAGTGCTGTGCTTGGCAACCTGAGAATTGGTACTTCTAAAAGCATTTCTGCCAATGCCACTGCTCGAGACTTCAAAGATCATTAGAACACAAAGTAAAGAGTGCCTCTCTTTCTGACAGCAGGTGTCAAATGACTATTCATGACACCCCAAAGCTGCCTGCAAATGAAAGAATAAGAGATTTTTGACATATGAAATTTGCAAAGGCACTAAAGAAACTTTTGGTTCTAGATAACGAAATTGGCTGTAAGATTATCCACAATATTTTCAGCCTCTTTTCCTTCGTCAGTTATCTCATTTAGATGTGATTTTCCAAAAATAATTGTTTTCTTCATTCGGAATATCGCCAACACTTTTCTATAACATTTCTCTGAAAAATTCTTCAGCAATTTTAATGCAGAGGCAGCTGTTTGCTCTTTCTCCTCAATATGATATACTTTGCTGCATAAAGTGATAGATAGCCTTTGCTACTAAACTTTGGAATAGGCTTCTCCAACATACGTCAATATCTTTTTTGACTATACTAAGTGCAACTTTTCTTACTGATGTCATTGCTGACATCCAAGCAGACATCTAGGAATTTTAGAGCCTGAAAAGTATACACAAATACTGAAAGAAGCTGACTTCGCCATCAACAAGCAACACTGGTAGAACCACAGGAACAATACAATGAAGTTCTTTCTCTCACACCGTGTACTCATTCCATCAAATGCCTCTACCAATTACTCTCCAATAGTTAAGCAATAGGTTCAGTACATACATTGTTGATGCCACAATGTAGACCAACCACTATGTAAAGCAAGACATGCATGCACGCATCTTTGTAATAGCATGCAATGCAACGATCGTAGCATTGCAACTTTCAAAAAAACAAGAGTTGGATGCCTTTCAATCTCTTACAACTAGTAACAGCTTGCTAAAGATATTGGTTTTCATCAAAGATTTTCAGGCTTTTTAACATTAGTTTTGGCAAAATCCTACCTTAAGCCTTCTGCTCAGCCATGTGATTGTCAAGTATTGTAGATTTTGTGCAGATGTAGATGATTGTTTTGACAAATATTCTCTAGTTTGCATTAATAAGTGATGAAAGCATTTGATAGAAAGAAGTTGGCTTATAGATCTGATTTTTAAAATTCCAAAGCAGTGGTCACTAACCTCCGATATTCGGGCCAAATCCGCCACGGTGACCACCCGATCAGGTCCCACTGCATGAGGAAAAGAGAGCATCTATTTTAAAAGTAATGTGCTGCCTTTAGAAAGTGCTCGTATAAATTCTACATTTAGGCTCTATATTCCAGCCAGGGGCGTCGTGGCACCTGTAGAGTAGGGGGACAAATTCAATGATTTTCCGATAAAATTCGAAACCTTTGTCTCTACTAATAGCAAGAGTCCGAGAATTTTCTGACAAAGCATTATAATTTCCGAAAATCAGACGATACCGAAAAACTTGGAGGGGCCATGGCCCCCCTGCACCCCGGCCACGACGCCATTGTTTCCGCATTTGGCCCCGGCAAAGGCTATGTATAGTGATTTTGGCCCCAAAGTCTGACAAGGTTGGTGACTCCTATACCGAAGAAACAACCAAAGTAACTATCGAAGCTTAAGTTGAATGCAGTTAATTAGTAAAACACGTTTTCTGTGCTTTTGTACTAAAATACCTGAAACGTGAATCGTGATGAGAGCTGATTCAATAGTTAATCACTCTTGAACTTCATGAAGTAAAACGTAAAGATGTTGAGGGCAGAAGTGTGCCTACTCTTAAACATCGAATAGTAGGGGACCTCGATTGAAAATTTCTTGAAACTTCACCACTCATGTCCATTTACTTGTACTTCCCCCCCCCCCAATTAAGCAATTTTGAAGAAAATCGAACTACCCATTCTATCCACACCCCGCTCCAACTAAAGATTTCAAAGTTTTACAAATGATAGGTAAATAAGCTACATTGACTTTGTGAACACAAATTAACATCAACAAGTAAGGAAATCAGAGCGAACTGTACAAGGTAGCAACAAGTACACACTTTTGGAGACGACGTTCTAAGAGTAAGTTGGTTTATCTAAAAAGTTTTTGGTAGAATCATGAGGAAAATTTGTTCTTCTTGTTCTGTACTGTATATTTTATATTGAAAATTGACCCCCTATCAATATCTACAACCCCCTCCCTGCTATAGTAAATTTGGAAAAGCCATACCCATTTCCTTTTATCAACACCCCCATTTTTTAGTAAAGTGTTCACCCCTTCCTCATTATACCCCCCTACTATTTGGTGCCTAAGAGTAGACAATTTCCTTTTGGGAGGACGCTTTGAAAAGTTCGGGAACTATGACGAAAAAAGGAAAAGGAAACTTTATGATTAAAGGATGTCAAATCTGCATTGTGACCAACTTTCTTACGGTTTCGTACACAAAGCTGCACATCCCTGGCTAAGGGTGCCATGGAAAGAAAACAGAACCAACCAATCAAAGAGGTAAACTTGATGCACATCAAGTTTACCCCTTTTTGAGTGGTTGGTTCTGTTTTCTTTCCGTCTTTTGGGAAATGTGCAAAGGGACAGTGGGAGAAGGACTTACAAGTTGCATCGGGAACGAACATTACTTAGGCCGGATGGCTATCAGCAACAGGGCTTCTCAAAGCTGCAAGATCACCAAACCCATTCTGGTGTAAACAGACTCGTGAATATTAGGCCGCAATTCGGTGTAGCGCTTTCATAACCGATATTTTACCATTATTACCCCCTTTCATGCCAATTAATGCGATAAGATTAACAATGCATCAAATTTTGGAAATCTGAAGTTTCACAGCGAGTTGACAAATAGCTAGTTATATGTACCAAAATGATACTAATAACTTATCATGAATACTAACAATATAATCGGCTATTAAGCATCTCTTTTTCTTTTTGAGTGACAATCCTAAGACCTTGACTATCTTGCTGTTCATAAAGGGAATAAGGAAACAGCGCATGAAGACATTGCTTCAAGCTCCAATACATATATGCGTCGAGGCTAAGGATTTAAAAAGGATATCAAAGCATGACCACTATGAATTAATTTATTGTATCTAGAAAGGTGAATAGACCTACAAGTTATTAGGTCCTACGTGATAACTTATCAAGTGCCTTATCTATAGCTGTTTGGCATTCATTTTTGACTTCCATGAAAACTTTGTATCAACGCTCTGTTCTCCGTCTAGGTACATTGCTTTCTTCATTTCTAAGCATTATAGTTTTTACGTTTTATTAATAAGCTATCAATTCTGTTCAAGCTACTATTGTCTCAGCATTTTCGTAAGCTCTAGCCCGGATTGCTGGGTTCCGTGGTAGCCTTTATTGGTGGAAAAATTGTATTTTCTAGTACAATATATGTTCATCGATTAATAAGTTTAGAATTTTGTCTGGCCACAAGCGAGTGAGAGATAAGGTCCAATGATCAGTATGAAAAACATAAGTGTGTGCATTAGCTGTTGAGTTGCGTGTAACAGGTTTTAAATTGCATCTTCATGGTTTTACATTATTGCTAATGGTAAATAGCAACCGTGATACCTGTTTTAGAAGACAATCTTATCATCGGTTAGGGTCGGTCATAGTGTCTGACGAGAATAGCAACAGAATACTGTATACTATAAACACGAGTTAACAGCCGAAAGCAATGGGATCAATAGGTGCTATGGGTAAAGTTGATAGTCCATGAATATCACTTAACACTGTGGGAACCAGCACTCTATGACGTCAACAGCACTACTTGATTGCGAAGGGACAACTGTTGCTGAGGCTTAATGATGATTTTCTTCATCTATAGTTGACTAGTTTACTGTATTTCTTCATTTAAGAGCTGAGTCTTTTATAACATTTCCAAGACTTTCAGTTTGGCATTTTCTTGATGGAAATGTTTGTAAAAGGACAGCATTTAGCATCTATGGGTTGTGTTTTAAGTGCTGCAGCGCTTATAAGATTTCCAAGGTTTTCAGCGTAGCGTTTGCTTAATGAAAATGATTGACTGAGAGAGCAAAAATTACAAGATGGCTTAGACATACTCTGCAGGCAAAATATTAAACTGCAATGAGTGACTTATTCGTTTAACAACTTCGTACATGCGGTGGTGTACATTGAAATATGGTATTTCGCAGGGGGGAGGGGTGTGAATATTTATTCAGAGAGTGAGAGTTTTTCCCAAAAAACACACCAGATATGGTTTTCACAAACTTTATCTTTATCTCGAATCAATTCGTACACACGGTCTTTCTCAAGCACCAAGTACGCAACAACACACTCAATCACTCTCCCTAACCAAGAAGTAGTAGCTTATATCTAGAAAATGACTGAAAACTATCTACGTAAAACAATGAGGACTTCAAATAAGTTAATTTAAAAATCACTATGCTTATCCTGGGTGTGAAATGTGAGAAGTGAATCATAATGGGCACAGAAGAAATTCGGCAACTAAACCTCATGGATTGCCATGACTAACATGGAAAGATGATTATGAATGAAAAGAAGGAAGAATCAGAATGAGGCTATAGCGTAAGAAGCGATAGTAAATATACCCGTATTACAAGGGCGTTAAATAGAGCAAATATGTCAGTCCTTTTCACTCAGGTACTTTTAGCTGGCATAAGAATACACAGATACAATCTTTGAAAGCAAGATTTTTGCCAATGATAAGTGAGTTTTTGTTGAGTTTGAGCATGATTTCGACGTATGTGTCTCTTTTCATATAAATACAGAACATCACTCTTTAGCAATGTAGTCCCACTCTCTTATGCTTAGTCTTTAGTTCCATTATTTAAGATGCAGCTCTTTTACTTTTTGAATTTATCATTTTGTGTTTTTAAAACTTAGAAGCACAGGACCCATAGCTGATGACAGCACATTGATACTGAGGCCCTAGTTACACTATACCGGATTGCTATCGGAACGTTGTGATTTTCATGCCGTTGTGATAGTCATACCACCTCCAGAGCGTAGTAATATTCACACCTACTACCGGAGCGTTGTATACCAGATAGCAGCGGTGTAGTGTAACTGCTAGTCCAATGAGGTGTGAAAAACACAGCGCTACGACAGTAATCCGGTATAGTGTAACTGGGGCCTGAAAGTCTCATCCTGTGGTCTTTTTTAAACATTCGCATTGTTATATTAAATTGCAATATAAATTGCTTCCTATTAGCTTATACTGAATAGGTTAAAGCAGGAGTTGGGACGCTATAGCTCACGAGCCAGACGTGGTCCTTTTGGTGACTGCATCTAGCTCGTTCAGTAGCACGAGCACTAATGATCAGAAGTGGTATTAATTGTACTATGCAGGGTTTTTCTTACGAAAAGTATAGAACTGCACATAAAATCCAGTGATGCTGTGTTCGTTTGGTTGCCGATGTGGTTGAACTGCCTACTTTTGGCAAGAAGGGGTAAATAAATGCTAGTATCTCTAACAATTACATTTATGGTTGCGTTTCTCATATCAGTTCATACCTAATTCTACGATTTTTGCTGCTAATTACTTTCTTACACCCTTGGGTCATTAAATAAAAAGCTTGTGAATAGCACATGCTTTTTGTTTGAACTGCAAAAATTTTTTTAGAGCTACACATTTTGTGAAGAACTGCACATTAAAGAAGCTCTGGTACTATGCACTTTCTATATCATTAGTTGGCTTGAGTTAAAAAATGGTTTTAGAAATTTATGAATTTTGAGACCTACTTGACTCTATAGTCGAAAATCTTAAGAATTGTCACACTCAGTTCTACTCCGTGCCAAAGTGACAATATGGATCTCAGACAAACATATAGAAAAACATGCGGCTTTTATGGCTCTCTTAGCCAGAAAGGTTCCTTACCCATAAGTTAAAAGCTAGTCAATAAATGTTTGTAAGCAGGCTAATTTTATGTAGGAAGCAAATATTACTTGATAGTCAAAAGCAAAAACAATTATTGTTAGTTGAATTTGAAGAAATTTTTCTTGACACCATTGCTTTTGAAGCCATTTTAACTATACCGTATCTCCTCGAATAAAATCTGCCCTCAAATACAAGCTGCCATCAAATATAAGCCTCAAGTAAGAAGAAAAATAGTTAATACAAGCCGCTCTCAAATATAAGACGCAATTTTGGACAAGAATGAAGAAAAGGCCTAAACATTTTACGCTGTTTCAATAAAATTGAATGCACTGCAATGGTTTCAAATTTGTACTGACATGAGCCCACAATCAATCGGGATTATCAGCTGACTAGCCCATGTTCATATTATAACCCGATTCGTGAAAAAAGTTACTAAAAAGTGCCATATGACGAATTACCGACATGGAATTCCTGTAAATAGAAGCCATCCTCAAATAGAAGCCTTACTAAACAATGCAAAAACAAATAGAAGCCGCGGCTTCTATTCGAGAAAACGTGGTATTTGTTTTTGAAGCCATTTTCCCTCTGCGTTGCATCACCTACAATGTTTTGCACTAAGCCCCCCAAAGCTCCTTTCAAAATACCCCTCTCTACATGTGTTACACAACTGGTTGCTGAACAGGTAGCAAGCCTCGGAGAAAATAATGGCTCAATATGAGACTGGTGCTTCTGGTTCTCTTGGCACTTTGCCAAGTCAACGTCAATGCTCCTATAATTCGTACGCTCAAGTGTGCCGAATAATCCCCCTCCAATCTTTACTTTTTTAAGTTATTTATAACCCCTCTCCCAATTCTTAGTTTTGAGGATTCATGCCATTTGTTGAGTTTCTTCTGAGGTTTATGTAGTAAAATCAACATTATTTATTATTCTCTTCTATAGAATTCCCTTACTATATGAAAGAAATTTTGAAAGTAATTCATTTGAATGTACATGACTTCTATATTTCAAATCACCCATTTATTCTAGCCCCCCTGATTATTTCAGAAGCTTTTCCAACCACAAACTATTCCCACCCTCGAATTATTTGATGCTCCAGAGTACATGATATTCATCTGTCCATAGAATAATTTTACACGTAGAAAAGGCTTTACTTAAAGCTATCTAGCAAGAAAGAGGAAACAGGAAGTTTTTGTTGTAAGTCTTTGAACTCTTAGACTGCTGAAATTATCAGTATTTGCAGACTACAATATGCGTTGCCAGTTTGATTTCCAAAAATGTGTTTACTCTCGATTCTTCTTTTGAGTTCGATTCTCGGTATCTCCAGCACTTTTTTCAAAAATAGGGAAGGTGTGAAGAAAAAATATCTCATGCTTTTATGATTCTATTCTATTCCCCGATTTAATCAACAATAGCAAACTACACTAATTATAGCGATTGGTCAAGTTTAGAAACTCGTAAAATTAAATAATACCAGTTCAATCGCTGTGATGTTTTAAGTTAATAAGCATAATAAATAGTTCTTAGAATTGATATGTTTTTCATTGCTTTATAGTGAAGCATCCAGAACTTGATTTACAAAGTCAAGAAGAATTAACTTAAGTTGTAAATATTTGATATACAAGGTAAGAAATGAATTACATGAAAGGAATTGACAAGTCTTGTTAGCATGGACGTAGGAAAGGTTCAAAAAGTGGGGGATCTGAACGTTCAAGAGGTACCTTCACAAACAAAAGGGAGTCCTATATGCTACAAAAGGACACTGTACATAACATGGGCTTCAAATCTTGATTGGCTAACATAGGGATCACTATCGAATGATTGGAACGAATGTTGCGAGAATTCTCAGAGGTGGAATTGACTTCTATTCTCGGAACATTATTGGCAGGAATCATTCGATGGTGATTCCTATGTTAGCCAATCAAGGTTTGATACCTATTCTACTGTACATACGAATTTGCTAAAATTGGAGGGGATATAAGTTCCCTTTGTGCCTCTCTGTCCTCACTTTGATGCTTGTTAGGCAGACAAATAAAGCACATTTGAGTGATTATTTGTGAGAATATAACACTTATTCAGGGGCGAAACTAGATTGCTCCTATTGGAGGGCATAAAGCATAGATGCTTGATAAAAGTGTGTGGTCTATCAAAAGCAAAATGACGTTTAGTGTCAAGAAATCATCAGCTCTATGGCAAGTGGTCCTAGGAGGAAAATCAGGTGCTGGGGTAGGCGAATTAGTTTCTCAGGCATTCAAAATTACCCGACCTGTATACAAGCATCCAAAAAAGTCCCCGGCAAATTCCTCAGCTTTGATCATTGGGAATACTGCGCCCCCTACACCCCCTACAACCCCTACAACCCCAGCAGTTTCATCACTGCACTGAGTAATAAATACAATTGATAACTAGCATTTCATGCTAAGTATACTAAGCATAAGGTTTAAAAAATAAGTGTAACATTATGGAACTGCCAGGGACTTTTGTGGACATCATGCATGACTGTCTGAACTCCTAATTAAGCAATGCTCATTTTTAGGAATACATAAGGCTGCTAATTCATCTACATTACATCAAAAGCTGATAAGGTTGATAAATTTTCATTAGATATGCTTTTTGAAATATTTTTTAGCTTTGCTGTGCTTCTACGTGAGCTGCCAAAATACAATATATTTTTGAGGAAAAGGATAGATCTCTTAAAATAAAGAGAATTAGAAACAGAATGGTTACCTTCCAGAATGATGATGTGCTAAAACCTACCCTCTGTAGGTTTTGGAACATCATTGCTTGCTCAACCATTTGCAAGTCTTGGGAGAGAGGCCACTCTAAATAGCCTCATGTCAATACCATTAAAGAAGCTGTCTTTCGTTGCAAATGGGCCTGAGGAAGTATTTTTTTATATATTATTGTATTTACTCTATGTAGTGTTTTTCATGCCTAGCAATAAGAGTTTCATCATTTTCATTTACGGCCCAGTAAAATGTCTAATCTTTGAGCTTAATTTTCTGTCTTCCGCGACATTTCAAACTTTTTCATCAATTCTTCTTCGTTAGGAAGGGCCACACTTGATTCATGCTATCCTTAGGAGAAAAAACTTGTGTCTAGTGGGAGAAAGTAGGTATCAATACCAAATGTGAATGGGTTGTTTTTCATTGGTAACAAAGACAGCATCCCATCTCCCAATGTTAGTTTTATTTAAATTAGTTTTCATAACCTTCAGTTAAACGCATTAAAAAAACCACAAATACGATTTTTTATGAGACTGTTCAAACGCAACCAAACTTGATTGGGTCTGCTTTCGCACGTTTTGTCTTTCCAGTGGATTTCCTATTTCTCTTTTGAATCACATTTTTCTTCATCGCTAGCGGTCGATTTACCTAAAAGGTAGTTCATCAAGTTACAAATGCAAGCGGTATTACACTATAAGACCGTTTATAGATCTTGCTTATTGCTCAAAGAATTCTACAATAATTAAAGAACAATAAGCCACAGTAAAAGCAGCAAAATTAAATTTCTTTGGCAATCTGCTTTAATTATTTTCATCTTTTAATGTTAGGAAAAATTCAATAACACTTATATATGAAGAAGAACTTATTAACCTGATAAAAAGAATTAACTATCAATTGCTTATAAAAACATTTGTAAGAGTAAGAGCTTTGTGTATCCAGCAAACTGTACAATTTCTTAAGCTATTCCATTTGGGACTTCCGTAAATAGATCACATATACAACTTTATTATGCATGAGAATATTAGAGTAACATGAAAATCACAGCTATAACCCCCTTTGCTTTTGTTATCAGCTTTGCGCCTTTAGGCTATAAATTCCTAGGTCACTTACAAATATAATTCAGCAAATAATCTAAAGCATTGTTTAAGCACGATAACTTTCAAAAGAAAGTGTGTTGATCAGTCACATCATAAGCCAAACTAGTTAGACTTATCTTGCAGCAAATAGCATTTAGAGGAAACAAGGCTGATCAAAGCCAATCATCGATCGTATCAATTCAGCCGCTAACGATATACCAGCTATAGCGTAAAGGTATTTAATCTTTAGCTATTGCTGGTAAATCTCCTTCCAATGTTCAACTTCACAATAGAATGCAATAATACTGAGAACATAAGTGAGAGCTGAATAAGCTCTAATTGTTCATCTCAGACGATTGTAACAAAATGAATAGACGCATAGACGTCATATTACTGGTAAAAGACAGTCAGTGCGGATATTCCAATGAAGGAGTTTTAAAACATAAGGTGGCTACATTCATTAACTGATTAACCACGTACCCATGAGATACTAGTACAATAATAATTTAGCGAATAGCATACCTTGTGAAGCTTGTAGTATAGCCCACATGAATTGCATACGGGCTTCCCCTCAGAATCTCGCCTCCAAAGAGTTGTTTCTGTAGTTTTACAATTTGAGCAGAAATTCCCTGGCTTTTTTGACTTAGTCTGTAATGAATTAAAACCATATGGAATTAACCTATTGAACATAATATTTTGACTCAGTTAAAAGAAAAGGCAATTTTACGTAATTGTAGCATTAGGTTGACGACAAAATTAACCATTTTCAATTAGAAGCATTTTTGATGAAAATAATAGTAATACTTATTACAAACTGTTACCTAAATTTATCTTCAAATTAGTCTATTAGTGCCTTATTCACATTTTGGATTTTGGATGAAAGCCTATTTGAGGGAATGACTTTTTTGTGGGGACTTAAGACACTGCCCTAGCAGTTAGACATATTGCAGCTGAAATCCTTCTCCTAACAAACTACTTCTTTGTGCTATAAATAAGACAATTAGTTTTTTAAAGAATATACCGTTTTCTGTTAAATAATACCCACCTTCTCCTTCGTAACTCAATAAAACGCTAATAGAATCTCAAAATTGCTAGCCACTTGACAGAGACTTTTTCGATGGCGAGAGCTAGTTTAAGATTCTTTCTCTAAAGTAGGGGCTTTTTCGAGAAGGCCAATTCAAAGATTCTCGAAACGCATATGTTGTAGAGGCCCTGTCCAAACGACTAGATTTTTCACTTGATTTTTCGCTCGACAAAAAATCGAGCAAAAAATCGAGCCGTTTGGCCACCTTATTGAGTGAGTCGAGTGGAGTCGAGTGATGTTGAGTGAAGTTTGATCTTTGCCAAAAAATCGAGCAAAAGAACTGTTGTTGAGTGAAAATCGAGCCGTTTGGCCACCTTGTCGAGGAAGTCGAGTGAAAGCATGCCCAGTAGCGTCTCATTGGCCGGCAAATATAAGTGATGGTACATAATTTTAGCTGATACACGTTGCGAAAAATATGAGTAGTTGAAAAGTCGAGAGAAAAGTCGAGCGAAAAATCGAGTCGTTTGGCCACACATGCTCGACTACGCTCAACAGCCGCTCAACTTTGAGATCAAATGTTGAGGAAAAAATTGAATGAAAAATCGAGTCGTTTGTCCAGGGCCTTAGATGAGCGGACTATATGTTTACGTATTGTAAATTTTATCGAAGAAAGGAAAGAGAGCAACAAAAAAAGAGCGAAACGGTTATAAAATGAGTATTAAATGTTTAATGAAATACTAAAAGGTTGTATTTATTTATTAAAATCAAGCTTTTCCCATTAGATATACGTAAATCATTTAACTTGTAAGCTCTTAATGAGTATTTGCTAAGCATTTTCATACCTCTTGCTTGAATTCATCTCCATATCCAAAGTAGTTATGATATGCTGATAATGCCTTATATTCATCATGACCAAATGCTGCAAAATTTAATTAATTAAGTCAGATTGTTTGGTCAAATGCTAATGCAAGATGAATTAAATATTTTCTAAAAAGTACATGGTGTGATCCTAAGAGAAATGCTCTATAGAATGAAAATTGTTTGACATGCAATCAAAGATTTTTGTTAATATTAGCCTCTGTTCAAACTTCATATAATGATGTTCAACTGTTACGATTCAATTATACAACGTAACCAAATGTAAGCAATTCACAATTGGCCACTTGTGTTACAAATGTCACAATTTAGTACCCAATAGTTTAGGTGCATTCCAATTATTTCCTTCTCTGCAGACAACAAAATACGTTGGTATCATGGCAATGGCAGATCAAATTTCAATATGCAATCTTGATGAAAATTTTCAGCCTCAATTACTTTGAAAATGCCCATAAAAGTTGATGATAGGGAAGAAATAGTCCTTTATGTGTTGACAGAGAAGCCTGTTAACAAACTGTCATTCTAGTGTTGTCTCAGAGTTGTGGTTCAAATCTTGATATATACAACTTTAACGAGTTGTAGATAGATTTGCTTTAAAGCAGACAGTAAGTTCAGGAATGTACAAGCATTTCTGTTGGAAGGCAATTAGAAGATGTGGTCTTAGATTATCTCCAGTAATGACTGGTGGAATTATAAACCCTTGAAGATTGGTTTAAAATATTGTACCTTTCATCCTTAGTTATAATGGTGCAAAAAATGAATAACCAAGCTATGACCGCCTTTGTATCAACATTAGTTCGAGATACATGTTACGTTTTAAACTTAATAACATGTAATCTAGAAAATGAAGTTGTATGCTATTCTTGACTCGATAAATTGGAGTAAAGAGGCAATTTCAAAAAGAATTTACTTCTGGTTTTAATTGGATTTGGTATCTAATGAGGGCCCCAAGAAAAATCTTAATATATAATTCTGCAAAGGTCTGTTACTGTATATTTAAGAGACTGAGTATAAAGCCTGTACTCTTGAACAACACTGCATGAAAGTAGTTTAAAGATTTTATGTCTGGTTTGCATACTTTCAACTGAAAACTTCACTGCTAGAAGCTTGCTATTTACCGTTAAAAAACCTAAAGTTAAGGGTACTTAAACAATTTTTCCAAGGAAGCTAACTCGTCAATGAGTGCATTTCCATAGATGCCATAGCTACTTAAATATACCTAAATATCAAGGTATTGTTTAAGGAATTTTGACTACTGGGGTAGAAGCTCATATGGGCCCATATCTATATAAATTTTTTTATCAAAATACTACAAGTAATAAAAAAGATGCATTATTATTGTAATGTTGCTTTCATCTTACATAAATACAGCCCAGTCAGAAGTGCCTACTGCTGGTGGGGCAAACAAGTGATTTTAATGATGCTTGGTGGGGTTGGATGGGCGAGGTGGCATAATGGTTAGAGCGCATTCCTCCCGTGCGGAAGGGCCACGGTTCGAGCCCGACTCGATTCCTTGACTGAATGCTCGCTCACTGTTCACCCAGCAGCAAATGAGCACCCAGTGGCAACACTGGAGGAGACAAAGACGACGAGGAAAGGAACTGGCAAACCTACCTCACATGCCGATGGCTCAGGTTAAGTGTCCTATCTAACATATCTACATACAGTATATATATAAATATGTATATATATATATAAATATATATATATATATATATAT
>OLMO02000001.1:4697999-4725195 GCA_900291935.2 Cassiopea xamachana | reverse complement strand
AAAAAGGCCAAAAACTCCTTCGTTTAAGGAAATTTCCTAAAAAGTGAGAACACTGGTTAGATCTCTTTGTTGCTGTCTTCTACAAAGATCTTTGCAATTTTTCATTTTGCTGGGGCGTTTGGACTAATGTGATCTATATAAAACTCTTTAAAACAAGCAAAAGAATTTTACCTACGGGTATCACAAAGATGAAACTGAATATTTCAGCTAAGTGACCTGCAGTGAATATGTATCTAATCTTCTTTCATACACCAGTCAGTGCAAGAGGTACTGATATAATTGACAACAACTACCTAACATGAAAAATTCATTAAGAGTGCATTAAGTAATTCACATCCATGGAGGTCCTTCTTCATTGATAATTTAAACATAAAATATTTTAGAAAATACATAATTGAAATGGAAAACGCTTTCTAAAAATTACTCACTGTACCTTTGTTATAAGACGTAAGTTTATTAGTATATTATGAAATTTAAGAATAATTTAAGAATAATGCAGAGCTCAGGCTTCATCAAGACTTAAAATTTTGTGTGCATTCGAGAGATAAAGCTGCTTTTAGATTGACTTTTACATTGTCGACGCAACAATTGTTGTTCTTTTCCACTTTTTTGTTGCTTATGAAGAAATCAAAAAGTAGTCAAAGTCCTTTCCCGCGTCCAATGGCACATAGGGCGGCGTCTATCTCCGTTTCTATAGCCCTAGGCCAAGCGTCTGCGAATGCAGTGAAAGCTACAGCGGGGGAGGGGCTGGTCCACTTTTTAGCTTCGCGAGTTTAACTTTCCCATTCCATTCTCATAGGTCGAGCGCCAGATGAGAAGGCAGTGAGTGAGTACCATTTTTAAAGTCTTTGGTATGGCTCGGCCAGGACTCGAACCCACGACCTACCGGTTTTGAGGTAGACGCTCTACCACTGGGCCATCACTCCTGTTTATGAAGAAATAAGGCATCAAAATACATTCGAATATATTCTTTCGGTTTTCAGAAGAAGCTACACATTTGGCATTTACGAATAATTTAAGAATAATTTTAGGCCCAAAAGCAAAAAATTTAAGATTATTGAGGCTCAGTAAAAACTAAATATTCTTATAACAAAAAGTCTGTATAATAAAGCCTTTCTCTTTGTCTCAAAACCCTAGCAAAAATGATAAATATGGAAGAAAAGAAAATGGCAAAATGGCATTTAAGTAAGCAAGGGATTTCTTGGGTGAGTTAGAAAGCAATTGTATCCGAGAAGTTTTCTGTTTCTTCCAAAATGCATGCCCACGAAAAGTAGCTTGTTTATATTTTCAAGTGAGCAAGGGATTAGATTACGTGATATAATAAATACTAGAGATAACAGCCAGGGACTCAAATGAGGGGGTTTGGGAAGGNTCATCATCATCATCATCATCATCATCACCATTACCATCATCATCATCATCATCATCATCATCATCATCATCATCATTATCATCATCATCATCATTATCATCATGACAATCACGATCATTATTATCATCACTATCATCATTCATCATCATCACTATCATCATTCATCATCATCACTATCATCATTCATCATCATCCTATCATTATTTACTGTTGGTTGCAAAGATAGCTTCGGAAAAACTAATTAAGACCAACTATTAAAACAAAGTGGACAAATTATACTATAAAGCAAAATGCCTACATATTGAACAATTGCATGGTTTGCCATCCCACTTTGCAATCCAATTTTGAATTTTGTCCAGGTACCAGTTCTACTTATTTCATCTTTTGGAGTATTCTTAGCAGACTACCTCTAAATGAGAGAAAGCTTAGTCCATATTTATTTATCTGTACTTGTGGAAGCCTGCATATCACTTTGCTACGGAAATCGTAAGATATATCTTTTACTACAAAAACTTTCCAAAAAACATCGTCTGAAACTTAGTGGGATAAGCACATATTCCACTTTCTTTGAACCAATCTAGGGTTTTTGTAGATCATCTTCTAGCTCTACTACTACGATATCAATAGTTGTGTCACATGCATAAATGTTTGTACCATTAGCAAAACTGCAGATTTCAGATTGTAGATCTAAGTAGAACATATCGTTTATAAATATGTTGAATAGTAGGGGGCTAGGCGCAGACCCCTGTGGAACACCTGGTAACATATTTTGGAAGGTGCTCTGTAATGAGCCTACTTTCAGAACCGTAGACCTCTAACTTTGCTATGAGTAAATCATAGTCCTACTCGGTCTGACTCGATCCAACCCGGTCCGACTCGGTCCCGCTCTGGTCCTGTAAGTATTGAATCTCTGCTTATCACATGCAAAACAGGTCACAGTTCTACTGACACTATGCTCTACAGTAGAAAGACATATAGTGAGGGAAAGATAACCGGGTACAGAATTGATCCGACCTAGTCCCAACCAGCTCTGCAGTGACTTAACTCCAGATCATCCGCTGCATGTGTGACGTTGGATGATATCACCATCATTTTCAACATATCAACAAGGGTATCAGCTTTGTCATCTACGCAATGAATTCGAAGCAATTTGAACTATATCACTATACTAAGGAAGTGGTGTCTACGTTTCCCTATATTCTGAAGAGTGTAGTATTGCAGACCACCTCCTTCCTTCTGTTAGGGTGGCTTTCAGATTTTTTCCCCAATACATTTTCTTTTCACTTTCAAACTTGTGAGTGAATGCTATCATACATCATATTCGTTTATCATGGCATTCATTTACTTGTGTAACGTTAAGTCATGTAAAGGTGCGTGTAAAGGCATTCATTTGCACATGGAAAGCTTAAATAGGCTTCAGCGTATGGCTAGGCCACATCAGTTTCAATTTAGTCATGTTATATAAGAGCAACCTTTTATACTTTCGGAATGAATTCTTCAGCATTTGAATGAACGTCCTCAATACTTCTTTTGAGAAAAACGGTACAACATAGCTAATAGTAGCAAAGTGATGTATAGGCTGGATGTATCTTCGTGTAGTTATGGCAACTAGGAAAATTAGGGTTCTATAAATTGACATGTTTTCAATGCATTTTGAGGCTTTGAGAAGAAAACTAGGTACACCTACCACAACGATAACTTTTGCACGAAATGTACACACTTAATCTCTTTTTCATGTTATGCGCGGTGCGTGAGCGGCCCCGACAACTGCGTCTCAGAATCAGTCCGTCGTGGTGAAAACTCTGTCCAATGATTTCACAACCCTCCATAAAAAGTTTTGATTTGCGCCCCTGATCACTTTTCAGCATTGAAAAAACTTGACGCCTTATTTGAGACCTAGTTTTAACAGTTTTCTGTTCTCTTTCTTTTTCATTCAAGAGATTTGTCTACGCTAAAGGAAAGAGGCAACTATGGCATTAAGCAAACAAAAACACTAGAAAACACACATCAAAATCTTTCCTATTCTCTTCTTTCAACCTTCCAAACACTCTACTATATCAACAGAACCATCGAAACTGTCTATAAGATTTTCCTGTTTAATAACCAGCCTATTTTGCATTTTCTGGTTCTGCAAGGGTTGAGATAAGCACACTGCCATAAAAAGAGCAACTGGGTACGACTTTAACACCCTGCAAACCGTGTAAACTGCGCTAACCACTACTACTCATCAAGCGCTCAACACACGCCCCCTATCTTTGGCACACTGTGAAAGAACCATACCAGTACAAAATTGAACAGAGATAACATCCATAGAGCTTTTGGTTAGGGGAGAGTTAGGAGGCTATGGCTTCCGTTGGAATGTGCTAGCTCCCGCCAACAAGTGAAGAATTCTATGCCTTGAGCTTTCTAGCAGCTATAGTAGCCTGCTAATTAAATGTTAGCCTTCTCGTTGGAAGATTGGGCCAAAGAGTGAGTCTCCTACTGAGAGAGTGTGCCACCAGAGGTGATTTCTAGGGGGGCCCGGGGGGGCGGAGCCCCCCTTATTGAAATTTCTGCTCATTTGGGGGGCTCAGCCCCCATAAAACTCTTGCATTGGCTTGGCTTTTCAGAGTTTATTGGCCTTGCTTCCAAAGTGCTATGATCAATTGTGCACTGCTATATGGCTATTGAGGCATTTCTTATTGTTGATTATACTATATCGGTATTAAACTAAATTATCATGTTTCCATTTTTGAATATATGGGCGTGGTTGTAGCTGGTCCACACCCAAAATATTGGGGTGGTTGTGCTTAGAGCCTCCTTGTTAAAATTTTTAGAAATCACCACTGTGTACCACACGTTGCAGGATTTCTGGCACCATCCCTGCTCCAGTTTTCAAGCATTTTCAGTATTGAGGTCCACTTTCTAGGTTATTTAACGCTTTATTTGATTCTGCATTAGTATCTTACTTGCATCTATGCACCTTTGCAGTTATGTTGGACAGTCTGCTGGATGAGAATGAAAGAGTGACCTTGAAAGGAATTGGCTTGATCTCCCTGTCGGTTTCTTATTTGATAAAAATGTTCCGGATATGTCAATTGATTAAAAACAGCTTTTATAGTCAGTTAATTTAAGCTAGAACTGAGCTATAACGTGATTAATGTCCAAATTTTCTTCAAACTCTATTATTTTTCACAACGCTTGTTGATTACGAAAAACAACTATCTCCTTATCAGTGGTAAACCAAGATATGAAAGTAGAATGTAATTGTTCAACTGTACAATAAAAGGACGTCTCAACGTGTATGCAGCTAAGATTGTCTAACCAACCTGACAACCATGCACGAAGCCACACTTACAGTTTTGAATGAGATTCACTTCAAATTGCTTTACACGTAGCAACCCCTTTCAAATGGTAGTTATTTTATTTTATTTAATCTCCTATTCATTGTATGTTATTAACAATGTATCATGGGAAAATGCCATCATTAGCAAGAAGGACAAGAGACCACACTTCAAATTTTTCCTTTCTCTAAAGCAGAAATTTGCTTAGACACTTTCCATTGTGGGAGGGGGGCGCTTTGACCATTTGACCAACTATTATGGCTAAAAAGAGAAGGTCACGGAAAAAGCGAAAAAAGGCTGCTAAATCTCCTGCAGAATGACAAACATTTGTGCATTCTTTGTATATGGTGGGGGCGTCAAGACCCCCACATCTCTAATGAGTACATTACAGAGTCTTCTTCGCTTTGTATTGTTTCTTGTGCAGTAGATAGCATCCCTCATCCTCACGAGTAATGTGTTTGCACTTTCCAGTGCATTCGGAATTCTCACCTCTCACCAGCTTACTTCCTAAGTGTTTTCTTTACATTATCGGTATTCAACCTTACTCCTGCAATGTGCTTCCTTTGTGCATCCTTTGAATCAAATCTTTGTCTGGATATTCTCTTCATATTCTTGTTCTTCCTCGTTTCACATTCTTGTTCTTCCTATTCGTCTCTTCACATTCCTACTCTTTCAATTCTTCCTTCATATTCTTGTCTTTCCTATGCCTCATTCTTCCTATTCTTCAGTTCAAATTCTTGTTCTTCCTATTCCTTTCTCTTCCTATTCCACTCTTCACATTCTCCCTTTTTCCTTTCTTTGTCTTCCTACTTCTCTTTTCCCCATTCTTGTTCTTCTTTTCCTTTCTTTATGTTCTTGTTCCTCCTATTCCTCTCTTCATATTCCTGTTTCTTCTGTTTCTCTTTTTCCCATTTCTTTTCTTTGCCAATTGCCTATCATTTAATTTTAGTGTTTCTGATTTCTCAGTGATTTTCATATAAATACATTTCACATCCTAGAAGTGGTCTTGCTTGCTCCCAAGTATTCACTTTCCTCTTACTTCGCATAAATTGTCTTTCCGTTCTATTTGCTACTAAATCCTACTCTTCCTTTCTCTCTTCTACTTCTACTTCTTCTCATCTATGTCAGGAAATAGCTATCACTAAATTGAAATAAGAAGAAACAGTTTCAAATTCTACTTTTCAAATCTTTGGCCGCACATTATTGAAAGAATCAAAGAGAAAATGCTAGGCAAAAACCTGTAGAAAGGTTTAAGTATTGACAGTGGAAGAAACTTAATGTCATAGACATAGGGGAGCTATGTAAGAGAACTGGAGCATGAAAGACTGGTTTTCCGTTAGGGAAAGATAACTTTATGCCTTTAACAATGTAAAAATTTCTTCCAATCTTGAATCACTGCACAAAACTGATGAAAGTGCACCTCATTAATGTGTACATTGCAAAAGAGCAGGTTCAATGAGACAGTGAACATGATACAATTCAAAAAGAATAGGTAAATGAGGTCATTGTAAACTATAATCCTCACAAACAAAATTGGTAGTTTCTTATGTAGTACCTGTGAATGATATATCCCACCTGCTAGAATTCAACTATCTCAACATTTTATCAAGTGCTAAGCTGGATATTCTCCCTTGCTACCTGATATAACTCTTGCAAAAATACTTAATTCTCAATTTCGTTTACTTGTTTCTCAGCTCCGTAGCTTAAAATACATGCATATACATATATATATATATATATATATATATATATATATATATATATATATATATATATATATATATATATATATATATATATATATATATGTATGCATATATATATATAAAGTTTCAAACCTATGCTTGCAAATAATTTCGAAAACTTCCTCACATCTGATTCTGATGTGCTATTGGATTTTTGCTGTGCCCCGGTATCGGGTAAAGTTTCTATGTGTCTTGGACCTCAAAAGATTAGATGTTAAATCATAGAATTCTCTTGAAGTTCTCGCTAGGGTTTCTTCGAGATTACTTTTGTAGTGCATGGAGGTGGAGCCATCGTCTTTTGATTTTCATTAAAAAAGAACCTCTTATCACGAAGTTTAGCAACAGATGCTTTAATGTAAACCAGCTTTTGTTGCAACTATCCATGGAATAAATGAGCAAGATAACTAGCTAGCATTCAATGTAAACGAAAGATTTTTGCATTGATGATTGTTTGTACGTATCAGCTTTCTCCTTGTGTTATGCAGTCACAATTTGAAGAAGGCGGAGCCTATGCGATGCTTATATGCATAGGTGCTTTGAGGCCAGTTATTCAAAGTCAGCGATTTGTCAGGAAACATAACCTCATGCGATGCATAGAAGTTCATGCTTAGAGTACTCAGCTAACAACCGAAAATTATCGTAATCTATTAAGATAGCTATTGCTATTAGTGAGTATTTTCCATTGATCTTCTGCAACTGAGTATTTTCTACTCATGAATGTTAAGTTAATCACCATTCAGTTATCTTTGATACTGGATATGGAATTGAAGATAGCTATTTGGGTAGTTGAAACAGGGGTGGCTCCAGGCATTGTCCAACAAGGGGACTGACTCTTTTAGGCGAGGGGGCTAAAATACAGTTTTGAGGTTACTATGAATGCCAAAAATATCCGCAAAAAAAATATTTTTTCACCTTCCGACGGGGGGTGGGATAGCATGCTCTGACGGGGGGCTATAGACCCCTCTTACCATTCCCTGGTACCATCTCTGGTTGGAAATACTATACAAAATAAATCGATTATCCTTCCTGGTACATTTGCTTCTAAAGCAGGGGTGTCAAACGTATTTCGCTCCAGTGGCTATATAAAGCATTATCTAACACCGAGTGGGCCGATGTAGGGTGGCTTCAGGGGATACCATGTTTTAGGCTGATAAGGCCTTAGGGGGTTACCATAGCAGACCTGTCAACTCTCTCTGTTCTGCCGGGAGACTCCCGGTTTTGACTGCTTTCTCCAGGTCTCCCGGCTTATATTATTTTCCTCCAGGTTTTGAAGACGTCATCTAGCAGAAATAAACATGGATCTCTCACTTCTATTTTATTGGTTTCCAGACTTCTCCTTTGATTTTGTGTGATTTATTTTAAAAGATTTTCCGATTTATAGTTATTATTATTATTATTATTATTTTATTATTATTATTAAAACATGTTTAGGGAGGGTATCCCTTCAGCCGTAGCTGGTTTTCAAGGGGCCCTCCATTTACATACAAAGATACCATTAAAATCTAAAACCTAATTACAATTTTCCTCTAACGATAAATTAAGAAAAAAAAGTCAAATATATAAATAGGTAAGGTAAATACATAAATACTGAAATACTAAAATAGAAGTCAATTTGGGCTCAAGTTTTATCTCAGCTGAGAGGCTGTTCCACAATTTTGATCCCCGTAACGAGAACCCTTTTTGTCCACTGGCCGTAGTTGTGATATAACGTCCACATTGACCTTGACAAAAGCTTTTTTCAATGCTTTCCAAGTAATGTAAACCGATAGAAATTAATTTAATGAGATTTCTCATGATCATTTTTATCATAAATTACATGCCGAGCCCCCTCATGGTTACACCCCTGTCTGTAGCTACTTTTAATCGAAATAAAAAAGGAAAAGCTAAAGTACATGGAAGACAGCCACTACTTACAAATCACTAGCCGTTACAAAACTTCAGTGAATTTCAAACACAAATACTAAATCATAGGAACAAATTAAAACAATGAAACCAGCTCCTTTCAGATTCGCTTGTTTGACCTTGTGCATTTTGCAATAGCCGCCTGTTGTTCAGGATCTCCTTATCAATTAAGAAGCTACAACTGCATAGAAAAATACCATTTGGATTTGCAATTATTTTCCTCTTTGCTTCTCGTCATTGAAATCTTTGATTGGCTTCACGTGCTATCAATATGGCTAACTTTCAGCTCAGATCGCATGTTCAATCATTGCAAATTCATAATCACATTATAAACTAGCCATTATGATTAATAGCATTGTTTTGAAACAATAAAAAAAATGAGTTTACTTTTAGAAATTCTTGAATATTACACAGTACTCGCTGTTTTTGACAAATTGAGTGCTGTAAAATTCAACATCGTAATTTTTTAGGTACAGCAACTTCAATGAGGAAGTTGACAGCCTATGAAAAATTCATCTGGTAGATTGATAATTGTTCCTTTGCTTTCCATTATTAGCTTCTATGAAATCCATATTCTTCTGAATTTTTACGTTCATTTCATACACTCTTTTTGTTTGTCATACTCTACTAGCCAATAAATTCTAACATTTGTTGATAGCCACAAGTATTTACATATCCTATTGTGGCTACGTGTATTGTTCTTTACTTTGTGAAGTATATGCAAATTCAGGCATACCAGTTTGAGCTAATCTCAAAGATAATATAGTAAGTAGGAATTATGAGCATTTTATGGCTTAACTACCTGAATTTCACTGGATACAGAAATAGGCTCTGATATGAGGCAGATAATATAGTCAGAGATATATAAACACTTGGAAGAGAAAGAACTTTCAAATTAGACGTCGTTAATTTTGAATATTAGCTGAAAGCATGATTGTGATATAACAGTTTTATCATTGCTAATGGCCTCTTTCAAAGAGATAAATTTCTAGCAAATAGCAAAAAAGTTGAAAAAGCCATCCATTTGGATGAAGAGAAATTGAATAAATTGATGCACCGTTTTGACCACATGGGAGTTCTTCCAGAAGTATCTTCAAGAAACAAATTAGTTTAAAAGATTTATGGAGCTCTGAGAAAGTTATTGAATTGAATTCAACGCGTGTATTCTTTGAAAAGGAGACCTTTGTTGATGAGGTGCCTGCTTGTATTAATAGACATTGAAGTAATCTTTCAACTGAAGCAATTTTTTATGTAATCTGCAAGCAGATTATGTTTAGATTGGCTAATTTGCAACCAAAAAAGTAATCGATTTATTAGACCTTCGTACAGTCATGAAGATCTTGAAGAAAGTGAAAAAGTAAGACCCTCTTTATGGTCTTGCAAATGGTCTTTATATTTATACCTGACAGCTAATAAAGGATTTAAACAACTTCAATGTTTTAATAGGCTTTTACTAACAGTGCGTCACAAAAGATTCTATATTATAAATAATTCTATTCACCTATCATGTACCTTCGCTAGATACACATTCAAAAGAATACTTGAAATGATTTGCTTTTCCTTTTGCATACTTTATTTTGAGTAGGCTATTTTATATCTAGCTTTTTCAGCTAATTTATGCCTACTATGCATGCCGCATACAGGCATGGGATACCTAGTTTAACGTCCCTTCCGAAGGACGGCGGAGTGAGCTGTTTTGGTCGTTCATCTGGGAGGTCGCCCATCCAGTTTCTGGCCGTACACAGCCATGCTTAACTTCAGTTAAGCTAATGGAACTGGCTAGGCCCATTGGTCACTTACCCCGCTAAACGAATTGGGCTAGGACACTGTTTTTTTTAAAGACAAGCTTTTAAGAATAATGGCACTTGAATACAAGTACAATTTAAGAAAAGTAAAAAATCAAGATTTGGCATATTCCAGTTATACACGTTTTTTTTATAAGAAGACCATAATTTTGTCTGAGCCTCAATTTTCTTAACTTTTCCCGAAATTGGGCCTGAGATTTTCTTAAATTTTTCTTAACTTTTACTAAAATAAACTGGCCAAAATGGTTTGCAATTTCGTTATTAATATTGTGTACTTGAATTTGAATTCCATCTTTAACATTTTGAATGCAGTAACGACGATTTATCAATTTATGGCCAATAAAAACACTAAATGTTGGAAATTGAGCCTCGTGATTTTCTTAAGATTTTGACCATTTGAGCCTCATTTTCTTATAAATCATTTTTTATAAAAAGAACTTGCACTGCTGCTTTCAGATCAACCTTTGCATTTTCAATTGAATATTTATTGCTCTGTTCCACCCTTGTTTTTTGTGATGAAATAAAACATTATCAAGACTTGAATGCATTCTTTTAGCTTTCAGTAAAAGTTACACATTTATTGTCTGAAAATAATATATAACAATAATTCAAGAATAATCCCGGCAAAAAATTAGATAGGCCTATAGTTATAAAAAGAGCGTAAGTTGCCATGCTGCACACGTGGCCCCTCCACTGCGTCATCAACACATGGGTCTACCTGGTAAGATGACACATGTGGAAGAATGAGTAATTTAGAATTCGAATTTAATGGGTGTCATTGACTACAAGGCTCAATAGCCAATGAGTCATATTGACGTTGATGATCATGGTAGACCAAAAGCTTCTGCTTTTTGTATGCCTTGTGGCTCTATTCTCTGCACATGATTGACCTATTTTCTCCTAATACTGGCTTTTATTGCCTCCAAATATACAGTCTAAAAAAGTCAGTATGGGGTTATTGAACTAGTACTAGTACGTACGCACCAAAATGGTAAAACTTGACCCCCTCCATCATCGAACGCACATGTGCCCTTGCTACGACCCCCTATTGTGTACGAACTCTTATCCATCTCCCCTCCCCCATTTCTAACGGCAATGTTTTTAAATATCCAATCAACATGTCCACAGAGAAAAGATTATAAGACGTTTGGGATACAGGAAAATAGTCAAAACAAGTGTTTTATAAAACACTAATCAAAGTCGTCGCCATAGACAACAAAGAATGATAAAAGTACCTTGTATATGAAAATGTTATAAAATACATGCAAAAAGGGACTTTTTTGCGTACGTACTTAGAAGTATCAACCCTTTCCCCCTCGTACACATGGCGCACGCTGTTGATCGACCTCCTTCATGCGGACGTACCAAATGAATGACCCTATGGACCATAGTGCTACACATTCATTGTTATGCCGAGTGATTAAAGCAACTGTTAAGCTACACTACGTAACTTTTTAAGAATATTGAGGCTCAGAAGCGCTGAAATTAAGAATGACTTGAGAGAAATGCAAGGCTCAAGCTTTGTCAAGGCTTAAAATTTTTCTAATACATCGCAGAATGAAAACGATGATAATAAGAAGCATGGTTGCATTATTGACTTTTCCAATTACGAAATTTCCAGTTACGAATCCATTTCTACTAAAATTTTTCTCTATTAAAGTTAAAACTCTGCTTATAGTTTAACTAAGCTGAAATTTTATTCCTTGAACCACCTAAGTAAGAACCCCAAAGAAGCTGAAATGGGGATGATTCTTCTACAATGGATTTCATATTGTTTGATTTAAAAATTCATGAGTAGAAATTCTCATAGGCTGTCTGTGCTTTTCAAGTTGCACAAAATATGATAAGATTATACAAGAATTCTGGCTTTGAAGTGTCCTCAAGAATTTTCAAGAATTCTTGTGCTGCAAAACAGTGTCAATCCATGCAGGGCATGTGCTGTATATAAGAGCCTTTTTAAGAACCTTACAGGCTGGAATTGAGAATACCAATCCACTAGTTAAGAACCTATCCAGGCTGCTCAAGAAAAATCTAGGTTCTTCTATACGTGTTTCCACTGTAGTTACTTTCTTCATCTTCTGTATCCAAAGCTGAGAAAGAGCAACTAACGTTTCAAAGTCACAGACCTAAAAGTTATTGAAACCATGCAAGTGTCTGGGCAACCAATAGTCTTTTTAACCGCTGTTAGGCGTTAGCTATATTCGTTTTGTTGTTACACAGTTGCACNCATACGTTGAATATTCAGATTCGAGGATTCGAACGCCTTAATAAATGGGCTTGGATACAATTCTTTTAAAACGTCATCTTATATGCCCAAGCTGTCAGTACAAAAAGAGCATAATGTTGCCATTGGTAACACAGCTGGTTTCAGAACTATCTACAGTTGTCATGTTTTTGTATGTGAATTTCTGAGAACAAAATGTCTCATGGAAACAATGTTACCACAAGATGATCGTATCATTCTGGCAACATTAGAAATCAATTATGCACGGCTAGAGTGGTCCTTATTGTCTCATTCACTGATTTGACTATGTCGTTGTCTCTCTNTGCGTGCAATCAATCAGAATTATTTTAAAAGCTACTCTAGCATTTTTTCAACAGTACAAATTTTAATGATTAAAAGATGAGGGCTTTTTCAAAGAAGGAATGAAGTTCAAAAAAAACATGAATTTTAGAAAAGGAATCGACTTTATAGAAAATGTTAGGTACATTGGCTTTTTAACGAATTAATGCTAAATTGGAAATTGCCAACGTAAGGTTGGTCCTGAGATAATGTAAATGCTGCAATACTAGCCAGCAGTAAAAATGTCTCAATGATACATTAAAACGTAGAATCTGAAAAATACGGCTAAGCATTTCTAACATTTTCAACAGCTATAATCAGATTATGTAAAGTAGTAAAAATAGATTAATATAAATCACTGCATGTATGAATGTATGAATGAATGAATGAATGAATGTTTGTATGAATGAATGAATAAATGCTTGTATGAATGAATCTTTAAATGCAAACATGTATGAATTCAAAAATGCATGAAAGTATGAATGTAAAAATACATAAATGTAAAAGTACAGATATGCATAATGATATGAATTTAGGTATGCATGAATGTATGTGTCTATCAAGGTATGAAGGTAGGGATGCATGACTGTAAAAATAGATCAACGTAAAATGTAGGTATGAATGAACCTAGAACTGTATAAATATAAACTTGTATGAATATATCAATGTAAAAATATGGACCAATTGAAGCCTGAACGCCCTTGCTAACAACATCCATTTTAAGCTACAAAAATGAGCAGCTCAACTCACTGTTTGGCTTACTGGTAAGCATTTTCATTTTCACAAACATAATACGCACTTGCTTGATTTCATAAAAATGCACGTCTTTTTTTATCAAAAATGAAAGAAAAATTTGTGAAACTAACTGAGAATGTAAACTTCATGTACTCCAGCATGTATCAAAGACATCATTCTGCTTTTTCTTATATAGATCTAATTACTAGCATTTCATGCAAAAAATTAGATTAATTTTAATCCTTAAAAAGACGAATTTTAAAGGTTAAATCATATTCCTATTACTGCTAGTAGTCCGAGAAACACAGACCCATGTAAGAAAGGGGATTATTTCTTTGCAAAATAATTGATTCTTTTGTCACAGATTCTGTCATAGATTCTCTTTTAAAATGCATTTCCTGCTAAAGAGAGGAAGTCTAGAATTTGTAGAATTGTAGAAGGTAAGAAGAATAATCTGATTTTCGATGTGGAAATGTTTTATAAAAAAGCAGAGAAAATCACCTTTCATANAAAATGAGCAACGTGTTTCATTAAAGTGTAATGTGCTTTGTCTTCTAGGGCACTGAAACTTTTGATTTGCTTTCTTATCTGCCAATCTGTATTTTCAATTCTATGTCGTTCACTTATCTTTTTCAGCAGCTGTCACAGCTTAGCATATATGTTATGACGATATTTTTAGATTAACGTTTAGCTTATCCAATTTATCTACAAACAGTTAAATTCAACGATAACAGTGGATTCGCTGCACGTGTATATCTTCAAAATATCAAAACCTTAATCAATTGCATCAAAGGAGTGATATATTGATATTTTCTTATCAAGATCAATCAGAGGCATTATTCTTCTCTTGCTCAACAATACTGCTTTCTGATTGAAAGAAAGTTGCTCTCCTGCTAATTTAACGTTCCTTAAACTTACCAAGCTATTGGTGTTTTCTGATTTAGTTTAGTTCCTTTGAGAGTCGAGGAGCTCAAGCAGTTCGTATTTTTATAATATTGCATTAGGCTTGCAACATTCACTAGTCATACTAAATTTTCCCTGCAAAGAATGCTTCTGAATTTCCAGTGGGCAATCATTAGTTGCTATCACGCACAGAAACATTCCTTTCTCTTTTGTCTTCCAATACATTTTGTTATCAAGTTATCAGAACTTTGCAAAGCATTGCTTACAGTTCTGTGTAAAAGAAGTTTAGATTTTGGGGATTTAAAGCCATTTGGGTTACGCAAGAGTCTGTTTTGGGTCCTTAAATGTCTACATTTCAACTGAGTAGCATTAGCATTACACAATAGATGACACCTTAACAGAAATGCAAGGCTTATGACTGCATTTCGGAAACATGCTATGAAATTTGAAAAAAGCCTAATTTAGAATAATTGATGCAGAAAAATAACTTTAAACAGTAATCTAGCCTTTTGATAATGATTTAAAGATTGGAAATAAAGGTTTGAAGTCCAAAATCTAACCTTTGCTAATAAAAAGACAATAACTGTAAGGATTAGTCAAATTATTAGTCGGTGGATGCTCTCAAAGTCCTCTTATGACCTAATGCAATCAGCTTCACTGATATCTANAGATAGATATATCTTGACAAGTAGAATTGATTTAAGGGTTTTTGATTATCAAGAATAGCTGGAACAGACAGGAAGATCAAACCAGTAGCTGGGGAAACTTGCAGCAAAATCTATGATATTTAAGACATCAAAGTTTCTAAAAAAGTGGATGAATTTAAATTCCACGATAATTTAAAAAGTCATACTTAAAATACAAGAACCAAACAAATTTTTATATTGCATAGTTATCTGAAAGTGCATTGTAAATGATGCTGTCTTTATATGTGTAACATTGTATGTGCAGTAAGTCGCAGACATTTGCTGCAGGCCGCAGGGACGCCGGTGCATACTTAGAGCAGAGGGACAAGGCTTCCTTTGAGGGTACATCTATGTACATGTATGTTCCTCCACAGGGGTATATTTTGGTCCTCAAACCTTTTTCCAGAAGAACAGTGCTTAGTATGTTGGCCTTCTAGTAGTACAATGTTAATTAGGGGGTATGGGACTTGCCCCTAGAAACATTTTTATAAACCAAACTTGCTGCAATGCCTAAAAATGCCTTTTAAGAAGATAGGAGAGATGGTAAGAGTTCAGGATGAGGGGGAATTCTTGGCCCTCCTGCCCCCCATAGATGAGGGCAGAGAGGGCAGCTGCCCCTCCTACTTCCCAAAGTAGGTATCCCTGGTAGGCCGATCAAAAAAGCTGCAATAAAATACATATTAATATAAAATATGAATGGTCTACGGAAAGATCCTTCTGGCCTGTTGCTATAAAAGATGTAGTACAGTAGGAGGGCAGTCCTAGATGGGCTCAGTGGGAACGCAGCCTACGTTAAATTCATAGTAGGTTTTGTGGGGCTAGTAATCTTTTGATTGCCATGTTTTTTAGGAAATTTTAAGTAAATTTTTTATTACTTTATATTATTGTCAATTAATATTTTGCTCTAAATACAAAATAGTAGCACAGTTTGGCATAAATTTTTTGAGTTCAGTGAAATATTGAAGAATGACTTAAAGCAATTTTGAGTGATTCTTAAAGGTGAATTATCAATAACTATACATCAAGCTACCTTTATTTTCAATTTAGCACTACATCACTATAACATACATGGGTGGCGCTAGAAATCATTCATGGGGGGAAGGGTGTCAGGTCTCAAGCTCCCGAGTCAGAAATATGAACTCAAGCGTTATCAAATAAAGTTGTTTAACCTATTTTCAAATACTATAAGCCAACAGTTTTTCAGATGCAGGTCATTGATACATAAGCACTTTTCACGTACAAAAGTATTAACTTCTTAGAGGGACATCTGGGGTCTCGGGAGCTTGCCTCCCGAAAAATTTCCCAAGATAATTTGCTCTAGAGCGTCAGATGGTGCTCTCTTGCTTAGAAGGAAAACGTTTTTCTATTATTGACCTTCATTCTGGGGTGGGAAGTATGATCCCATCCTCCAATCTATATTGCATGGATATGGAAGACACAAATTTTGATTTTGAAAGTAGAAGTCTTATCGTGACCGAGTCTATGATGGAATAGATACAACTATTCACTTTGTCGAGAGAAATTTGGGAGTCTGGGAGCTTGACCCTAGAAAAATTTTCTAAAGCAACTCTCTCTAGAGCGTCAGGAAATGCCTTTCTGCTCAGTAGGAAAACATGTTTATTTCATTGATCTTCATCATGGGGTGGGAAATATGATCCTAAACTCCAATCTGTATTGCAAAAATTTGAAGAAACTCAAGAATCTAATCTTTAAAGAAGAAATCGTATAGTGAAGGAGTGTGCTCAGGCAAATGCTAATGTGATGGGAAAATGTTCTGAGCCAAAGTCTGATACTCCAAAAATACTTTGTCCCCAACCCCATGGCTATTTGCTTTTAGCTTCAGCATGCTTTTCGTGTATCGATTTTTAAAGAAAACTGCTAACGTGTGCATGTGTTTCGAGAAGGAAACGTAACATATTAGAGTATCTCCTAAATGCGCCTGCACGAGATTGATACACCTCACAAATAACGTAAATGCACATCTTCTTTGAAACCTAAGCAAATATAATGCCTTTCTCTAGCAAATGAAAAAATGAGCGAATAGCTGAAAATCTCAAATCTGCCGATTAAATTCATGATCTTCAGTCCATGGGGGGTGTCACCCCTCCCCCGTAGCGTCACCCCTGGTAACATAGTACACCAAATAGCAGGGACTATGACAAGAACATGACAAGAACATTTATTGAAGAAACGCACTTGCTTGGTTATAAGATAGTTTGGCTTCTACTTGGAAAATAGAAACAGTTGGTAGGCAGAAAAGGACCATTTCTAAGACGACAATGTAGTTGAAGAGTAGTCATTTCTATTTGGGACCAGTTCTTGATTCAGTTGGCTACAGTGCCCAGACTTTTTATGGCAGCAAAGTGTCTAGAAACTGCTAGGAAAACACTTCAGTTGATATAAAATTTCATTACAATTAAGAATTATAGCTATTACTTATACTTGTAATTATAACTACTGTACATTTACCAAAATCGAATGTGATACAATCATAGAGTTAATATTATCTCTATGGATACCACCATATGCCTGATAGTATTGTCCTGGAGAAGAAAACTTTACGTCTTCATCACAGGATAATTCCCCTGCTTGATTATTAACCTGTTAGGGGAAACTGCCCCCCACAGTTTCGTTTCTGGTGTGATCAGATATAAAAACTGTGCTACTTACATGCACTAAAAGGCAATGGTAGCGTATAGGAACTGAGTGCTCTTGAATACTTACAAAAGGAGCCAATGTTGCCAAAGATGGTGCATCAAGTGCAGCCGAATGCTCCATTGCAGCAAAGTGAATTTATTGAATTCTCCACATGTAACTTCCATCTGTTGGAAGAATCATACCGTATAGGCAATTGCCTTTTCACCCATGTCCCTTTTCTAATGTCGTTCATTTTTAATTGATCGTTGCCATCATCAATTAATTCAAAGTTCACTTGATGAAGTTTGTCATATCTAATTAGGTCAAATGAATCAGAAATTCTAGTTATGTTTCGTTTTTTCTTTCGCTTGCCATTGGTGTTAGCTTTTCTCTTTGTCCAAGGTATACTGCTAAAGCATTGAAATTGCTCAGAATGAGGGACGTGGATGCTTTGATCACACTTCTTCCAATCTGCATCCAATTGATCTTGAATAAAATGAATTTCAAGAGAAGAGTATTATTCCGAGGTCTAAGATATTAAAGTTTGCAGAAAGCTTACACCATATTTTAAAAAGTACTGATGCTAAAAAGAATTAAAAAGAGCTAAAATCAAGTAGTAGGAACAGCTAAAGGAAGGGGATAAAATGTGAAAAACAGAAAAAATTTGTTAATCTATAAATTCCATACCGCTATAAAAGAGGAAAGTCGGAAAGACTTTTAACTAGCGATTCTGAATTCTATACGTATATGGTTCACATTTGCCAAGCAAAATTATCGTATAATATTATCATGTTATGTGTAATAATATCATATAAATCATGTAATAATATTGTTTGAAATTTTAGAGTGGACGGCTTTATTAAATGTTGAAATATTTGCGTCTCAGTCTAGGCTCATTTGATGCTCTATTTATATTAAGACATTTAATATCTTAAGAACAAAGAGAGAATGCAAGCTTAAAATATGCATGCACAGGGACGCCAGAGCGTATTTATCAGTGAGGGGGCTGGGGACGAGTGGTAGGCTCCTATTGAGTGTGGCAGTGGGTTTCAGGGGCAGGAGCCCTTTTAAATTTTTACAAGTGAGCCTTTAGATTGCAAGAAAAGCCCCTTATATAGTAGCAAAGTACATCAAACCTTAGATAGGGAAGGCTATTGCTTGACACCATACACTAGCAAAAAGGGGGGCTGCAGCCCCTCAGCCCCCTCCCCCGGCTCCGGCGTACCTGCCTGCATGGATCAACACTATCTGGTATCATTTATGCTAGCTTATAATCCAAAAAATGCTATTTTGTTCAATGCATTTATGGTCGATGACAGTAGCTCCTCATTCCGTGATATGCGTTAACTTTTTCCCCCAAGGAAGAGATTTTCCAAAGCGGGGAAACGTGGATGCTAGGTATCTAAAACCTGAGGAGTTTCCGAATCAATTGGTTGTGTAGAAGATGTAGGAAGTAAAGCGTAAGGCATCTGCATTGGGATAGAACTGGAAGCTGTTGATTCGAATGAGACAAAGAATCGTGTAATTCTGCATGTGTATGAAAGCCCAAATCAGTGCAAGAAAAGCAGTGTAGTAGACAGGAGTTGACTAGCTGAACCATAGATGTAGCTATGGGCTGAACCATCACGCTGGACAATGCCTTCTGGGACTTTTGTTTTTGGACTCTTCAAAACATCGCGAAATTAGAAAACTTTCCAATTTTCTAGCAATTTAAAAATAGATCACTCGCTTTCTGAAAAAGTTCTATAACAATCAAAGCCCCTTCTAACCAACCATGTAATTCATTTTCCTGTAGCATTTAATTATGTCATGTCATTTTCATCAAATAGTTTCTCACTGCTGTACTTTTCTATATGGTGACCCATTGGATGCATGATTGAGTAAGCCCAAAATGTTCTCTTCGCCTTTCTCCTATTACTTCTACCTCATTTCCAGATTTGAAAAGCACAGCCTATTTTACGTAGTTTCCGCTAAAAAATTAACTTGTGGAGCGAAAAAACCTCATGTCACTTTGAAGGCTTAATCTATCACCCCTGCAAATACTCACTGTAGTTCTATACATTCAGGCTATTGTAGTTAAAAGCTTTGAATTATGACGGTTTAACAATAATGATTTTGTCTATCAATTTTGTCATTATTTCGTTGCTAATAAGTATAAAATATCTTATCTGTAATTTGCGTCTTTGAGAGCCAGTCAGGGGCGCGCTAAAACATTTGTATTTTGCTGGTCGAAATGTGACTTTTTGGAAGAAATTTGCTAGCATGGGTTTTTTATGCTTCCCATGGCCCCCTTCCCCCCTCTGGGTCCGCCCCTGGTTAGTACTCCTATAGAAGATCTAGCTTTAGGAACGTTCTGATACGAGCAAATGAGATGATTTTGAATGGGAAAATTGAGGGGCAACGTGCGAAACTTCATTTCGGTTTTGGGTAGTGAGGAAGGCTTTTCGAAAAGAAGCGGCAGTCGGAGGAAGGCTGGACTTTTCTGGGCTCTGCAATTATCATGGTATGCTTGGAATTCATGCAAATGAAATAGCCACAGAGAAAATTTATATATACAAAAAGGAGTAGTAAAATTAATACAAAAATAATTTAGGTGGATAATTCTTATACATTTTTTGTACGACAAGGCCGAAAATGGTACAACTCACCTGACAGTACCTCTGCACTATTTCCACTTGAATCTTTGTCAGGTGAGCATTTAATACACGAATGTGCATCAATGTATATTTCTTTTTCAGTACAACTTCCCTCAAGAAATTCCAGAACAGTGAATTGAAGGCTTTTGCATTTGACGGGGTCAAAACTTTGCACTCTCGATGTACATCTATTCAGAGCTCTTTCGTTGAGTTTATTTTCGCTACGACTCAATAAAGATATCTTATCCAAGTTGGTCTTCATGTGTGTGCCATAGCAAAGAAAATATGGGTTATAAAGAGGAATTGGTCTTGGAGTCAACTTGGCCAATGTGTTGTCATCAGTATATTGCTGGTTGTGAAGATGTGCTTCAGATAGTTTTCTTTCACTAAAGCAATAGCTGAAATTGCAGGCAGTTTCACAAAATCTCTTTGAATAGCTGATTGCTGGGGAACCATAAAATAGTTTACGTAGTGATGTGTATGGAATATAATTTTGATTTTTCTCCATCTTCAAGCTAGGCCAAATTGCATGTTGTTTGATAACCTTGCTGCCATTTTCTTTATCAAAAGTAATCATAATTGCTGAATTGACAACTGGTAAATGTTTTGAGCTAAGATTCTCGTATTAGGAGGGGTTTTAATGTTTTGCCATGGAGCATAAACTAACACTGCAAAGTCAAGATGCAGTGCAACTTTTATAGAAATATTATTGTACAAACAACCTTCTTTCTTGTACACAGAGACATGCCGTGATTTTTGTTGAGCTTCAAGACGTTGTCTGTCAAGTTGTAGCTTATTCCTGTAGCAATTGTCGGCTACCTGCGATTAGATAGTGCTGTACTTTTTATCTTATCACTTTGGTAACCAAGATGCATTATGAGTACCACAGAATTTCTAATCAAAATATATCTAACGAGCTCATTACCATCTCCGCACCACATAGCAACTGTGTAATTAACTCGCTAAAGGACTACATCAGACTTGAATAACAAGCCCTTGTTGTGCAATACGGTACAAGCCCACTCATCCTAACTGTGGTAATGTTTAATGATGGGTCTGTACCGGACAATACTTGTTATGGAAAAGGTGGTATTGAATGAAGGTACTTCAATAATGAAGAGAGTATACTTTCATGGAGTTCTGTGTTGACATATTCGAGCTTGATGTCAGAATGAAGCACCACGACAAATCACATTGAATGCCTGCTCGAAATAGCATAGTAGAATGGAAGTGAACTGCACTCTGTACCCAAACAAGACAAGGTACAAAAAGGCACAGCGCAAAGTACTCTGTTATATTTGCAGATGCAGCTGAGTTGCTGGGGGTGGGAGAGGTTTGGCATTTGCAGTACCATGAAAACCGTATTTTAGCCTTCTCATCAAAAGAGTCAGCCCCGCGTTGGAAAATTCCTGGCATCATCCCTGTGAGTTGCCTTGAAATGTATGAAGCACTCAAAAAGTGAGGGACCACATGCACTCAGAGATGTCTGCGCAAACAAAAAGCAGTGACTCTGTACGTCATTGAGGGGCACATTACCACAACATTTGCAAAAAATAGGGTTGCATGCAACCAGTGGTGTAGAAGCAAAATGATAGCTAGGGAGGCTCCTTTCGTGCGTGCAATTTTATAAGAAACTTATAAGTTGGTCAACCTAGTTATGTAAGAAACTGAGAACATAGTCCAGTACTCTGTTGTGTTCAATTGTAGGGGGGTCATATTGCACTTTTTGGAATTTTTCACCCCTCACAGCACTCCAAAAGCAAAATGTAGGCATCATCACTATCAGCAAAGTTTTCATTGTCATTTTCATCCCGTTATTCATGAGTTAACTCTCCATCAAGCACTTCACAACCCTTGTCAGGCGGAGCACTGTCTACCACTCCATCCACTTTTCACTTAACACCATCTGGTGAGATCATCAACTCTTCTACTTCCATCAGGGTTATTGCGATTCTCTTGGTAGGTCATTTTATTACCACCTCTCCACTGTATGAAAATCTAGAAAAATATCTACCCCTCTCTGCTAATTCAACATTTCTGCAATTAAGCACAAAAGAGTAAACAAGGTATTTTAATGTAGTCAGATAGCAATTCCGCAGTAACTTTTAACATGAAATAAGAAATATTCAGTGCTGGATGTCTCTTGAAAACTCCAAGCATCCCAGCTCATATCTCTACACTAATTTAAGCATTGATAGTGTTGAATAGGGTTGCCTATTTCAATTGCAGAATAAATTGTGATCATTAGAGCGCCCAAAATAGGTGTAGATCTGACTCACTTCATACAGTTGTAAATCAAAACTGTGGATATATAATTGGGAAAGTATCGATCTGCAAATTTATTTATTGAATGCAGGCTATCAAAAGCGATACACAAACCAGTGATTGCAAAATGCAAAACACAATCTCAATCCATTTCATGACTTCCATTATACAACAACGTCTTAGGCCTCTGCATGTAAAGTATAGTCTGCAAAAATGACTAAATCAGCTTGAACGATTGAAATTCACATGCAGTTACATTACAGAGCTCCATGTTGATGAAAATTTTTCACAACGGAGGCAAAGAAAGATCTAAAGTGTAAGTGGTAAAAACCCTGTTCACTGATCAATAAAATTTGGAAACCAAAGAAAAAGAAGAACATATGTCTTTGGTGTCATGGCTCAAAATCATTTGATATCATAGCTCTCATTAACTGTTAAGCACTACAACAAGTTAGTTCAAATATACCACTTTGTATAAGGATTCGTGACCATTATGATTAGGACAATAATTAGAGACATTTCAACAAAGTGGTGGGATAAATGAAATGAATGAAATTCATGATGTATTTAATTGTCCTTGTCCTAATTATCAATTTCATTACAAAGCTACATTTTCCATAATCTCAATAAATTTTTGAGCAAATCTTGATCAGCTGCTCTCAAGGTATACATAGAGAGCAACAGAAAAAGCCATGTTTCAAAGAGCATGTTTTGAAGTCTGACATAAGAATGATAAAGATAATTGAATAAATCACTAATCTTTGCTAAAATAATAAAAGCTCTTCATCTGCAACAACAAATTTCTATGCAGGATCTACATATGGCTACCATTATGAATGTTATGATACTAAAGGCTCAACATGTTTAATGAACTCATTTTCAAAAATTGTCTCAGAGAACCTCTGCTGAACTGACTCCTTTGCCACCAGTCTCATATTCTCTACTGTCTTACTGTTCATAGAAAAGATAGTGCTCATAGCTTGTGAATACCCCTCTTCATCTGATGCAAGAAATCCTGTCTCCTTATCCTTCCATTTCAACACAATGTCTAATTTGGGCCCTCCAGAATTATGAGCAAGTGCAATGACCCCTGCTGCCATGAACTCAACTATGCCTATTCCAAAATGCTCATTCCACATTGTGTGAATTCCTATTGTTGAAATGGATAGCAGCTCTTTTAACTGGTGAAATGGAATATTCAAATGAAACTCAACAGAGTCTGAAATATCAAGATCCTTACAAAGTTCTTTCAACTTATTGACTCTCTCTTCATCCTCTTTATTTCTGCAGCTGCCAACAAGCAGTAATCGAAAAATTTCCTTTCCTTTATGACCTTGGTTTGCTAAAAACATTTTAAATGATTTCAATTGTAGAGCATGGTTCTTTTCCGGCCTAAATTGGCCAATAGATATTACCCTTTTAACAATCAACTCATCAGATCTATTGTCAAGCTTTGCAAACTCAGAAGTGTCACAAGGAGGATAGACTATGTGTGTGCTGTTATGCTTGCTCCAAATCTCAACAATATGCCCCCTGGTCCATGAAGAGTTAACCATGATAACTGATGAGCATTTGCCAGCAAGTCCATACAGGAAAGCAAAGACCCTGTAGTATATTAACTTGGCATGAGTAAGAACAGCACTTTGCGATATTATGGCTGAATTATTGTAAGTTGCTTCTCTGGTCTTTACTTTCACCAGCATATCAGTGCTTATTGTAGGATAATGAACATAGCAACCGACTTTACAGCCCCCAATAAATCTGAATATTGGGTACGTGAATGCATAGCCCATAGTATCAATGTAAACATCTGGAACAAACTTCCACAATGCTTCAAAGCCTAGTATCATAGAGCCAATACTTTGGCCAAGGAGAGTAAAATGTGGCCACGTTTTTGCCTCAACCCAGTCTCTTTTTGCCAAGAAAACAAACTCAACCGGCCTCTCTAACTGTATATTGAATCTTTCTTTGGCTCTGGAAAGTATATCTTTAGGACTGTATTCACAATCACCAGAGTAAACAACACAGTTTACAAAATCATACCGACGCTGCAAAGCACGAATTCCACACCACAGAACTCTTTCCCCGCCCCCACCTGCATTGCAATATGGATGAAAGAATGCTACAACTACTGGCTTCTTTTGAGAATTCTGATTTCGCCATAATGAACTATACACTTGTTTTGTTCTGCGTCTTAAAAGAACTCGGAAAAATAGCAGGGTTGTGCAGAAGATAATTGACAATATGACTGTCCAAAACAATGCTGTGAAAATAACTTGTAAAAAGTTGCCTAGTAGTATCATTACAAATTCCATTTTGATGATATGTTATACTGCCCAATACTAAGCTTCCATGATAATTTCACGATAAGTTCCTTGTGGTGTGAAGATCATCCGCCATGTTTGCGAAACGTAGCGTAGGGATTTCTCAAGCCAAAACGAGGCAAGTACGTGAGCGAAAGCGAAGTGAACAATAGAAACATGACGTCAGAGCAACAGCGAAATGGAACCATAGAGATAATTATAAATCGTTATTATCGTCTCTATGAATGGAACGTCTACATTATTTCTCAGGTATTTGTTCGCTTCGCTTCGTTATTTCTCTCCTAGTGTGCGCGCCCTATTAGACAGATCTATTTCAGGGGCGTTGAAAACGGGGGTGGGGGTGACCCGAGGGTATCACCCCCACTCTTTTCATAAAATAGCATGTTTCACCATTTTTACCAAAGCTTATCCATGACCATAGTGACCAGGCCCTTCCACTTTGAGAGTCGTTTCGATGCCCCTGTATTTAATCAAATCTAGCGATGTGTTTATTGGTGGGCGTGGGGGTTGTGACGCCCCCAACATTCTTGAAATTGCAAGAATGTTGGTCAAAAGTCGGCCATGCTGCAAGAGGGCTGGTCGATGTTGTTTCCGTGACCTTTTTTGATTTTTGCAATAACAGCAGGTAGTTTTTCAAATGGTCAAAACGCTTCCCCCAACGGAAGGTGTCTCAGCATATCCTTGGTCAACTCAACATAATTCATTTCTTCTTCGGGCTTCTTCTCAGCATATACAAGTAAGTATGAAAGGAGCTCATCGAAATATACTTGGTTTCTATCCTTCAAGCACCTCCATTTATCCCAACTCCCTAAATATTATTTTTCAGGAAATTTTCCAACTCCCTCTATTTATCCATGCCCCCAAGTATTCAATACTTTAGAGTAGCCACGTGATTTTCAACCGGGGAAGAATTGCGAGAACTTTGAACAAATAAATTGCAAATTCTTCTATATATTTGCTAAGGACGAATTGCACTGTTACCCATCATGGATCAACTGTGATATTTTTCTTCCTATTTCCAACATATTGAAATACGCAGGTCATTATGCCTTCTCTCATCGTCAGAACATGTACATGTCAGCTAGCGTAGCTTCCATGGTAGAAAAGCTCCATCCAGTAAATAGACCATGTACATATGAATGAAAGCGCCACGTAGAATCCGGAGATTCAGCATTCCATTCATCATGGTGTTTGCTTTGACCTTCGTATTTAGTCCTTGTTGGTCAAAGTTTTTCAAAGCACTCCCCTAAGAGAAGTGCTTAGGCACATCTCTGCATGTGTGCCACCTTTTGAGTGCCTGCTATATCATTGCACCTCACAGTTTACATAATTATGTAGCAAGCGAACAATTACCAAGTCTTCTAGCAAAGCTTCAAAATCTGTAGCTAATTACAACATGAAAGCATAAATTGCTTAGCTAATAAAGTGGAATATACAATATTTAAGTACTGAATACCCAAATAGGGGAAAAATTCTCCAGTTCTAGTTGAACAATTCAAGAACTGCTCCTCCAAATAAACTGCCTATGTGCTAATTATAGCTAAAATAGATTTGTGAAGGATCTGAGCATGAATGATTCAATTTCTTCAACAATTCTATTGAGTTAATTGTAGAATTTTGTACATGGTCACTTTTGGAAAGTGATGGATCTAACGTCGCTCCTTTCTTCAAATTTAGTGAGATGATCTTCCAAAGAAACTGTCACATTACTTTGTGGATAGAATGTTTTTGTGGCTCCAAGTAGAATTGCTTAAATTTCCTTTTTGCAACATTTCTTAATTATATCTTACTTGTTCAATCATCCGCCAATACTTATCAGCTCAGCAGTTAAGATTTTTTCTATGGTGAAACCATTTTTCAGAGGAAAAGTGCCACTGCATTATCAGTTTCAAAGTTGCAATTTTTGGCACTCTATGTCACATTGCATATATGTATCAAAAACAATAAGGACCCAAAATTGAGCTTTGTGGTTCGCCATATTGGACCACTAGAGATTCAGATTTAGCAGTACTTCACTGGGTAAACTGTTAAAAGGCTTGATAAACAGCTTCAAGCTCTTCTTATGACAACTAATGCTGGAAAATCAANATAAAGAAATAGACATTATTTCTTATTTATCTAAAAGGGTATATATAATGTCAAACTTTATCATTATAACTTTACCATACTTGTCACAACTTTATCAAACGTGTGTCAGGCTAATAAATTATACTTTTATGCGAACAAATATTGGAATAAGTCTGCAAATCTTGAGCAAAGTAGAGAAATTTAAGAAAAGTTTTCAAAACTTGCCATTTAAG
>OLMO02000001.1:4676384-4695234 GCA_900291935.2 Cassiopea xamachana | reverse complement strand
CAATGGGCAGAATGATAATAAAACATGCTTACTCATTAAAAATCTTCTCTTCTCAGAGATGAACTAGTTGTATCGAGCAATCAATTGGCTGTCGCCTCAAGGATGGCACAAGGGGGCTAGGGGAGGGCTGGAGGGGGCTATAATCCCCGTCGGATCTCGCTAGCTCCTCGTTTGAAGGTGAATGACTCTTTTCTAGGAGAATTTTGGCAGCTGTAATGTCCTTCTAACGGTATCTTAGCCTTCCATCACAAGAGTCAGCTCCCATCGGAAAATTCCTTGTTTCATCCCTGTTTCAGCTTGGAAGATTTTAACACCAATATATAACTGAAATAATTGTCTATTGAAAGATCAACTTCGCTACTTTTTTACATGATATACATGGGCAAAAGCTGCAACACCTTCATTTCACTGCAAGGGCCTAGTATTTGCCGTAGAACATGTTTTTATACATTGACATTATTACTATCAACACGCTCTTTACAGTAGGTACAATACATACTATACAAACATAGTTTAAAAAGTGGGCGTAGGAGGACGTAAAAATTAGGGGGGCTGTAAATTTTCTGCCCGAAATATCAAGTAGAGCTAGAGAGCAGGCAGAAAAGTTGCCGAATTTCCTATTGTTCTTTCAGAAGATTTTCTCGAGTGAAAGGGGTTTCTGGCCAACTTGGGTTTAGCCCCCCTGCCCCCCAGCCTCCTACGCTGTCCCTGATATTCTTCTGTACACATTCAAGAAAGGATTCTAACTTTCTTTATGCTACTTCAGAGAGAAAAATTCTGCAATAACTGCTTGTATTTACCAGTTAAACCATAGTCAACTTCTGAGATAAGAATTTCAATCGCTTCGCTTTGATTTAGCATAAATTCGTTCATTCTGAAGCCATCATTAAAGACTACTGCCGGCATATCATTGGCAGGCATCAGCCTCATAATCTGTTTGTTGTAGGCGTCTAAATTAAAGAAGAAGCTCAACTTATCCATGAAGATACTAGCCATATCAAACTGAGCACTATCATAAGCTATTATAAGCTAAATACATTGCTTTTCCGACCTTTACGTGAAATCTGATATTCATTATATCGTTAGTATCTATGATATCAAATAGCAAAGCACCAAAGATATTAAAATTATATATGAAGTACTATTCATTAAAATTGATGACGTAATAATAGACGTTTGAAGGGAGGAGAGAAACATTTCACAACGTATATTTAATATAATAAATGCACACTAAACATATGCATATAACGTATTTCCTCTAAAGGCCGGTTTCCATTAGAGCGCTCTTATTCGCGCGAACGCTGCGCATAGAAGTTGACAGAGGTTCAACCATAGAGATAGAAGGACTAGAGAGCTCGCTAGGTCACGTGATAATGGGCAACAAAGTAAATTCAACATGGTAGCGTAGTTAGGCAAAAGATCACACGGAAACTACGTTCGCATTGCAAAAGTTTAACAAACGTTTGAAATATGATTAATGGGAATGTGCGCGATCGTCTCTCACATTATTTTCTTGCTGTGCATGCCTGAGAGTTGAGCGCTGTGCTCTCGCGACCAAAAGCGCTGCAATGGAAACCGGCCTTAATAAACACTGCGCTCTGATGTCGCCCTCTGATAAACGCCGCATCTCTGGCAAAACATTTGTAAGGAACGCCGCCCTCTAATTAAAGCCGTGTTAAAAAATTCATATCATAAGCGAGTACTGTGATGGGGAGAGTGTTGATCAAATTCTTTGGTATTTTTGATACTGTAAACGCATCTTTTTTAAAATTTAAAACAATATTAATAACGAAAGTGTAAATCATTTTAGCCAGTTTATTTGAGTAAAAGTTAAGAAAAATTTAAGAAAATCTCAGGCTCACTTTCGGGAAAAGTTAAGAAAATTGAGGCTCAGTCATAATGACGGTGTTTATATAAACAACGTGTTGTTACTTGGGAAAAGAAAAAATTGTACAAAGTTTCATTTTTCAGTTTGTAATAAACACCCCATCATACAGCTCGATTTTTTAAATAACGCCGCGGCGTTCTGTACAGGCAATATGGTATACCACTATGTGGCAATACGATAAGGCTGTGCTTGCATCATCATCAACAGATTGGTCGATTACGACCAGCCGTGGCCCTCTGCACCATCAGTCTCCAGCCGTCCCGGTCCTGTGCCAGTCGAACTGCTTCTCTGATGCCCATGCTGGTTAGCTGGCGAATGTCGTCCCAGAACCGCGTTTTAGGACGTCCTCGCCCTCTGGGGCCAAAGACCATGCCAGTCAGGAGCACATTGTCGAGGTTGTCGCTGCGTAGGATGTGTTGTGCTCGCATATGAGGAACATAAAAGATGCCGTGTCAACAGAACCACCCAGATTTCAGCAGACCGCCCAAATTTCGCTAATGCACAAGAGGTAGGGTCCAATACGGTGAACCAGCATGAAATAGGGATGATCACCTTTGCTTCTGTCAAGAGCTGAAGTTCACTGCAGACAAGTGGGTCCTATACTCTACACTATCGTTTACTTTTGGTTAATGTGAGAATAGCCTGTTTATTGGGATAAATTTGTCCCTGGGTTCAGAGATCTGGCCAAAATATTGGCATTTATGTCACATACAAGAATATCCCTTTAATACCCGTGAGATTGTATTCCCAAATGTGAATATCCCCTAAGCCTGTCACTAGAGAGCAATTAAATTACAATGGATAAAGAAATATATAGCAATTGGTATATGAATACATTACTTCTTAGAAAGATCTTATATACATAGAAAGTAGACGTAAAAATTATACATACATGATTCTATTGGCAAAGCACATGTTTGTTGGTCAAATGGGAAGTATGTGTAGTTCATTGGACAGAAAACATATATGCTGAATCTGTGTAAAAATTGAGTAAATAATATAACTGAAACATAGATCTTCTAACTACTTATTTGTGGAATACATATATGCTGTAGATATAGATTTATGTGGACATAGGATCAATAAGTACAATTATCTGCTGTCTAATCAGTTCATCGTCTGTCGTCTGATCATGACTCATCGTCTAATCAGTTGTGTTTTTAAACTTCTTGACGTGCTTTACTCTAAAAGTGCTTTATACATTCGCTTCATAATTTATGCATTCGTTGAATAACTACAATGAATGGAGCACTGGAAAAAATGTTCTGGAAAGAGCTTTTCTGTGAAGATAATCACCTAGGATAAAGCAAATGTTTTACATTACAACTGAACAAGGATCTAATTGTTTATGGCCGTTTCCATGAATCCAGAATGTTGCTATAAGCAATTGTGCTCGCACTTTGAAAGATATAGTGAGCTCTCATCAGCAGCTCCTCCCAATACTTATGGCAATAGCAGTGAAATAGTTTCTTATATATCCAGGACTGTAGAGCAAGTGGTGTGCCAGAGGACTTTCGAGTGGAGGGAGGAGTGTAGCAGAAGAAATTTACCGTTAGGCTTCTAAGTCTCCAAGTATTTTTAGGTAGTTGCCATAAATTTATAAGGCTATAAATTCACAAAATGAAGAGGCTATGCATGCTCTAGATGCCAGAATGCAATATTTTAAGACCATGGGATCGATTTAAGAACAACTCAGTTAAACAGTAGAGAACTATTGTAACACTGGGAAAATATAATTCCGCCTCTGTTTGTTACCAGATCTAAGTGGGGACATCAGAGTCGGTCTCAAGCCCTGATAAAGGAGGAGAGTTTGGGTGTGGCGATCCCTGTAAAATTCAGCCTTGTATCCACATGAGGACAAGAAATAAAGACTATACAGCAATGGAGAGGACTTATTTGCGATCTCAATGTGGCGGGCCAAGGGCAGCAATGCCTGCAATAGCCCTACCTGGACCTGGACTGGGAAAATATAACTGGCTGTGATGTAAGGGTAGTTGCCTAAAACGTTCCACGCATTAGACTTTCTATCGTACACCGTCTCTACACAAACGCCCACCATGGTTGGGTCCGGAAGAAATTGTCAAATTTAAGATCCCCAGATGCCTGGAAAGTGCTATTTTTGGATCGTTTATTGCACGTTAATTACAAAAATAAGGGAACTATCTAACTAGTCCTTGAAATAGCATACATTGGGTGGTATTTGAATACCTCTAATACTTTGAAAAACTCTTAGGCTGCTGACAAAAGAGCCATACAGCTCTAAAATAAATAATTTAGCTATCTGTAATGCAGGTCTGTCTTCATATGCAGATGGTACATATTGTAGAAGGCATCGCTAAGATATAGCCTATGAGAAAATGAAGATTCCAAATCGCTGAAAATTAAGAATGAATTATGCATAGTTCAGGCTTGATTAAAACTTAGATTCTTTGTACACAGCTTCTTCTCGAGGACCTGCAATGGTTAGGCCCGAGGAAAATTTTCAAATTTAGCGTCCAAGATGCCTCGGAAACGCTATTTTAGGATCATATATTCCACGTTGAATTCAGAAATAAGGAGCTATTTAACACATCTTTGAAACAGAATATATATTGGGTACAATCTGAATGATAACTATAATAATTGAAAGACTTTACGATGAAGCTGTTGATGAAAGACCCATGCAACTTAAGTCATAGCAATAGACAAGCGCAGGATTTGTGATATCACCGAAAAGGCCTGAGCCTACGGTATGGGCCTGCATAGTCACCCGGATCTCTAAGTCAAGATGAAGAGAGCTCTGCCCTATGCCCCCCTCCCAGCTAGCATATTCCTGATAGCTAGTATCTCCAAAGTAGAAACAGCTGTCTAGAACAGAACAGGTAGACTTGTCTCTAAAACGTTGTTGAGACCAAAGTGAATGTGCTGCTGATACGGATGACTTTCAAATACAAGGAGAGAGTGTTATTATACCTCCGCCAAATCTGTGTCTGGGCAAAACGCGAAAGTACTTGTCTAGCAAACGCTACTTATGTTTTGCTATGAACCATTGTATTATCTGTCAAGCAAATCTACTTTGACTTAAAGATGATAGATATTGTACAACATGCACGATCTTCAAGCATAACTATCACTGCCACCACGCCACTGCAGCTTTTACCAACAAGACAAATGACTACTAACTAGTTAAATGATTACCTACTAGCCAAATGATTCACCGATGGCTTCGTCAAAAAGTGGGATGTGTGACACCCTACACCCCATACTTCACCCTTGTGAAGAGCCAAACAAAAAAGAAGGGGGACTGTGTAGAAAGGTGGTAGGACCAACTGTTATGAAGTGGAAATAAAGAAGAATGGAGTCACGGCCCTTTCCCCTAGAAAGATTTCTAAAAACACACCCTTTAAATCCTATGAAAAAGCTCTTTTTGAATACAAAGATACGTAATTTTTAGATAAAGAACGGCTAAAAAAAATCAATGATATGCGTGTTGGAGATATCACAACCTTGCAGGGTATACAGAATGAGAAAAATTTGTGTGGTTATTAACCCCTTATAATGCAACATCAACAAAGCAAAACGAACGAAGCGAACAGCATGCTATATCTCAAATTCAAGTTCACACAGTGGCATAACCGACATAGATTAATGTAAGGACAGCTCCTAAGGCCCCCAAGCTATTGAGGTCCTGAAGAGGCCCCCAGAGGTTTTCAAGAGACAAGATGGGTCCCCAATTCTATTGTATTCCTAAGTACCCAAGTGTCTCTGTTACGCCACAGAGTTCACAATATACACGTTTTTTTTATAAGAAAAAAGTCATTTTGTCTGAGCCTCAATTTTCTTAACATTTCCCGATGTTGGTCTGAGATTTTCTTAAATTTTCTTAACTTCTACTAAAATAAGCTGGCTAGAGTGGTTTACACACTCGTTATTGATATTGTATGCTTGAATTTGAATTCTATCTTTAATATTTTGAATGCAATAACGACGAAATACCAATTTTTGGCCGATAAAAACACTAAATTGTGGAAATTGAGCCTCATGATTTTCTTTAGATTTTGCTAAGATTTTGACCATTTGAGCCTCATTTTCTTCTAAACCTTTTTCTTATAAAATAAAACGTGTAGAATTTCAAGTCAATGATAAAATTCGGACCAAAGGCCTCTTTGTAGTTCATAGTTAATGGATATTTTCCACATGCGTGCGAGAGCCTTCACTTGGCCTCTTATCATTGCCATTTCAAAATAACCCAGAGAAGAGAAAGGAACCGAGTCCCTGCGAGGAGTAGAAGGGAGCTTAGCCCCCCGGGCCTCCCTTTTGTACAGTCCTGTAGGTAGCTAGTATTCAAGGTGCTTCAATAAGCTATCTCAAATAGGCAAAGTAAATTCAAGATGCCAGTTACTTGACAGTATGACATTCTAAAGAAATTCTTAGCATAGCATATTTCAGTGTTATGAAAAGGATACCTTGACGTATAGTGTACATAACCCTCGCTATTCAACTGGACAGTTGATGCACTGGAAGGGAATCTGTTCAACGGCACACTTCTTTCATTCATAATCCATAAGTCTGGTAGCCAAACGTCATTCACACTATCACCCGTTAAAATAACGGTCGCATTGGGAATGGAACTGCTAAACTTCAGTCTTTCATCTTTCCATTCCTGACGTATAACAACCTCAGCAAAGATGTGCTAGAAGGTGAAATCTCCTAACTAAAAATATAATATTATAATATATATTTATATATATAAATATGTATGTATAAATATATGCATATATATAAATTATATATAAATATATATTTGCCTATAATCTCCGAATACACACACACACACACACACACACACACACACATACACACACACATACACACACACATACACACACACACACACACACATACACACACACATACACACACACAAATGAAACAGTGTACTATTGCTGATTCCATGGAATTTTCAGTAGCTTCCATTTGCAAAATATATGTGAAAAGCAACAGCAGATTATCTTACGTTGTAAAAGAAATCAAGTGGCACCATGTCGATGAACGTCAATGAAACTTGTACGACTACTTGTTTACCTTTAAAAACCAATTTCATCAAAACGTTAAACATATATACATCATATATTTTGTAGAATAAGAATACAATGTCCACCAGAAATAGCTCTATTAGTGCTGCCCAGGTTGGCTGTTGAATCTATTGGTATTTTCTCACGATAGGATGGATTTAGAATTATTCCCTAAACCACGGGCGTTAAACTCAATTTGGCCCAGGGGCTATATAAGGCAAATTGGGACGTCACGCGGGCCAGGTAGGTTTGCTGGGTCCGAAAAAGCAAGGTACATGTGAGAGAATATCCTTAGGTCTCAACTTATTCAAAATTCATGTGGGGCCATAATGAAGGCCTTGAAGGGCCGGATCAGGCCCGCGAGTCGTATGTTTGACACCCCTTCTCTTAACTAACGACATCCGGGACATAGCAAAATAATCAGCTTGTATTCCATGCTTTACCCTTTCATGCCATGCCTGTTTCTGAGTAGAGTATGCAATATTTGTGCTGAAAACGAGTATCAAAACGAATTTACTGTCACAAAATCTTTGCTTCAAAGCTATTTTGTTGTTTCAGGATACCATAAAGTTGTCAAAAGTATTTGGGCAATGTGATAAAAGGTAGAAGTCAGGTATACTAGAGGGAAGGATCTATGAAAGAACAAATCATTACCTGGAGAAGCTGGAATCGTCCAATTTGCAAAGTTCCTATCTTTTAAAAGATCTTCCAAAATCTTTTGAGATTGCATGGTTGTCATTATTTTACAGCTAATTGTGTGGATCATTATAGTGCTGTGAAACAGAAAAGAAAAAGTATATCAAAAGTAGGCTATGTGATGAGATGTATAGGTAATTAATGCCACGGCAAATTCAGGAACATGGGCAATTTTCAATTGCCCTACTTTTCTGAACAATGTAAAACTCTTGCGTCTGGCTCATGAAACAATAACTTGTTGCCAAGAGCAATGCACCTGCTTTAAAGAGATTAAAGAAAGAGCCGTGAGTAGGAAGGAAGTTGAGAATAGAAAGACATATGTCGTGTCTACACTACACAAACTAGCCTAGGTTCGCCCCAGGTTAGTTTACTCTAGGGCGAACCCAGGTTGTGTCCACACTGAAGTTACCTAATTTACAGTGTGGAAAGACACTTGGGGCGGACCTAGGTTAAGAGAATCTACGCATGTACAGTAGACCTGATCTTTCTGAATCCTCGTTACAAATTTGAATCAAATATAGTGGAGAACAACTTGTACGGTACTAACACTTTTAGTTCAAGTATTTTTCTAAAAATCTCAATGATAACTGTACTTGAAAGAATATAGAAAAACTGAGATTTCAAAAAGAATTCAGAACGTCTTTATGCCGCTGTTGATGTAAAGTAATAATTATGCATACGCAAGCACAATTTGCACTCAGAAAAGCACTCAAAAATAACGATCCAATAACTGAAGCCGCCATTGCGCATGCTAAAGTGTAAAGCTAACCTAGGTTGGCCCAAGTTGTGTCCACACTACATTTTTCACAACTAACCTGGGGCGAACCTAGGTCGAGCCCGCATCCGAAGCTGAGCTAAACTAACTTGGGGCGAACCTAGGTTAGTTGTGTCCACACTACGAAAATCTAACCTGGGTTAGTTGAAATCTGGGGCGAACCTAGGTTAGCTTGTGTAGTGTGGACAAGGCTATAGTGGTAGCAAAAAGCTACAGATAAAAATCTACTGATTAGAAAATGGTGTGGAAGGGTGGCGACAAAGTAGACTAGAAGCAACTCATCCTTGCAATGCGTATCGGGATAGCACCTTAGAGTGCAGTGAGCCACATGAGAGGAAAGCAAGAGCCTTCCTGTCATTAACTGGGACAAGTCTAAGCACCATTTGATACACTAAAGTAATATGGTGTGCAGGTATCGAAAGAGATCGAGAACAGTTTTATGAAGTGACTCCATCCCTTGAGTTTCTTTAGAAGTCACTCCTGCGGGTAATGATGATAATTTCACAACTGTCAGCATGAAAACGCTCTTGGGAAAGGGAAAGATATCCCTCATAGTAATTACTGCTTATATTGTTTCATTTGCATTGCTGGACCCCGGGAATGAAAAACTTGGAAGAAAGTTTACTAACATTCATAGAACGATTTCTGATTAACTTTAATAATATAACGAAGCCAAATGTTGTCTCCTTTAAGACAAAAACATAACAAGAATTTTTGTTGTCAGGAATCCATGATGCAAGTTCTAGTATTTTCACTAGGCCACTAGCCACAATTGGGTCTTATCTCGGACGATATTATGCAAGTTACTCGCAGCTTTTCTTGGAACCGTACTTTCATCTGAAGGTACCGAGAAGAAAATGTCCTTCTAAACCTAAAAATCCGTAATTTGGGTGGAAAATGACAGCCAAAGTGATTGAGCATTATGTAATGTTTAGATACACAATTGGCCTCTCTTATTTTTGCAGTAGCAGTGCAAGAAACATAACATAAAGATTTTAAACGCTACAAAGACTTACCCACTTATGCCAAAAAGGAGTACAAATAACGCCATCAGTGTAATGCTTTAAGTAGTAAAACTGAGAATGAAGAAAGCTGTAAGCACATAGGTGCCGTTCTTACCACCTTTGAATAAAGAGAAGGATTTTTATTGACATGAAATATTTATGTATCACCTGTAGTGTGCAGAGTATGTCTATCAACGAGAAAAAACATCAATTCATGCAGCCTCATTTAAGTGAATTTTAAGTGTAAACAATGGGTTTTACTTATGCTTTTAATGAATATTTTATACATTCATCTAAATAACTCAATGATAGGGTTGAACATTAAAAGTTATCATTCTTACTGTTCAACGGTATCATTGGATTTTTGCATAAATCTTTTCAAAAGGGCAATGATATCCGATACATAGAGGTACTAGAGAAAAATAGGTACTACATGCAAGAGGTACTACAGAGGTGGTACATTTGCGTCTGTTAAACTTCGTCCTTGGATATTTGCAACAGTCTTTTTTAAAGAGTGACAATATCTGATAGACGGAAAGACATGGTAAAAAACACTATAGCGAAAGCACGCGTAGCCATTTGTTGTTTATAGGGAGAATAGATGAAAAATTAATATCCGATTCTCACAACAAACTTAGGGCAAATTCTAACTATCTTTGAGACTTTATAAGTGCCAGTATTGATGATAAATAATATAAAGGAGGACCCTTGGAGGAATACTATGAATCATAGATGCTTTTTTGGATTTAGTCTCGATATTTCTTCTCTAACTGTTGTCAGTGTACCTGGTTAGAACTCAAAAGATGTGGTTTTGTCCACTTTGTCCTTAATCTTTAGAATGTTGGGATGATGTCTATATTTTTCAAACAGCAACTTCAATAAGATTCAGCAGATGACCTGTTGTGCTAGGTATGAAATCACTAGGGGTGACATCAACTGTGTCTATGATGTTAGTGAAGAATTCATTAAAGATCTCAGTTATTACAATTTCATCAGTAATTAACTTTTCATTTTCAATAGCACTACGAACAATAGAAAGGTGAATAAAATTTACATACGACAAATATTTTCATATACCATGAAGTTGTGGAAAAATTACTACAGGATGCCAAAAGTCTGTCACTTACTAGAGTACCCAGTGTAACCAGATATGGGAGCTCATGCTGCATGTCACAACAGACAAAATGAAAATTGATGTATGAATGAATACTGTTTGATATTTTTGAAGATCTATACATCATCAAGCAATACTGTTTGAGGTGGTAATGTTGAATTTGCAGACACTAGATCACTTATTCTTCAAACAACGACTTCATTTTATTATCAAAGTGGTCTATGTAATGCTTTGAAAGTTGTGTGAAAGAACAAAGCAACCCAGGGACGAGACGTAAGGGGGATATGGCGGTGAGTCACTCCCACCCATGACAATTTGCCGTTTCGCAGGGCAAAAATGGCAGTACAATGTACTTCTGCAGGGCAACTTACTGGACCCAGGACCATTGGTGAACTAGTGTTACTAAACAAAAGTCACAGACAAAAACTCTTCGCAAGGCAACCTCTGAAACTCTCAGAATTTATTGAAGTTACGTCCCTGAAGCTGCCCTTCTCGGTGGCATCAGTGAATCTCAACAGCAGATCTTTCATGCCAGTTTGAGGGAATCGTAGAGGCCACGCCCTTTCTATCCAAGAACTACGTTACTGCAATTGCAAATACTGATTCCAAAGACTTCTTGCTGGTTGTTGGAGCTTGCAAGAAGAATTAACGGCTCCAAATACACCAGAAAAGATATGATAATGAGTATCTTTCTGCATCCAAGATCTGGTTCAAATGAATGGAAGACTAAATGAAGCGAATCAACTAGTTGAATGAAATGCCAGTACTTCTCTGAAACTCAGTATTTCTACCACCTTTAAACACTATGAAATTATCCACATTTTTCTATCAAACTACTTCATCATGCAGTTAATCAACAAAATGCCATACAAAAAATTGGGACTTGGCATCGTTCAAGTGCAATTAGTGGCTTTCAAAATTATCACAATTGTTTAAACAGATTGAGGTGGTCCTACAAGGAGACATGGATGCATATCCAACAAAGAGACATGATTTCATATAGCTAATACGGAAATTCAAAAGCATTTGCTTCACAATACAAACGAGATAAAGATACATGGTTTTTTGTAAGAAAAAAGTTTATAAGAAAATGAGGCTCAAATGGTCAAAATCTAAAGAAAATCTTAAGAAAATTACGACGCTCACTTTCCAATATTTAGTGTTTTTATTGGCCAAAAATCGATATTTCATCATTATTGCATTCAAAATGTTAAAGATGGAATCCTAATGCAAGTATACAATATTAATAACGAAAGTGCAAACCATTTTGAGCCAGTCTATTTCAGAAAACGTTAAAAAAATTTAAGAAAATCACAGGCTCAATTTAGGGAAAAGTTAAGAAAATTGAGGCTCAGGCAAAAGTATGGTTTTCTTATAAAAAAAGCGTACAGCAACCGTTCTATGGAAACGTATTGTAAACATTGTCAGGAGAAATTCATTGGGAAAAAGTTCCCATAACGAAATTAGGACAGAATTAATAACACTTTTAAAATATTCCATACAAAAGGTAATCGATAAAGGAGGAACTAAAATCCAAGCAAATGTAGGATCAGCAATGGATTTCTATTTGAAAGTCATGCAAAACGATCGACCAATATTCTTCATCATGTCTCCAGTAACCATGGATCTTCCACAATCACCTGGCTCTTCAACGCTCAATTCATCAAATGTCATTTTATTGAGCTTCTTTAAAAAGACGCAGCCAGCATAACATGCCAAAATGCTAGCTGGGATTGTAATTACGCTGAAAGGAACAAAGTGTGGTTAAAGGCAAGGCTTCGTAAAAATAGTAATGCTCTAGTTACCATAAGTACTAGTGAACAGCAATAACAAGCATATGTAAATAGTTTGTTGGTACAACAGAACTTTACCACAGTACGAAAAGCGGCAACATTCTTCTCACATACTGAAAGCTTTTTCGCACGACACTCATCAGAGTATGAAAACGTCGGATAGTGACCTAAAGGTTAACCGAAATATATATCCAGATGCAGTTAATGTGATAGGATGTGTCTAATTGGCCCCAAGGGTGGCCAATTGGGTCCTATTAATCATTGTTTACTTGAAGAGTCCCAATGAGAAAACGAACTCTTTTTGTCTACACAAGACTGGGTTTTGAGTCTTGATGTAAACAGATTCCAAAACACTTAAATGAAAAGAATATCTTGCTTGCCCAATGATCCGAAAATTGTCGTCTGCATATGTTTTGGCGCATTCTGGATTTGCAATAAGGTGTTTTCATACGGCCGAATTAATTGTGAGTCACTATCCGACGTTTTCATAACCTGATGAGTGTCGGACGAAAAAAGCTTTCAGTAGGTGAAAAGAGTGTTGCCGCTTTTTCGTGCAGTGGTAAAATATACATATGCTACAATTTACAACTTCTATTTCACTAAACTCCATTCCTTAACATCATTTCAGCACTCACATAAAAGACAAAAACTCACCACAAGAACTTTCTTGCGAAATATTTGACAAATTATACTCAGAATTAAACCAGCAGTTACTTGTGGGAAATTTTTAATACTTAAAGGCAAGATTAAATGATAAATTTACTATCTTTATCCTTTGATAGAAAGAATAAATACGGTTTTTCTAAACTTCTCAAATTGATACAATATTTAAGAAATACAAATCTCATTATAATTAGGTATTTGCATTTGGCAGACTTTTTAAATAACAAAAAAATAATGACGATAACAATAGTAATACTGCAAATCTTTATACAAGATGAAACATTTCACCTTATCAATGCGGGACCTGTCTACCGGAAAGGAGACCTGAGTATTGCAATTCTCCAAATTTTATAGGGTGGCTAGTCTAGAAGTGCACTCTTTACCAGTAAATCAGCAATTCGAAGAACAGGTGATTTCAAAGTAAGCATTGTGTAAGAATGCTACTATTGATTTACACCTGGAAACATATTTTAACAGACTTTTCAAATCACTTTCTTATCTGAAACTCTTGCTGTGACGTAAAGATAATTGAAAGGGGTTTGTTTTGTAAACATTTTGTACTAATACGCTCTACCTATTCTAGGAAAACATGCATCCATGGGTAAGCTGCTCCATTAATACACTTGGGAGTTTTTGATGAGGAATCCAAGTCAGTTAGAAGAGATAAATAATGAATTAAAAGATGACTGACCTACAAGACTTGAGATAGGAGTAAAATTGAACAAAACACAAAGTTACCTTTTTTTCATATACGCCCAACAATTAAAAGTACCAATAGCGCCTGCCAAAATATCTCCTTGTCCTCCACATCTTCTTGGGCTGCCTACTTCATATACTTTTGCAACTAGAATTCGAAAAGAAAGCTTAAAAATTTATCTACTACCAGCAATAATGATGATATAGTGAATATGATAGGTCATGCATCTATTCAATCTATTTGGTTTCTAAAAAACTTCTTTTGCTTCATGCTTCTGCCGATACGATGGTCATTCACATTGGAAACAGTAATGTGATAGGGTATAGGTGAAGGTACGTACTCGTGTACCTGTAAGAGAGAGCATTACATGCTTTTTTAATAAGAAAAAAAGTTATAAGAAAATGAGGCTCAAATGGCCAAAATCTAAGAAATCTTAAGAAAATCACGAGGCTCAATTTCCAAAATTAAGTGTTTTTGTTGGCTAAAAATTGACATTACGTCAGTATTTCATTCACAATGTTAAAGATTGAACTTAACTTCGAGTATACAAAATTAACTAAGAAAGTGTAACTCATTTTAGCCAGTTTATTTCAGTAAAGATTAAGAAAATTGAAGCTAAGGAAAAACGATGGCTTTAGTATAAAAAAAACGTGTAATGCAGCCATGGGGATGTAAAGTAAGGTTAACAGTTCTTTTCGTCGCTGCTCTTATTTCTTCAGTGCTTCCAGAAGGTCTCCCAACCACTTTTGAGTGCATGTTGAGCTATAAGAATTGACAAAATAGTTTGAAAGATTCGCCAAGTTTGAGCATTTCCCCCTCATTTGTCTCATTCTCCCACCCCCATCCCAATACAATGTTGAGTTACTGTGTCGCCTTTTTTCTTATCACATGTAGGTCGATAAAGCTATGTCACAGCAATGTTCTACCTTCAAGAAACAACGTTGTTTCTAGGGGAAGGGATATTTATTATGCCCAAGAGTTGTTAAATTAAGAAGATATACGAAGGAGAAACGTTGCACCGTTCATAGCTAATGTGCGTTGTGCTCCACCTACTTTTGGTAAACATTGCAGTATAAAGCCAAAGCTTGAAAGTGCCTAGAAAAATCGACCTTCCCAGCCGTACATGCACACGTTGAACACTAGACTACTGGCACTTCACTGATAAGGTACTAGAATGTATACAGCATATAAAGATCAAGCATAAACGAAAATCCAGTTTCAAATATAAAGAAATTATTCAACATTAAACATAGAAAGCTTCTAATGCTCTGCATTGTACTTTCTCAGGCAAAGGATTCGTCACCAAAGACTACAGATGCATTCTCAAGATCATCATGCTAAGGATAGATTACAATCATGGGTATTACTCAAAACTTGCCGTAATCTACATCCTTAAAGCCTTTTCTAAAAATAACTATCATCTATTGTTGATCACCCAAAGTCAACAAAGGATGTGATGTTTAGAAGGCCTAACGTTTAGATTGATGACTCATTGTGGAAGTTCTCCAGCATATTGGTCTCAAGTGCCAAATAAACGGGGGGGGTCCTAATAAACAGGTGGGTTGGAAAAAATTCCAAAATTTAGTACACGGGGGTCAAAATAAATGGGGGTTGGTCGGAATTTGAGACATGGCTTCAAGTGATTATAAAGCGATAGAAAGAACAAAAACAGGTCGTCAGAAAGCATAAAGCTAAACCGTATACGGAAGCATGCTATTTTCCATGTTGGGCGTAAATAGTGCTATCAGAGAAAGGAAAGAAAATGACGGGTACATAAAAAAGTCAATTTCCTTAAATTTAATAAAAAGGGTGTCCAAATAAGGTCCGGGGGTTGGAAAAAATCGAAAAATTAAAAATCGGGGGGACGTTTATTTGGCAACTGAGAGTAGATGCCCCATTTTTATATCTACACCATATTGAAGATAACTCGACAATAAGTCGACACGTTTATAAACGATCAGTTTCACATCATTAATGCAATATACTTCTATGGAAAAATCTCTATAGAATTGCCGTACTGAACTAGTTGCTTTGGAGTTGTCATATCGAATTACTGGAGTGCCAACTGTATTCTAAGGAATTACGTGGACTCATTTTCCCTAACACCACTTCCTCCAATAAATGCATAAGTATCACTTTCTTACATCCATGCTGTCCTATAATACCGCAAAGAAAATAAGAAGTTAAATAATATAACTACCAACTTCTCCATTAGTGATTATATCAATCTCTCCTTTTGCAACAATTGAAATACCACCTAATCTTCTACTCAAAAGAACAGCTTCTTCAGCACGATTTTCTCTGTTGGCTTTGCTTTTTAACTGCAATTGACAGAAAAGGCTGTTTTGCACATTTCCCTAACTTGAGCTACTCGTGCCAATACTGCTGTTAAAGAGAGTTCTAACAAACACCATACTACGAGGAAGAGCAGGAATAAATTCGCCTATCACAGCCAAAGCCTTTGATTCAGTGTGTACCGTTTGCTTTCGATTTCGCAAAAAAATTGAGAATGAGCAGAAATACTATTGCAGGATTTGCATCTGGTACTGTTAGAGTACAAATTCTACAAACAGCAGGAAACAACATAGCAAGAATATTTAATAGGTGCACCTAAATGGTTTCATTAGCACATTTGCTACTGGAGATATAAGAATAAATGTGATTTACTCTGATAATTAAGATTGAAGGCTTCTAGTAAAAAAGCAACGAATAAGCGCATTGGTGACGTTTGATAAGACACCACTCCTCAAAATAAATGCTAAGCTGTTACAAGTCAAATCCTGGCAAATAGGAAGATAAAGGAATGAATCAATAAAAAGCAAGAAAGCAGGGATTCATCATTTGTCTGCAAGGCTATTTTCACGAGAGAAACCGCTTATGTTGAAAAACTATAACAAGAGAAAAAGACATCTATGAAAGCCAAAAAACAATGATAGCATTTAAGATATTATCAAGGGAGTCAAAATATAAATCCATCCACCATTGGGCCTAACACCTTTCAGTCACAAAAGATGCCTCATAAATGCAGGCTTCCTAACCTCAACAACATGACAGTAAGATTCTAGCACAGTAAGTGATACTAACTTAAAATAATTTAAACCCATAGAGCTAAATATGAGAGAGTCTTAGCCAAAGTCTAAATACCACGAAAATTGAAACTTGAAAAAGATTTACCACTGCTTCATAAAGTCTTTCAAATTCGATGACATTCGGAGTGAGAATTGCATGCTTGTAGTTGGCAATTATGTCTGATTCTTGTGTTACCAAAAACAAGCCATCCTGCAGATATGATAGAGCCACAAAAATGAACTTGCTTCAGACATTAAATGAGTGCCAAGCTACAATACCTCTACTGCTGCATGGAGATATGTATGAAAATTAATGACTGAACATACTGTGGAATCCTGACATAATGGGCTTTGAAGGGAACCTAAAAATTGCTCATGAAATTCAGAGTTCATTCAACCGGGAGAGAAATTGTCTGTTATTTATAAATTCTAGGATGAATGGGACAGCTATCTACAATCTGAGCAAGCTTTCTGCCCTCAACAACAAATTATATGCAGACTGGGTAAATAAATTGAAATAACAGATGAAAAATAATGAACAGCTTTTTGTATTGAGGGTAATTTCAATTAATATACCCATTGTAATTCTATGTCTTCAGACCTTAAATTTGGCTTGTAACAATAAAAAATTTGTTATATTCAGAGCTTGTTATACTTAAAATAGTTGTAAGAGTGTGTTAGGCATAATCCAAGGAACCAGATAGCTTGTTCAATTTACTGGCTAGTTTGCTATATCTAGAGTTCATTGTATTGGGATCTATACATTTAGGTATATATCTATAAAGCTTTAAACATCAAGTGATCTGTGCCATTTGGACAAAACAGTCCTGAAAGTTCATTGAAATTGTTCTTCCATAATACAATTAGACTATCATGTAAATCTATACAGATCCTTGAAGAGCTGCTATCTGGGTTCTCTGTATAACAGTACTAATGCCTTAACATATCAAAGTATGTATGCAAAAACTGCATCCTTACCCCATCAATTACAACTGGCTTTTGTTGCTCTTTAATGACAGATATAATCTCCTAGAAAATTGAACTGCAATATCAAACCTACTATTCAAGAGATCTACTACTGTGACAAGCAATCTTGACAGAAATTATAAAGAAACCATCTATGCCATAAAATGGAGGAGTGAACATAATGGAGAAGTAACAAGAAAATTTATTTACTACAGTAATTTACAAAATGCATTTTTGCTAATGCCAGACAGCAACAGGCATATCTACTCGCAATTTCAAATGTCTTGAACAGCCCTTGAAAGCATTACTTCACAAAATGGCAAACCACGTAATAAACAAATAGCGCATACAATACAGAAATTTGCTTCTTCACCACCAGACTTCTAAGAATTTCAAAAGCAAGAGCTACATTCAATTTATAAGACAATTCACAAGGGCCATTCCATGATCTTACTTCTAACTGACGGTTTTAGCATAACATACTTACTTTGACATTCCTTAGTATTTTTTCATTTCTTCCTAGGCCTGGACCAATCACAACTGAGTGCAATCTTGGCAACCAATACCTTATCTGATCTGCTACATCATCCATATCTCTGCCAAAATTGATATCCCAAAATTCACAAAATGTATGACATGAATTACACAAAAGCAAATATAAAAAAATAAACTACTAAAAATATTTGAGCAAGAAATAGGAGAGCTAGGTCCTTATGTATATATAAATATATGTACATAAATATATATATATATATATATATATATATATATATATATATATATATAATGCATATTACATATACATTTATAAATATAAATATATATTACATATATTATATTTATACATACATATATATATAAATATATATATATATATAAATATAAATATATATATATATAAATATATATATATAGGAATAACCAAACAAATGGCTTTAATTCCATGATAGACAATTATTGCCAATTCTCTTTGTAACTAGTTTTGCCTGTTTAAGTGGGCTTGTCAGGCTACATTTCTTCAGTTTTTCCTATCTTCAAATGTACAAAGATTGAGCTCCTAGTTTTTATGTGTATATATATATATATATATATATATATATATATATATATATATATATATATATATATATAT
>OLMO02000001.1:4661028-4676311 GCA_900291935.2 Cassiopea xamachana | reverse complement strand
ATATATATATATATATATATATATATATATATATATATATATATATATATATATATATGTATTTACTTTAGTATATTCAAATATTAAATAAACTTACAACATTGGATGAACAATAAGATCTGGGCTGTAAGTCTTAAGTGGAATTCCAGCTGCTTCAGTACAGAAAATGTGAGAAAGGTCTGCTCCCTAAGAAAAGCAGAAAACCATAAAACCTGCTCTGACATAATGTCCCTCTACAATAGATACTTTGTTCAAGGCAACTGGATAGTAATAAAGAGATCAATTTCCTATCATTAAGGTTACTTTCAGCTACTAATATGAAGGATATGAGCAGAATACAAGGAAAAAACCAAAAATTTAAGAAATCTCTGATTTTCTAGCCAACTCTGGCTTGAGTAACATTCATATAGCATTACAATATGCAATGACTGGCAAGTTGCTTCTGGTGTTCAAAATACTAATGCTAGTAAAAGTGAGTAATTTCCTACAAACAATGACAAAACATGATCAAAGATGGAAAGCATAGCTCATTGTAATATAGTGGAATGTACTCTCCAGACTGCTGAGTTTGAAAACTGTGCAGGGAAGATAAATTTCTGAGATTAAACTGTGATCTTTCAACTGTTAAGGTAAAAATAATGCCATCTTCTGCAGGAGCTGAAAAATATCAGCAGTACGGTATGTAAATGTGTTTCTTAGGATGTAAACGATAGTTGCTTGTACTTGTCCCTTGCTTAGTGACTGGAGTATAAGAGATATATGACAAAACACTCCAGGCTTTGTGCTCTTTGCAAGTTAAAAAGCACAAAAATTGAAAATATCAATTTTGCACTCTTGAAAATTGATTTGCACCCTTTGTGTTTAAAATTCTACCCCAAATAAAATTGGCACACACTGCAAACTTAGCAGTCTGGTGTACTCCTATTCCAGACTGTCTTTGCATAGTCATATATTAATTCGCATTCTTCCTTGGTTTTCTTCAGGACACAATTAGACAATGAACTTCAGAAAGATAAAACAACAGTGGCATAACAATATTCAATTATGAAATCAAACACTGGTTTACATTCTATTTCTGAAACTTACTAATTTAAGTGCTGAAAATGCAGCAAAATAAGGAGCACCAGTATATCTGTGAAAAGAATGGAATACAGTTATTTGCAGATCAGTCTGAGCATTGAAGGATGCCCCATTGAAGAAAAGATTTCAAAAAGACTAAATTTAACATGTACTGAAACAGCAAGAGCTGTCTGTCATTTCCAGCTATACAGTGTAGCTTATGACTCAACTGTTCACAATCCATTTCAAAAATAATGATACTTGTTATATAATGACATATTGCAAGCATCATGTATTAAAAAATGCAATATTTATTGAGTATATCATTATCAGGGGCAGCGCTATGGTGGGGTGTGGGGGTGTGACACCCCCACAGTCTGAAAATCATGAATTTACTTGGCAGATTTGATATTTTCAGCTGTTCACCCAGAAGACAAGGTGTGGATGGCTTAGATGAGAATGCCTTAAGTATGGCACACCAGTCATAATATGTGTTTTGGTTGCCAAAGTTGCTAGAGAAGGGCACTATATTTGCTTCGGTTACAAAGAAGATGTGAATTTATGTTATTCATGAGGTGTATCAATCTCATGCAGGCGCATTTAGGAGATACTCTAATATGCTACTTTCCTTTTTGAAACATACACACATGTTAGCCATTTTCTTTACAAATTGATAACAGAAAAGCATGTGACAGCTAAAAGCAAATAGCCATGGCATTGGGGACAAAGCTTTCTTGGAGTATCAGAATTTGGCTCAGACCATTTTCCCATCACATTAGCATTTGCCTGACCACACTCTTTCACTACAAGATTTCTTCTTTAAAGATCAGAGTTTTGAGTTTCTTCAAATTTGTGCAGTAAAGATCGGAGAGTGGAGTGTTTTGTCACATATCTCTTATACTCCAGTCACTAAGCATGTTTTCCTTCTATGCAGAAGGGCATTTTCTGACGTTTTAGAGATTTGTTCAGAAATTTTTCTGGGGGCAAGCCACCAGACCCCCAAGTTTCTCTTGACAAAGGGAATACTTATATCTTTTCCATCATTTTCGCATTTGTCTGATTAGACTCACTCATGATAAGAAATATACTTTCAAGATCAAAGTTTTGTGTCTTTCATATTCATGCAATATAGATTGAAGGATGGGGTCATACTTCCCATCCTAGAATGAAGATCAATGATAAAAACGCTTCCTTCTACACAAAAGGGCATTTTCTGATGTTCTAGAGCAAGTTATTTTAGAACATTTTTCTGGGGGCAAGCCACCAGCCACCAAATTTCTCTTTGACAGGTTGATAACTTCGTACGTGAAGTGTTTTTCTATCGATGGTCTACATCTTAAAAGCATTTGGTTTATAGCCTAGCATTTGAAGAGGTCAAACAACTTTAGTTTATAACATTTGAGTTCATATTTCTTACTCGTCAGCTCGAGACCTGACACCTCCCATGAATTTTTTCTAGCACCTCCCCTGATCATTATACTTTTAATTACTTGAAACTTACAATGTATCATGTAAAAATATATCAAATTTATAATGGATTGTGAACAATTGAATTGGCTGAATACATTGCCTAGCTACACTATGTAGCAACAAAGAAAAGAGAGCTCTGCTACTTGCTCAAAATCAAAAAGATAAAAGGAAACAGTATAGCAACACCCACTCTTTGCTTCCACCAATCACTCCAATTCTACCACTCTGGCCTTTATGCAAATCAAAGGTCATTTTCGGCACAATTTCTTTCACACTTTCGGTTGTCAATTCCACATGCTTTGCTGCATCTGTGGTCAAATCCATTATGAAGTTTCTGGTGGAAAAGTTCCTAAGTTTTGTAAGGTAACGGCACGCCTGATAGCTCCATGACATAACAGGAAAGGACATTAACTAAACACAACCATCGAGTGATAGTTTTGCTACCATATTTGACCTTTGCAAGATGCTGTTGTTGTTGTGATAAACAAAGATGGAGGATTTGAGTGACTGGAAAGGTTACAAAAGTAAGGTATTATTTAATCAAATGGAGAACTATGCATCTGCAAGTATTATAAAGAATCAAGTGTTGATTCTTGGTGATGGTAATTTTTCTTTCTCGTTGTCTTTCGCACAGCATTCCCTTGGTTTACATAAAGTTAAAGGCGAACCTTCTTTGAATTCGAGTTCTCTACAAAAAGAGAATGAATATCTTTCTACTACTCTTAGGCAAGAGAATGGAGCAATTGCTCAAAGCAGTTCGCTCGTTCTTTATGCGACATCGTATGATAGCAAGGACGTTGTAACTAAAAATGAAGAAACGTCGAGGAACATAAAATCGTTGAATGAATTTGAGAATGTCGTTGTCCTTCACAACGTGGATGCAACAAACCTGCACAGAACGTTCCAAGACTCGGTCAAATTCAGTACAGTTATTTTCAACTTTCCTCATGTTGGTGGAAAATCAAACATTAGAGCTTGCAGGAAGCTTCTTGAAGACTCTTTTAGGAGCATTTCGGATGTTATCGATGATGATAGTGATGTCCTTATCACACTATGCAGAGGACAGGGAGGCACTCCAATTGATGTCCATAGGAATGGCTATGGGAATTCATGGCAAGTTGCAACACAAGCAGCAAAATCTAGTGAGCTATCAATTCTTGCATTTTATGCTTTTTCTTGCCAATGGTTTGAAACTAAGCATTGATTCAAAGTATTGATAAGTTTAACAACTTTGATGCATTGAATGATAGGGGATGGTGATGGCATTGAGTTGAAAATCAAAAATAGTAAAACTTTGAGGTATGATCAGCTACAATTTGGCTCTGTTTGAGATGGAGAGAAATTTAAAAATCTATTAGTCAATGCAACTGGATCATCCATCATTTCTAAAAAGGTAGAAGAGGCCATTGGTTAAGACCACAAATGAAGAGGATCAAAGAGAAATCTTGGAATGAAAGGGGTTGCTATTTTTGGTTTGTGGCTCAGCTCTAGGGAAGCATTTTTTCTGAAAGCCCACACTGAGCAAAAGCACATATGATTGCAGTATTGGATCATTGGACATGCTCATAAGTGTAGGAGGTGGGGGCAGGGGAGCTTTCAGCCCCCCAAGTTGGGTAGAAATCCATTTCACTCAGGCAGATTTTCTGAAAGAACAATAGCAAATTCAAGCAAAAGGTTTACAGCCCCCTAGCTTTGACATCCTCATATGCCCATGGACATGCCAGGCTGTTGTTTTGCATGTATGTTTATCAAGACCCAACACAAAACATCCTGGTGAGTATAGGTAAAAACTGCAGTTTCAATGCACTTCAATTGTGCATCTACTATTTCATCCTAGTATCAAATATTGTGATGTGCATAGAGTGTCAAATGTGTTATGAATTGTTCACACTGCCTATCAGTTTCAATAATATTTTGTCTTTCAGGTTTGATCCTTTCAAATGTTATTGGATTTAACTTGATAGCTCCTCCAGGTTATGTGCCAGCAGGATATAGGGGACTCCTTCAGCATGGCTTTATCAAGAAAGAAGCTCTAACACATGTTTTCAAGAAAGGAATCAAAATGTCAGTTCCAATGGAAGGAAAGCTGTAAGTAACAGATAGAAAGTGCTTTAGCTCCAGACTGTTGTATTGCCAGCAGCATGGGCAAGTTAATGTTAGGCCTGTCTCTCTCTTCAATTAGCTTTTTGTTCAAGTAACATTTCCCATCTTTTCTAGTGGGTAGAGAATATTTTGAATGTAGAATCATGCCTAGCCTTAGTTGAATTTTGCATGGGCAGATTTTAGGATCTGCTTTAATTGCACTGTGGTTTTACATGTTAATAAAACTATTACCATTTTGCAACTAAATTTTATGAGAAGCTGAATGTGTTTGATAAGAAATTATTTGTGCACAATAGACTTTGAGCTCTTGAGAAAGTAAAAATAGCTGAAAGCAAAGCAATCTTAGCTTTGTGTGAAAGTGCTATCAAATTGAATTTAATCCTACAACTGGAAAAGTTGTTGTGGCATTGAACAGCAACTCAAATGACACTTTTTCTTTTAAGGCAGACTGAGGGTTCATGAAAATAAAGTTTGATTTTAATATATCTAAAATTTATTTGCCATTAATTGTGTGAATCACATTTTTCAAACTGCTATAGCTTTGTAATGTGGACAGCTGTATGGATTATTAAGTAGAATTTTAACTAGCAGCCCACTAAATGTGTGCATATCACCCAGGGTAACCCACTGATTAAGCTTGGAAAAATAATAATTGTCTTCACTTCTTTGTTCATGCTGAATACCCAACTAATGTATGACAATTGTATAGGCCAAAATGCTGCACACATTACATTTCTCATTCTGGTATACAACTTCATTATTTCCAGATACTGAAATGATAGAATGAAGAGTTGTTGATTTTCAAAAGGCATAGTTTTTCTCCTAGCCTGATTTTTGTTGTGTGCTACAAGTATGGCAACAAGAAACCAATTTTGTTTTCCAGGAGATGTCCCTCCAGAGAAAATTTGGTAGCAAAAGTTGATGGCTTTTATTTGGACGCATTAAATTCATTCAATCCATTTAAATCAATTCGACACACTTTTTTTCAATGTTCTTCTCGTCTGAGAAACATGTTTCAGGCAGAATGTAGATCATCTAGTTTTGAAACCAAGCAAAAATCTGAAGAAGATGAGAAAACACCAATCAATCAGCAAAAGGCTCATATCACAACTTTTGATGACTGGAATCCACTGGAAATTCTTATGGAAGCTACATCGACATCAAAGATGCAATGTATAAGCCAAATTTTTGTTTCTTCAGCTATCAACATATCACCATTTTGTTACCCAGTTTATGAGGAATTTGCTTTTCTTGATGGAACCTCGCGTTTTCTGACATTGAAAGAGTTTGTATCCAATCTGCAATTGTCATTTCAGTTAGCGTTTGAAGGATGCTCATTGAATGCATCGTGGAACACAGAAAATGTATCCGAAAATTCGGAATACGAAGTCGTAGATAATAAGACTGGCACTTTTGACGTTGCACTTGTTCCAAACTTTTTACATGACCTGCCGATGGATTCATGGCTAAACTTAGAACCAGAAGTTACAATCTCACGTAATATCAACGACCTGGATCTTGATTCAAAGCAGAAAAACAGCGATCAGGCTTTCTCTGTGCAGTATACCAAGATTGATTTTAGTAATCATACAATGAGCGATCGAGAATTGAAATATTTTGACAAAGAGAAGCAAGAATTGTCTTTATCTCGTTGCTTTGATAATGATTGGTCGATTTGTACTTTGAAGGTTAATAACATTGCCGTTGGAAAAGCTGGTATTTGTTGTTACAAAAAAGGAGTAGGAGCCAATGCTAGAAAACATATTCATTTCATGGCCATGTTTCGAACGGATCTCCTATCCTTAGCCATCCTGCAACTCAATGATATTAGGCTGTTTTGGTCAATTGACGAAAGCTATCAAGACCGTCTAAGACAATGCATGGTTTGCCTTTTCACTCAACTTCTTTTCCACAGCACGAAAAAGCGGCAACATTCTCTTCACATGCTGAAAGCTTTTCACATACTGAAAGCAGAGGGTAGCATAACTAGAGTTATGCTTCCATCTGCTAAAAAAGATTGCGTTCTTACCACTCAAAAAAGTTATGTAGTTTATGCATTTTCGTGCCGATGTGAAGCTCGGTACGTAGGACGCACTACGCAGAGACTAGTAGACATAATGAAACAACATGTCATCACGAGCATCAGGAAGAAATGTAATGCCGCAAGATAGCAGCCACTTCGTATATGTAAAAACAGCAAGTCTAAAATGAATTGTGAGTCGGCCATAGGACAACACATTAGTGCAAATCCAGAATGCGCCAAAACATATAAAGACGACAATTTTCGGATCATTGGGCAAGCAACATCGTCTTTTCATTTTACTGTTATGGAATCTGTTTACATTAAGACTCAAAACCCAGTCTTGTGTAGACAAAAAGAGTTCGTTTTCTCATTGCGACTCTTCAAGTAAACAATGGTTAATAGGTCCTAATTGGTCACTCTTTGGGCTAATTAGACGCATCCTATCACATGTAACTGCATCTGGATATATATTTCGGTTGATCTTTAGGTCACTATCCGACGTTTTCATACTCTGATGAGTGTCGGACAAAAAATGCTTTCAGTATGCGAAAAGAATGTTGCCGCTATTTCGTGCTGTGGTAAAGTTCTGTAGTACCAACAGACTATTTATCAACTTCTTTTACATCTACGTGAAAATGATGAGATTTATTGTATTAATTGCTGTCAATTTGATATTGCTGTTAAGTTTGATTTGAATTGAAATGTTTTCCGAAGCAAACTTTGCAGGCTACAGTTGAAAGGTGGTTGGTCAGACGAAGCTGTTGAAGGAGCCATACGAATGTAAATTTACTATCGTAGCTAGAAATTAAAAGTTGCGATGTCTTTCTGTAAGTGCCAGAAAGAGGATTGTTTGCTTTCATGTATAATTTTCTATGATTACACAGTATCAAATATTTCGAATACAAGGAGAGTGTTTGAGATATTGCTATATATCTAAGAAAAGCATAGAGTGGTGTCTTTCTGGCTCTTCAAGCGAATCAAAACATTTGAATTAGGGAGACATAGTTCCTTAGGACATCTTCCAGTCTGATTTTTTGTGGGGGGTTGAAATAGTCGTGGGGATGGAAATTTCCCGAAACCTAATTAGCGGGGGTTGGAAAATGACCAAAAATGTTATAGAAAAGGCAGTTGTTTCTTGCCACAAATAATGTAGCCAAGTCCACAGAATGAAATAACGCTCAACCATACAGCACATGCGATTAGTGTGCTTTTCTTATGATATTTTTTACTTGCACCCCAAAGTAACTTCTTTAGAAATTGCATTGGGTGAGATCTTACTTCCAATATTTAAAAAGCGGAGGGTTGGAATAAGAATGTCCTGGGTGGAAAATGTTTGAAAAATTAATTAGCGGGGGGATGTCAGTTAGGTACTCAAGAGTATTACAGCTGGAATCTGAGGAGACCTCGATGGATACGAACTCTACAAAAGCCTTACTTCAATATAATTTTCATTTCAGGTAAATCTTGAACTTAGATGCAACCTTCCAACCCCTAAAGTGATGTACCCACTTTGCTACAGACACGATTTGTGCTTTTGGGTAAAAGAAGCAGAATCAGAGGATGTACTCTTAGCTGCCATACGACATTGCTGCCGTGAAGCTGTCCACAGTGTAAAACTCCTCCGAATTCTGCGTCATGAGGAATCAGACCTGTTAAGTTTTTGCTACAGAATGATATACAGCAGATGTGATGGACCACTGTCTCAAAAAGAGAGCGTCGAACTGCAGAACAAACTTAGGCTGTTTCTAATTGATTTGAAGTTTGATTTAAGATAATTGAAAAATTTACAGTAGATTTTTACCATATTCTTCATGGACATCGAATATCGTCTGTCAGCATTATTTATTTAAGTGGTATGTTCGACTATAGTTGATGCCCCATTAGGACTTCTATATGTATAATACTCTTTCTCTTTTACATAAAGTATTTCTCTTCAGCAAGGGTTTCAGATTGACAGCCCCACTGTGGTAGAAAGTAAGATACTGGTGTGTATTTCAGTTTCTAAATTAAACACTCCTTCATATTTCACACAATTACTTTGATGTTTCGAATACATACGCTATCCTTTCTTTACTAAGTATACGATTGTTCATTCACTAGTGATTGCTTTTCAATGGTAACTCTACAAAATACCATAAAAGGCTCAGCAGAGGCGCGTTGTGGCACCTGTAGAGTAGGGGAGCATGCTCAAAGATTTTCCGATATAATTTTAAACCTTTATCTTTACCAAGAGCAAAAGGACGAAAATTTTCTGACGAACATTGAAATTCCCGAAAATCTGAATTATCACCCTCTTGATAGCTAGGTTTTCAAGTTTTTCCAGCATCCTGTCTCTATTACAGCCCCCCTCACTTATTAGTTTCGACAATTTCATTTGCTCTTAATGTATAAAGGCAAGTGTGAAACGTGTATGGCTTCTATTTTTTCAGTCCCTAAATTTATTTCAACTCCTCTATAGCTTCTCAGAAAACTTTCCAACCTCTCCATGTATTACCTGGGCCCCCTCAGGGCGTCTGTGTTCCCATGTTCCCTAGAACAATTTCCAAAATCTCCTTTATTCCTAAAAATTTTTTCACTGTCCCTTAACAAAATACCGAATTGCTCCCCAGAATCCACTTTGATCCAAATTCACATTAATAATGTGCTCATGTTCCCATGTTAATAGAAAGGACAGGTTCCCTTGTTCTCTATAACCCCTGGGATACCCTCATTACCACCCCTCCCCAATTACTCGGCAGTTTAGAGCAGGAATGCCAGATTGGCTCTTTTTACGCCAAATTTTACGATTTTGGTTGTTTTGGAAATCACTTGGCTTCAAAAAATCTGCTTGGCATTCTGGCATTTTTCCGGCTTCTTTTTACCAAATTAATGCAAAAGTGAAAATGTTAACCTTTGAATAGTTGGTATATGTTGAAGTGCTCGACTGATTGGCACTTTGCAGATTTTCCTTATTGGAACAATGTCAATTATTCAAGTCTTTTTGGGAGTGTTGGGTAAGCTATCCTTCGGCCCTGTAAATGGTTAGGCATTGAATTTTTGAATAATTTTTTAATAATTCGCAATATTTGGAAGCAATAACAGGGAGGCTAGAAAATGTTTGGCATTAACTTGGCTCTTGCCCAACCTTGGCGTATAATTTGGCGCATTTGGCGTTTTTCTAATCTCAGTCTAGGGTATTGATGGCGCATGTGTCTGGCAACCCTGGTCTAGAGTGCATAGAAGGCAAGAGAGTAGGTGTGAGAAAGACTATATCTGGACCTCTGTCTTTTTCATCACATAAATATTGTAGTAGCACATTTGCAATAACCCCTGTCGCACGTATCTGTGTTGTGTTTCCGATAAGTGCTTTGTGTTGTGGATAAGTTTGTTTTGTTTTGCATAAGTTTGCTTTACTTTGGATAAGTGTATTTTGTTTTGACCCTTCTGGGCCACGGTAGTACGGTGTTAAATTCAATCAAGAAAAGCAGCACAGGTTGTCATATCACGCAAACATCACCAAGACTCCCCCTCTCCCTAGTTTTCATGAACGGTTGTGTGAACTGGACATTTCATATACTTAGCTTGGTCTTTAGTCTAGTATGGCCCTGGCGCCGGAGATTGGTGACCGTGTGACCGGGGATTTGCCGATGTAGGCGTGGGGATGTATTTTCAAATATTTTCAAATATGCAAGAAAGTTGGTCGAAAAAGTTAGCCTGGCAGCAAGAGGGTTGGCCACAGGATTTTCTGTGACCTTTTCGTTTTTAGTAAAAATTTAGTAACTATAGTTGGTCAATTGGTTAGAACGCCCCCCTCCCCAACAGAAGGTGTCTCTACATCACTGCGTATGACCACAGAATAGTTGGTTGAACATTTGGACATAACAGTGCAGGAAAGTAATCGAAAAAGCGCATGCGCAGGTGGCAATGCTAACTTTTGAGCATCTGACAGCGTGAGTAACTTGAGTAAGATGTGAGTATTTTCGCATTGGTTGCCTCTATTATTTTTGTATGTGCATTGATGTTATTTTGTTTTAAAATTATTTCATGACAGAAGCTACATAGCGTTTTCTTTCTGGCCTAACAAACGCCACTTATTGGTTGGTTGGTCAGTGAGTTGTGAATTATTTGGGTTGCTAAGTTTTTGGCCTACTTGCTGTCTCATGCAAATAATCCGATTATAAATATAGCATACATTATTATCCTGAATGTTATATTTGTATTTTCTATTTATTGTGACTTCGTATTGGTGTTAATCTCTCAGGGAATTGATTTGTATTTCTCTTAAGGATTACGTCTGGATTGATAAATTTGTTGCTTACTGTAAGCCATTGATTATGATGATGATGGTGAACGTAAGTGTAGCAGGCAAGGGGGCTGCAGACCCCCAGGTTGGGCAGAAATCCGTTTCACTTGGGCAAAATATCTGAAAGATCAATAGGAAATTCGGGGCAGAAAGTTTACAGACTGTGTACAGCCCCCCAAAGTTTTCAAGCTGCTTTTGCTCTAGTTTAATGATTTTTTTTTATTTTGTAGAGTTGTTTGCTGCTAGGATGAACTAAAGGATGATTTTAGAAGGAAGAGCTTTCTGTTTGATAACAGGAGCAAGCAGAGGATTTGGACGTTCAGTAGCAGTATCACTTGCAAAGAAATGCCAGTTTAAAGAAGGATCTCTGCTTGTTCTTACAGGGCGGAGTCATAGTGACCTTCTGGAAACTAAAAAGCTGATTGAGGAGATAAATGGCATTCTTGCTGTAAAGATTGTTGTTGCAGATTTAGAAAGACTTGATTCTCTTGATGAATTCATCTCTAAAGCATTCCCTAAAGACAACCAAGATTTTATTACTGCTTTACTTATAAATAATGCTGGGAGTCTTGGAAACATAAGATCATCTATGAAGACAATAACAGATGCTGCAGATATTCAAAGTTACTTCAACTTAAACTTGGTGTCAGTTTTCTGGCTTACCACAAGATTTCTGTCCCACTTTAGTTCAAGCAGAAACACAATAGTCAATGTTTCATCTTTGGCAGCAATAAAAGAAATGCCTTTTATGTCATTGTACTGCACAGGCAAAGCTGCAAGAGATATGCTTCACAAGTGTCTTGCTTGTGAGGAAGGCTCAGCTCGGGTTCTCAATTATGCACCAGGCCCATTAGATACTGATATGTCAATGGATATTCAACTGAATAGTGGAAGTGAAGGCTCAAGAGCATTTTTTAAGGAAATGAGGGATAAAAATACAATTATCAAACCAGATGTATCTGCTGATAAACTATTGACAGTTCTTAATGAAGACAAATATAAATCTGGAGATCATGTTGACTTTTATGATATTGAGTGAGCTTGAAAGTGCAACATCAAGTAATGATAATGCATGATGATAATACTAAGATACTTGGATTACTATGGTGCAGACTGTTGTTGTCATGCTTGTTCATTAATCTCTTCACAAAAGGAATGTCTTTATTTTTAGCCATAAATTAAAGTAAGAAATATTGACAGATGCACACTCTTGTTTAGAAGATGGGTGTGATCCTTTTTTGGATTTGTATGATGGGCAATATGGAAACTGAATGGTAACACTTTATCACCAAGTCAAAATATTATCCAAACATGGATTAATCTTAGTGTTATCTTAAGATGCTAAATCTATATGCTGTGTAACAGTAATCTAACAGAAACCCTATCAAATGCTAGTAAATGAAGAAAACTGTAGCTTTGTAGCATAGAAAAGGAGGGAATCTGGGAGAATATTTGAAACCACACCCTTTACTTTGGCATAGAATGCATCTCCCAATAATACAATAAGTAGATATGCCCTATTTTTTGCGGGAATCCAAATCCATGAGTAGATATGCAATATTTACAGCCTATTCACAAGTACACACTTTCAACAGGTACAAACCCACAGCTTTGATTTACAACTGCATGTGTGAAAAGAACACTTGTTTTGAGCACATTGGAAAGCTCTATGTCTTACCTTTGTGCAGTAGAAAAGTTAGGTATAGGATTTCCAAAATTTTTTAATGAATTACTGGCAAAACAATTGTGCCTACACATCATGTGAATAAGTGACACAATACAAATGCTTTTTTATTTATTAATATGACACAAAAGCCTAGCAGGTTATATAGCTGGAAATACCTAACTTGTTTTCTTTTGTAAAACCAATAATAGTGTAAAAATCATATTTTTACTTCACAGCTGCTTTTACACAGTTGATTTTAGTCAAAAATTGAAACTTCAAACTTGCTCCTGTTTATTATTTGCTGTGGTTATGAAATATTATTTAATGTTACAATAGGATTCTTTGCCGGTTTAATTTCTTTATCAGTTTTTTCTATTTGCAGAAAGTCAGAGTTTTCTGTTAAATTCAAGTTATTTAGCAGGGGCTTTCTACTCCATAATGCCATAAATAAATACCTTTTATTTTGCTTTCATCTTGAGTTAATTTTGCTAAAACTATTCTGTGTGTTTTGGAATGTTTATGGATTCTTAATTTCCCTTAGTTTATTGCTTCTTTATTTTGACTACATTTGTAATTACTTTCACTGTCTTAGTCCATTATGCAAAAGACTCATTAAAAAGGTCAATGTCTTTTTTGGTGGCATGTCCTTCCTCTGAGTTATCCTCATCTAAATCCTCTTCTTCATCCAACGAACATACTGAAATCACATCCTGATCTGATGGCTGTACTCGCATTGATCTTGAACTTGGCCTGGGACTCTTTGATAAAGTGTTGCCACTTTCTCCATTTTGCGGACTACCACCAAATGCATTTACGGTAATTGCTGGTAATTCATTTTGTTCTATCTCCTCTTCTTTCTTCTCCTCATCATCACTATTATCACTGCCTCTGCTAGCACTTTGTGGCTGCTCATCGCATCCAGCACTAGCTTTGCCTGCTTCTCGTCCCTCATCATTATAGGCCTTGTCTTCCAAATTACTATTCTGTTCGTCCTTTTCATCGTCATCGGTACACTCTCCCTCCATATCTCCTGTTTGGCCCTCAGCCTCATTTTCTTCATTGGATACAGTGTGCTTTTCATTCTTCACATACACTTCAGTGTCAACGGCTGCTTCACTTTCGCCATTTCCTGCCATTTCTTCAGGTGAATTCTAAAATTAAAGTTTACTATTGTTACTTTTTGTTGTGCACAAGTTCGCAATTGCCCATGAGGTGACTCATGACACGAAATAGTTTCAAAGCCGCGAAGCATGGGTCAGTGGAGAGACTTTGACGTTTTTTCTGATATTCTCAAACTGCATTGCGCAATAAATCTCTTTAAGGTAGAGAAGAAACTTCAATATGTTTTTAGGGGGTATCAGAGGCCTTGCCCTGCGAAAATAGGGTCTTGAATCAGCCATTAATCAGTGAGTTGGCCACAGTGCTTCCATGATCTTTTTTGGTAACAGTAGTTGATCAAATGGTCCAAACTGCGAATACCTATGGGTACAGGGGCAATGAAAGTAAGAACTGATAGCCCAGCAAACGAACGTTGATCAAATGGTCCAAACTGCGAATACCTACAATGAAAGTACGAACTGATAGCCCAGCAAACGAACAATCAACTAGCTAGCAAGCAGGGGCGTATCCGTGGACCATGGCCCTCTAAACAGCAATATTTCCTATAGAAACAATAGTGTTCAGAAACTTTTCACATGAAAAAGACAATTAAGGCTCCCCNNNNCGAGCTATGGATTTGCCCCTGCCAGCAAAGAGCCTTAGTTTGCCTGCATCTTACCCGATTTTCACTTGTACGTCCAGTCTTCTGACTGCTTGTGTAGACTGAAGTGTTTCTACTTTCGACGTCATGGTCCATATCGACATCTGCGTTCAAGTCATCATCATCATCATCAGATGTGTCTTCGCTTTCACTTGCAGAGTCAGAAGACAATCTTTCATCTGTTGCTCTGTTTTCTTGTGTTTCCACGTTGCTTTCCGCTGATGAAACAGATTGTTTATCCTCTTCATCCGTTGCTCCCTATGAAGGTAATATTAATTGAAGGGGTGAAGCATGCTGAAGCAACATGTGCATAACATAGCACGCACTCTATACTTTTGCATAATAAAGCATTATTCGCTTGCTATGATTCTTTGAAACGATCAAGGAATTTATTTTGTCTTCCCATGACTTTCAGGTACGTACTTACGGGGGGCAATGTCCCCAAATGAAAAATTTTGCATGGCTTTGCCTCCTTCCCCCCCCCAACAGAATCATTAACCTGGAGAGTTATATAAAAAATGTAAAGGCAGTCCCGTATACTTTCGTACGTAGGGGAGTGCCTGTTAGGGAGGACACTTATGCTGAGCCATCGGCATGTGAGGTAGGGTGGCCAGTTCCTTTTCTCGCCGCCTTTATCTCCCCAGTGTTCCGACTGGCTACCCATTTGCTGCTGGGTGAACAGTGAGCGAGCGTTCAGTCAGGGCATCGAGTCGGGCTCGAACCGTAGACCTTCCGCATGGGAGGCATGCGCTCTAACCACTATGCTGCCTCACTCATAACAGTGATTTTAGTCTTTTTATAATTGTTTGTACGCTTTATCTAAGTCATAAACTGCTGTGTTAAGAGTAAACGTCTATATTCATTTCCTCTCCCTTTTGCAGTCGAAACTCATGTATCGGACCGCACGAACTGCAGATTTAA
>OLMO02000001.1:4637514-4661014 GCA_900291935.2 Cassiopea xamachana | reverse complement strand
GACCTCTGCTCTGGAGAGCTGCATTGTGCTCAAAAGCAAACGTGTTGATTGATAGACGGGGGAGTACAGACCCACTAGCACAGCACCTATCGGAAATTTCATACTTCTGTCGGAATTTCTAACACCTAGTGGACTGCAAAAACAGCTACAGCTACTACGCTGAGAGGCTGTTTCAAAATTTTCGGAAACTCTACCTTAAGTCCTACAAAGCTTGTCTCCTATTAAGTGGTGTGCCGAAAGACCTTTAAATGTCTCAGAAGTACTGGTTAACGATGATCGATTACCGAAAAGCGATTATCACAAAGCAAGTATTTACCGACAAGCTATAGAATTACTGACGGTTTCGGCAAAAGTGAAAGGGTTTGACACCCCCACTCCCCTTTCTTCGGCAAGCGCCTGCTCCTTTTGTAACTCTGCATAACAACAAACCAACTTACCAGGTCTAGTTCTGAATCGGTACCAGAATTTCGCTCACTCTCAATTGTATCATTGTATTTTTCAGCAGCAAGTGCACTGTCCAATGTTGACCTACTCCCCTCTTCATCTAGCGTGTAGTACGCATTGTAATCAAAGCCATTTCCTCTCCTTGTCCCTCCGAGGAATTTGTCAAGCTTCAACTCATGCTGTAATAAATATTGGATAATAAAAGCTGCGAACGTGGCAGAATATTACATAGGAAAAGCTGAATGCTATAACGGGTTCCCAGTGACAATGCAATTGCAAAACTACTGCAACACGAAAAAGTGCCAACACTCTTTTGACATACTTAAAAGCTCTTTTCTTTCTTTTCTCTTTTTTTTCCAAAAGCTTCTTAGCGTCGCTTGAATCTTAAATGCTTCTTGCAAAGAACAGCAAAAATTGTTTGAAATTGTATTGCATAAAAAGGCATGGAGACATATTCTTCCCATAACCAGACAAGACACGATAAGAAACGCTATCGTCAGAGAGAAAACGAAGTTGAAAGATGCTGTTGAACGAACATATGACATGAAAGGACAATGAGCAGGTCATATTGCGCGAATGGACAAAGATCACAGCAGAATAGTCAGCTAGAAAAGGAAAAAGGAAAAGAGGCGGATCTAATAGACGATGGAGAGATGACATAGTGGAGAAAGCCGGGTATATCTGGATTTACCATAGAGGTAGGATCCTATCTCTATGGGATTTACATTGTTAGTGATCGAATGAAAAGGAAAGAACTGTGGAGGCATCTGGCAGCAGTGGGATGAAATAGATAGATTGCATTGAACAAGCAAATCCTACATGCACTATAACGATGTTTGAACACTCTATTAATACCTTCTTAAATCTCTTCCATCTTTTGTATGCCTTCATTGACATTGTATGAGAAACGAAAACGTCTTGTTCCTCGTTAGGCCTGTTGTCTTGATTATTCATTGCTTCTTCTTCTTCTTGTTTGTACTTTTCTTTGTAACTAATGTAGTGAATCTTTTGGTAGCCAGGCCTTCGCTGAAATGCAACAATGAACAAAGCTCTTGCCATGTCGTATGTAATGCTTGCCGAAGTTTCGTTATAGCAATTGCTTTTTATAGTGTTATACTTCTATGCTATTGTAATTCCGTAATTTGAGTCGGTCACTAGATTTGCATTAATACGTCTTAGTTGACTTATAAAATGCTAGGGCTTTTTGCGTCTTGCAATATCTATAGTTAGGCGTGTCGTGGAAGGGGGCTCAGCACAATTGTTAAAATTAAGAGAGTTTTAGGGGGCTCAGTCCCTCTTCCATTGAACATATGTTAGGTTGGATATGTTCTTAGCTGCACGTTTACCAAGGCCAACAGACGATGAAAGGTGCGCTTTATCAAAACTGCAGCATGCAAGATCACAGTGATCATAAACATCAGCAAATCCCCGGATTTCAAATCTGAGCATTTTCGAGTACAATTCCTTTTCCGAAGCTCTCTAACAGTTCTGTAATATTTCATAATCAAAGGAAGAAAGTATCTGCTTGAAGGTTAAGCATTTCCAATGCAAGGCAGACTAAGTAATATGAATTGTGGAGCACAAGGCCCGACGAGAGCTTTTGAGGGACCTAGGGCAAGTGAGAAAAATAGGGCTCGACTTAAAACGCTATAATGAAGCTACAAACTGAAAAACCAGAAAACTGCAGCCCCAGAGAGAAAGAATTTTCTATATCTTTCTAAATATCTTTTGCCTGGCTAGGAAGCATTAAATGTAATCAAGTTAGAATAGTTACAACACAGTAGATAAAGTTTCATAACTGCGGGCCCCTCTAAGGTTTTTGGCCCGTGGCAAGTTGCAACCTGCTTCCCTCTCGGTCGGTCGATGGACCACATTTGTGTTCATTCAAGCACACAAAGCCAAAAAAGTGGCATTCAAAATAAAGAGCTTTTAGATAGTTTTCAATTACCTGCTTAGCTGCCAGGCTCATGAGCAATACCTGAATATAACAGAATTGTGATTAGAAAATTAAAGCAAAGGTGTTTCTTTACTATCTCAAGTCATCAGCAGCTTAATGCTCCTACTTAGTAGCTGAGGCTTCGCAGCTCATAGGCTGCGTTATCATAGAAACCTATGCAGTAAACTTTAGCAATTTAATCTTTGAAACGGCTAGGATCAATAGATGGTAGTGACATATTTTTGCCAATATCACAAATGTGCCAACCTAGCAACTCAAAGAGATAACTTGTCATGCTGATAATTTGAGTGTATAGCAACTAATATTGTGTAAACTTGTTCAAAGAGAATCGATCTCTCCTCTTATTGATATAGTTTCTTACATCAAGGCTCTTGCAGCCAATCGCAATCACGAGAGTATTATAAAATCCTTGTACACATGATTGCTGCTTACCGAAGAAGAAATGGAGAGCGAGAACATAAACTGTAGTGAGAACTGCGTTTTGTTTAGGATGCACAGCACACCAAATACCCATGACAGAAGGAAAAGAATGAGTTGCAATAAATCCCACATTATGCGTTTCCTGCAAAAAAGGAATCGATGTTATCACAAACATACATGCATTGTCAAGGAAGATTTAGCATATTCTGAAGTGGGGGACGCCAGCAAAGATGCGGCTTGTGTCCTTGTTCATGAAAAACAAATCCCCGTTCTTTTAAACTGCGTGGGGCTATAGCGACTGAACACTTTAAGTTGGAAATTTTTTAACTTATTTCAGCATACAAAGGCCAATCAATCTGTAATTTTTTCTGCTATTTCCTACGTATAATCTGCTCTAGAACAAAAATTAGAATGAAGATGAAATCATAACCCTATTCTGGAAATGCATCTGAAACGTCCCATTCGTCCCTTTCCGTTTGTAACTTCAATGTATTTGCAGAAGCAGCAAGCGGGTGTAGCTGCGGGGGGCACAGGTGGCCAATGCCCCCCAAATTAAAAATCTGGCACGAATTTCTGGCCCTTCCTCAGAATTGTAAGTCCGACGAAGGAACAAAATAGTACCACATTTTATCGTGCCAGATTGGAAAAGTTATCGATCTAGAGATTGAATACTCAGATATGATTCTTGCAAATCCTTCAAGGTAAGGGTACTGGTAGATTTTGCCCCTCCCGGACAGTACTTCCAGCTACGTACTTGGCAACAAAGATTGATTTGAACTTTCTTATTAATCTGTACTTGTTTTCTTGGCTATTATATCATGATACCTAATTTGGCTCTCTTCTTGTCAGCGATGGCGCCAGGAATTTTCCAAAGGGGGGCTGACTCTTCCGACGAAGGGCTAAAATGCGGTTAGTAGATTACTATGAATGGCAAAAATATCCAAACAACTAGCGGGGTGAGTGGCCAAGCGGCCCAGCCAGTTACATTAGCTTAACTGAAGTTAAGCATGGCTGTGTATGGTCAGAAACTGGATGGGCGACCTCCAGATGAGCGACCAAAACAGCTCACTCCCCCGTCCTTCGGAAGGGACGTTAAACTATGGGTCCCATGCCTGGATGCGGCATGCATAGTAGGCCTAAATTAGCTAAATAAGATAGGTATAACAGCCTACTCAAAATAAAGTAAACAACAAGAAGAACTAGTTCTTCACCTTCCGACGGGGGCTATAGCTCCCCTAGCCCTCTCCTGGCGCCATCTCTGCTTCTTGGACCTATCTCTGCATAGCACCAGAACAATCTAAAGCAGTTGTTTTCAACCTTTTCTCTGGAGCGGAGCCCTAAGGAAACATTCCAGTGGCTCGAGGAACCCCTGCTCACATTTCTGCACAAGCGAATAAAAAATTACTGCGGACAATAGCTTATCTGTAGCTTCTGGCGGAACCCCTTCGATCGTACTGGCGGAGTCCCAGGGTTAAGGGAAACCACTGATCTAAGGCTACCTATGTATCCTATTAAAAAAGATTCATCTATCCAAAATCCAGGATGACGTGAGGGATTCAAAATGCTGTCTTGGATGAAATATAGTTCAAAACTGACTAATCATTTAAAACGTTCTGCTTCCCAGATTGATTGAAAACAACTTATTTTAGCAATAGAGAGAACTTCTGCAATAAAGGTAAATATAGAAGCCCATGGAGTTGGCAAATTCTAGACTCACCTCAACTTTGAATGATTAAATCTCTCGAGGTTCTTTTTTGTTTTCTTTGAAACTTTATACATGATCAAAACATTTCCCTACGAATGGAGGGATTTGATGTCATGGTAAGCATGACGATAATTGAAAAAATCCGTTGACTTGATTATGCCAGAAAAACAGAAACTCAGCTAGCAAGACGTCTTTAGTCATTTAGAAAGAGTTCCAAAAACTCCAATTGCACTCTTTTCTTTTTAGAAGATTACCTGATTATTGCTGAGCCTCAATATTCTTAAACCTTTTCGGTTTGGAGNGCCTTAGCTTATTGTCATATATCGAAGGTATAACTACGTCTGAAAATTAAAGGATTATTTTCAAGTCTTGTTGAAACTTGAACCGACAATATTCTTAAATTACTCTTAAATTTCAATGATTCTGAGCCTGAAAATTCTTAAACTTTTTCGATTAGAAGCTTTAGCTTATTCTTAAATTATTCTTAAGTCAAAAGTGTAATGTCGTCAGAAAATGAAAGGAATATCTTCAAATCTTTGTTCATGTCTTACTTCATCATAAAGCAAAACAAAAGTGGAGCAGGATGATAAATAGTTTTTCGATAGTGCAAAAGTTAATCCTTAAAATTCATATAAGCTTTATTCCTATAAAAAGAGAGGGTACTTACAAAGACAAGGAAATAAGTCGGTGAAGTATATCCCCATATAGTACCTCCAACGAGAGCTAACCAGCAGCTGGAAAGAAAAATCAATGGAATTTGGACTAAAGTACCTTGTTATGAATTGAATTGAATTGAACAACTGAACATGTGATATGGAGCATGTGCATGAGACGAGACGAGCTTTAGATTAGAAGGAAGCATTGAGAAGAAGAGAAACACGAGAGAACAGAGAAAAGACTCTCAGAGAGAGAACACCAATTAATATTGGACATTTGCGCTTCGGGGAAGCGTTTGATTTGTGGAAAATTTGGATTGTTGATCATTATTTGTTGCTATGGTTTGCTTTTGTCCTTGATGTATACATTCAGACAGTTCAAAGCGCGGAATAATTAAATCAACTCTCGATTCTTCAAGACCCCCAAAAAATAAATTAATAATTTTTGGGAAATATGAGCAATGTTTCCGAACATACCTGAATATCGTGCTTCTTTGTAAAACATTATATTAATTTTGCCATCAAGCAATTGACGAGGTGCATATTGTAAGAAATTATGGTGCTGCCTCGTTTTCGAATTTATTTGTCATTTTTATTCTCATCCTTATTTTCGTTGTGAGAAAAGGTTAGTGGCTGGAGGCTGAGCTAATTTTTACTTCTTTGTTGTTTATTGGTTTTAATTTGTTGATTGAGTTGATTTGAAGTAGTCGGTGTGTGAGAGTTAAGCAAGAAGTACCTTTGATAGCGTATGGATGGAATCGTGCATTACTTGAAGATAATAAAGAACAATGAGATGACAATAAAGACGAAGACGACGACTCAAGACCAAGTAAAATTGAAAACTTTTTCCTTCTTGCTTGGATAATCTGACCCTTTGGGTAATTAATCGATTTTTTATAATCTTTTATTCAAATTAATACAGTCATCTTGAACGAAAAAATCAGTGATATTTCTCACACATATCACTCCGAAAATGTCGTATACTTTGTGAAAAAAAATTTTTTAATTTAATTTATTTATAACAATATCCCTTCAGCATACTTACAAATACAAGCTTAATTATATACAACTAAGCAAAACTAAAATAACAAAGAAATAAACCACAGATCTTAGAGGGAGTCATTCTTTTGAGGGGGCATAGATTAGTTTTCATCGTTCATCAAATGTCTTCTTAGTTGGATTTTTAACAGACTTAGCAATGACAGTTCTCTCATGTTATTTGCTAATCGCTAAACATTTAGAAAAGATGCACCAAAACTAAAAAAGTTCGCAAAAATCACGAGCATATTGTGATCCTCTAAGCAAATGACAAGGGTGTAGTACGCAACTATTAGTGAAAGGGCTCAAAACAGAATTTTGAGACCGTTTCCTTAAGAATCATGTAAAGAAACTCCAATTCATTTCTCAGTAATCCACTGTACACCAAATTTGAGCCAGACTATAACAATATTNTTTTCATTTGTGAGGAAATATTGAAATAAGATTGTAAATCTTGAGCAAAGAACAGCAATTTAAGAAACATTTTCAAGAACTTACGTTTCAAACAAGGAAGTGAACTCCCCATAAGCTTTTCATGGATTTAACGAGGGGAACTGTGACCCCCGAGCCCCCCAGGACTACATTCTCGTAGGTCGGTAAATGAGTACTCAGATAAAATCTGAGGTCAAATGCCTTGTGCCACAAGCCCATATCAGCTGCATAGCTGCCTTAAACCTCAGCCTGTGTTAACAAATAAATACTAACTAACTAACTAACTAACTAACTAATTAACTAACTAACTAACTAATTAACTAACTAACTAATTAACTAATTAACTAACTAATTAACTAACTAACTAGCTAACTAACTAACATACAACCAATAGCAAACAGTTCCATTTATGGTGTGCTAGACTATTTAATAGTTTAATGAGCACTCATCTTGCATTTAATGACTTGCTAATGAAGACTTACTACTAAATCTGCCTTATAATGATCGAATTTCACCATACAAAAAGAAGATTTTTTCCTCTTCTATTGTAGATACAATGGAAAACGTTCGTGACAATGCAAAATCAATCAATGGGTCAAGGATAGTGGCAGTGAGACTCGTTGTACCTATCCATCAAACAACCTGGTATTGACGTAGATGTGTCTTATTGAAAGGCATTATCGTTGTAAACAAAGAACAACGTTTACTCAACCCTAACACCTTCAATCCAGACGTCTACAAATAGTTAGAATACGCTGGTAGACAGTTTAGCCGTCTGTCCTACGAAGATCCGGCTTCCAGATAAGGAGAAGAACTAAAAGTACTCGAGATGCCAGGCTTAGTTATGTTGGTTACATTGTTTTTCCTTCTATTTTTTCCTACGCTTATCCATTCTAATTTCAAGGAAAAGACTAGCTCGGGTCCAAGGGAGCGATGTGGCTTTTTGAAATCGCTGACTGACAAGCAGTGTCGAGAGCCTGAGCTTGAAAATGGGATATCAATTAATGTGAAGAAGGAGCAGTGTTATGCCAAGCTAACATGGCATAAGATAAAAATCAAAGGATGCAGACCAAGGAAGGTGTTAGATAAAGATTGTCTGGGAAAGTGCAATTCAATTTGGTTTCCAGGACTAGAAAAAGGAGAGCTTGGTTGTTTTGGGTGTTTTCCTGTAGACTTTGTGCAACTGCTTGTAAACTTTGAGTGCCCAAGAAGAAAACCCAAGAAGCTGGTCCGCAGAATACTATTTGTAAAGAATTGCAAATGTCGAAGTTTTAAGTGCACTGCAGTTTCAGCCTGACTTTACAGAACGTGTGGCGGGAACATGCCAAATCACGATTAACCAATTGGCAAAAGCAAATTGAAAGGTTATGCAGCTGTTCCAAAGACATTCTATGTTCTGTTGATGATGCTTTGCAAGTAGTGGTATCGGCTACAGGAGTGGTATGTAGTGGAGAGAACTGCAAAACCTCAAACTAGGACACTGTGATCTTATCACTATATGTTTACAGAAATTTACTGATTTTTACTGATTGTTACTGTGTCATTATGAAAACGAGCTTTTATATGCAATTGGGTTGAAGTTTTTGAAAAAATGCTGCAACAAAGTACAATTGGCTGGTAAGAACTGTGGTTTCCCAGCATATTTTATCATTATTTATGTTCAATTATTCGCTAAAGGTCAATCAAAACCTCCTTTTAATGTCTTTGACGATTAATTTGAATACTTGGATACGTGTTTGCAGAAAAATAGTATCCACTTTTTCTGCAATACTATATTCTATAAGAAAATTAAGCCTAAAAATCACTGAACTTGAAGAGTCAGTTGAAAATGATGCAAAGTTTAAGCTTTATCGATGAATATAGTGAACATAGCTGGAACAATTTTAACTACAGTGTTTTACAGCAGAAAACAATTCTATCACTACACAAAGTGGATTTCAAAGTAAAATTTAGTATGGTGGCAAAAAGATCAATTTAGGGAACTGCTTGAAAACTCTTAAGTTATGCCAATGAAACTTTCCTGTCCCTTTGATATTGGCAGATGTATGATATTGGCAGATTCCTAATTAGCCAAATCAAATGAACTAAGACAAGCCTCAATCTGTAGCTAGAAGTTGAAAAACTTCCCAAAACATCGTAGGGTTTGCCAATAAGAAGCAAGGTTTACCGACAAGACCTTCTCAATAGAAGTGTGAAACTCCTATGCTTGCCTGTGCAATGCCCCTTTTGAAGAATGCAAATATATTGCTGAAAGATTGGTCTTGTCCTTTCAAAAGTTTCATTCTCTATAACTTAGCAAGGAATATGGCACATTTTCAATCAATCAAATCAGTCTCAGCTTCTCACATGGCCCCCTCTACATTCTACTATACTAGCTACTTGTACTCATCATTGTTGATATGGCATCTACTACCCTAACTGGTGCTATATATAAAACAACGCTTTAAACCCGTAACATAATGTACTTCTAAATCCATACCCCCCTCCAATCCAGCTCAGCTGTCTAAGGTACTATGCTTGAAACACAACTACCAAGTAATAGCCACTATGACTAAATGAGGTTATACTTAAGAGAAGATCTCGATCTCTGGAGCTTTTGAAGATAGAAATAAAATGTACATACCTATTTGCATGGCTGCTCGGTGAGAACATAGCACCTGCTGCCATTCCAGCAATGAATATAGGTAGAACTAGAACGAAAAATACGAAGGTGAGGAAGACTCCTCCACGAAAGAACTCTGACGTAGAAGCAAGTGTTACCATCTTGCTGGTTATTTTTCATTTTCTTTTGCATTTGTTCTTACTTATTTGAGAATAGAAAATTCATAAGAGCAATGCAACAAGCCGGTCTAAAAAGCAAGAAATTGATGCATAAGGCACAGACAGAAGTTTCTTAATTGGTTCTCCATAATTTTTTAAGTACGTAGCCGATTTAAAACTTAAGAGAAAAGACTTGAAGCTGGCTTTTTTTGCATCAATTTGCGGACTGAGTCTTTTCCAGCGGGACTCTACTCCCTAAAATTGTAATGTAGAGACGCCCTGAAACCAATGTGACAGGTGTAAGAAACCACTTCTAAAAGCTTTAGTTCTTGGAATATTGTCAAATGGCTCGCACTAGTAATGAAGTATTTGCTACACCTGTTATTAATTTATAAAGCAATACTGCCTGAGTTTATTCAGCATTTGTGCCTCATAACTGGTAAAAGTTACACTGCTATATGATTCTCAATGCGGCGACAGTCTATGAAGAAATTGGTGCAAGAGTTTGGATTCCCATGTGCACCCTTTTCTGCACCAGCGATTGCTCTTAACTATTTGGAATTGCATGTGCGATTCAAGATTTGCGCATCTGGAACAAAGAGTCTCTTGTTGCAGAAGCATTTCAAATGTCTTATATTGGATAAAACAGGCTAAAGCAGGTTCCTATTTGCCATGTGCGATTGCACAGTTGGCAGTGATGTTGGCAGGGTGATTTTTCACTCGTGCTGAAAATTTTGCACGCGTAGATAAGCGCAGGTGCGATCGCACGTGTTTCCAGGCATGGACTGCAGCGACGTTGTAACTCGCTAAATGGGTCATAAATGGTTACGTACCCCATCCGAGAAGGAAGTAAAATAAATATATGTTTCTTCCTTTTGAAAAGAAATCATCAAATTTCCCTGAAACTTGTGCTGCTTTCAAGAATTGCCAGAAGAAGACACCAAGACCAAAGTAGTACAAAAAGAATGCCAAGAGAGAACACATGCTCTGTTAGTTAAAAGAAAAAAGATTCAATTTAAAATCAAACAGAATCTTATAGTTGTCATAGAAAGAACATGATGTAGAGAAGATATCCATATCACACAGAAAGCTAGCAATTCTACTCTAAACGATAGCATTCAAGTAATGAAAAAGAGGCGAAGATTAATTGAATGTTCGAATAGTACGTTTGACAGTGCATATAAGAGAGGCCACTGGCCTAAAGGGTCTACTTTATGAGATAACGTAGAGAGTTCAGTTCCTTTATGCCTCCAGTGGTGATTATAGCCCTACCAGTGTTCATACACATCCTGCCTAGCATTTTTCCTGACCTTTTCTGACATTTTTTCTTGGAAATGAGGGCACTTTTCGTGACTACATATCAGAAATACACAATATAATTCCTGACGAACCGGCATTACAGATAATGCTACCGACCGGTCAGTAGCGCCATCTGTAACACCGGTTCGTCAGGAAATACTAATGATGTCAATGCTGTACTTAATTACTAACTTGTAAGCAAATAAACGTTTAATGGCTTGTTTTGGCGTATGCATGTGTGTGCAATGTGTAGAATATCAACGGGGCATGGATTCATTTGCATGGATAATAAAACTTTCTTGAGCTTTTCTTGACTTTCTTCAAGTTTCAATAAAATTTCCTGATTTTTCCTGACTGTCCTAAAAAGCACAGCTTTCTCCTGACCGTATGAACCCTATCTACTGGCCTATGCTAGTAGATTGATGGGAAACGAGCCTCTAGCCACTGCTCGCATACCACGTCCCAAAACATCAGCGTTACTCAACCAGAAAAACGTTCTAAGCACACTCATTCTTAGTTATAGTAAGTTACTGTACACACATAAATTTCAAACTAGAGATACAATTTCCAAGAAAGAAAAGAGTACTTCTTTACCTTGACAAACTCAAGATGGAGACCGCATAGAACTGTGCCAAGGAAAAGTACAAGGGAAACAGCCTGATTGAAATTTATCCATTCAGGAACATTTATTCTCCTAGAATACAATGCAAATGGTGAAACTTGAATGCTATAAAATGCCAAGCGCAATGCTATTTGCTAGTTTTAGCATTGTTCAATAATTCATGATGATTTATGTGAAATGTTTGTGTCTGAGAAGATGTAACACAAACTACAAGCATACAGTAGAATGTAGTATTTGATAAGCATAACACAAACCTTGAAAACACCCATTGAGATATCAGCATGAGCAGCCAAAAAATGGAAAAGAAGATACCAGCATAAAAAGTCCCAGTAAACCGAAAAGCAACAGCCTCCTCAACAAACTACAAAATAAATTCGATATAAGAGAAATCATCCTTTTTCTGTTTTTGCAATAGAGTACCCAAGTGTGACGTCAAGAAAGTTCTATTTTAAAAACATTTTGATTTTTGGCTTTAAATGCTGTAAAAGCACTTTGACATAGTTACCTTTGAAAAATTTCAACTCGATCTGAATAATAATGATCGAGATGTAGGCAATTGAATGTTGACTTAGTTCTTATTAAATCACTGTGTTTTGACTCTGGTTCTAAAAGCTATACAGTGGATTTTTATGCCCAGTCATCAAATAACCATATTTCATCTCATTTTGACACCATTCGCCTAAAATTATCAATATACGCCTATTTTATGGTGCTCTTCACTCCAAATGGTCAAAATATAAAAATTCTAAAAATAAATTTTTATGACTTCATTACTTTGGTACTCTATCAAGTCTCTGGAAGCTTAAACTTGGCATTTTTTGATGAAATAGGTAACTAGAAGAACTTGGTAGCAGCTACTTCAGCAAAATAGGAAACTGTTGAAGAAAAGTAATAATGCAAATTGACGGCAATTGCTAAAAGCAATATGGAGATGTTGTTCAATGATCTTTCGCAACATTTACAATGCTTTTGGAAGTTCTTTGTTGTCAGCTGCTACATGTGTTAAGTGTTAATAAATTAAGTCATAAATAGACGATAAATTGGAAACATTCAAATTTAGAGACAAAAACACCCGTAGAGTATTTATCGTCAGCAACTGTACAATAAAATGTGAGGTCTAAGATAAAGAAAGGTTACAGCAATGTGAAGCAAGAATCCTGACATAAGCTCCAGAAGTCTAGCTAAAAGACGCCATCATAAAAGGTGATATGTGGCCAGTAATATTAAACTAATTGTGATACATGTAACGAGAATAGTGTGAGAATGTGCGTGGAATTGTGATCGTAACTCTCAGTGTCAGTTGGGTGTGTCATCACAGTGATAGTTGAGTTTGTATTGTGTGTACTCTCAGTTAGGCGTCAAGCATGCTGTATTAGTGTCATTGGTTAATAAAAGAAGCAGCACATTGTAATCAGGGAGTTCGTCGATTAAAGGAATAGATACTAGTCAGATCAGGTTGTTGTATTTTCTCAAGGGCTAGGCCCTCGGGCCTTGCCCCACAAATGCCTTTAGATATCCATATGAAAGAACCCATAAACGTTACATACAGAATAATGGCTATAAGGAAAAATCTTACGTTGTGCTCAGCGAATACTGCATATATCCCAGGCTCATCAAAGCGACATGTTGTTGAAAAGTCGTCACTTCGGTATACCTTGCCACCGTATCTCGACCAAGCTCCAATTTCCATATGCCTATAAAGTACAAATTGCAGTCTAAGCAGAATACCTTCAGAATACCTTCAGGATTATTTCATGCAATTGAAAATTGGAGTAATGGCAAATCTATGCAGCATTTTTCTACTCTGATTTTATTGCAACCTACCAGCTACAGAATATTTTATAAAGATGCGGCAGAGAAAGGCACTTACTTAGGACGTAATAAACCATATCTTCACAATAATCTGCTCCGAAATATTGGAGGCTTGTTCACTCTTACAAATATGACCAAAATTGAATTACCTAGCTTTCATTTTACATATATCATTCATTTACAAATTAAAAGTTTATCAAACGTTTTATTTATCAGGTAATCTACCTAAAGCCTGGCGCACACAGTGAGGATTTTGCTGAGCAAAGTTCCACGAATGAAACTTTCTTCAGCAAAATCCTCACCGTTTTCGGTCAATTTTTGGTGAGGAATTGTTCATTCATGACTGTGAGGAAAGTATCTAGCATGTTTGATAATTTCTGCCACGAATGAACAATTCTTCACCTTCGCGCTGCCAGTGAGGATTTTCCTCACCGTCTCCTTGACGGTAATCAAATATCAATATCAAAGTACAATGGGTGCACAGAGGCAGTTCAGGTCTGATGAGGAAAATCCGGTGAGGATTTTGCTGAGGAAAGTTTCATTCGTGGAATTTTGCTCAGCAAAATCCTCACCATGTGCGCCAGGCTTAAGGGAGAGTAGGCGTCGCAAACCAAAGAGTTACCGTATGCGACGGCCAACGTCTAATTTTGAAAACACTGATCAAAGACCAAATAAAATCAACATCTACTTACGCAACTGTGTCGTTCCATTTCATACAATATTTCTTTGATCGATAAAGCGTAGGGTAATTTTTCAGCTCCTATAAGGAAATGGTATGAATCTCAAGTGCTAGTGGAGGCATTATACATTCTATGGAGGTGGAAGTTAAAACACCTATCCTTAATCTACCATAACAGAATTCCTTTTCTGTAACCTGATTCCTTATGTGCTTGCAGTGCATGCTCTCAAGTGCCAATTTCACTGGGGGGTCCTAGTAGACAGGGGGTGGGAAAAAATTCCGAAGCTTAATAAATGGAGGGGTCAATATAAACAGGGGAGTTGGAATTTGAGAAAAGGCTTTACATGATTATACAAGGACAGAAAGAACTAAAACAGGTTGTCATAGAGCATACAACTAAAATAGATACAGCAGTACGCTATTTTGCCACGAAAATCCGGCGTAAACAGTACTAACAAAGAAAGGAAATGAAATGAGGGGCTTGTAAACATAGTCAATTCCTAAAATTAATAACGGGGGGTCCTAATAAGGTCCGCGGAGTTGGAAAAAAGTCGAAAAGTTATTAAGCGGGGGGAGGGACGTTTATCTGGCACCTGAGAGTACTCTTGTCTCATTTAACTAAGATACATTGACAGCCACATCCACATTGACAACCATCAAACCCTGGCCCTAGAAGACTTGTTTAAAAACCGGAAAATATCAATTGGTTATAAGAGACCAACCTGGAAACTACACTTTTGAAAAGTGTTTACTGTTTGTAACCCTGTGATGCTGATATTACTAGAATGGGTTGGATGATAGAAATCTAACCAATACGTCTTTACATGTTCTATTAGCCATTGAAAAATACAGACAAAGCAATATCAGCACAATTCTTTGTTTCATATCTTGTAAATCAAAACCCCAAAAATGGGGAGGGCAAGGGATACATGAGCCCCTACTTTCTACATAGCCTTTCCATATGCACAAAGAGATTACTGTTCTTTTGCAGCATAAATAGCAACCTTTTCTTTGTGAAAGCGTCTCTGAATATATGTATCTCCTCCTAACTTCTTGCGCAGGGGTCAGAATCCTTTTGGTCTCAGAGAGCCATTATAGCTTCATATTGCAAAATGCAACTCCTTGAGAGCCATTAAATATTTTTTTAAACAGTAAATACCACTAAATTCATGTATTATTGTTATTAGAGCATGTTTTGCAGCGAATGAAAACATGTCAGGTACGACTTTTTGTGTGAGCCAGAGAGTCAGATATGGTCATCAAAAGAGCCATATTTGGCTCGCGAGGCATAGGTTCCCGACCCCTGTTCTATGATGATTCTGGCGTTCCTATAGAGTTCATTAGTGATGACGTCATAACAATCTATTTTTAGAAATTTCATACTCTAGATAGTATTCAGATTCAATTCAATAAGAACACTAGGTGAAACAAAACGCAGAATACCAAGGCAACGAACATACGTACAATGATATGATCAAATTTGATATCAACAGTCTTTCCTTGCATGAGCATTGGTGGCAGTGTTCTGGTTGAAATGATTCGACTAATGATCACAGCGTCATATTGGAAATAACAGTACACATCGTTGCTGAAAGGAATGTCAGAGAAAAACAGATGAAAATCTTACCAGCCTTTAGAAGAAAATGTATTTAAAAGAAAAAGTTTTGAAAGCTTTCGAGGTCACTCACAATTTAGCACAGTTCTGCATCTCTGCAAACATGGGCATAGCCAAAGAGGGTGTGCGGAGGTGTGCTTCACCCCCAATATTTAGCTTGTTGGCACATTTGCCAAACATCAATAGTGCTCGTCAACGTTTTGTTGTTAATAAAACTCAAGGAGAGTTCTATTTGTAGGCAAATCGGACTTCGAACTAAGTCTGTTTTTTCGGAAAATTGGGGTTGTTTACCCAACCAACAATTTTCTCTAGCCTTGCTCGTCTGCAAAAGAGGAATGTTTAAACTATGAACGCGATTGTCTCAAGTCTTGCAAATCCCTGACTTTATCTGTTGACTGGAGAACATCAGGTAAAGAACATCATGGCGAAAGAAAAAATTGGTAAGAGACAGGTGTGATACGTTGTAAATATTGCACAACCACCGTCAAGTGGTAGGCCTGGCTTCCTGAAAACATAGAAGGATGTTAAATTTAGGGGGCTGCAAATTGTGCACCCAAAAGAGCAGATGTTTGGAAGCAGTCAGAAACTTGCTATTGCTCTCTCAGAAAAAGTTCCCTGAGTGAAATAGCCCCTGCTTAACTGAAAGCGTACACCTCCCTGCACCTTCTCCTACACCTATGACCGTAAAGAAAATCTGATTGCTGAAATCATACTCTATGAACAACCGACAGTAAAGTTTTTCAATGACCCTAATCGCAGCAAACGAATAACTGTGTAATTTACGATTCGGGCCTTTGCAACGCTATATTAACGAAGGTCACGTCTGAATTGACTATCAAGAATTTATAAATATAGAGGTTTTACCTTTTTAATGGGCAGGTTGTGGGCTTCTTGAAAACCAAAGCGAACTTCGCTAGATCATTAGGATTTGGGCCTAGCTGATCGACGACGATATTTGACACAACAATATAGCCAGGATCTTAAGAAAAAAGAATACTGCAGCTGTAAGCATAATTTAACATGCATGTGGATGCCAGCACGCACGCAAAAACGCAAAAAAGAGCACGCTGATACAGATACATAGAAGATGCAAATAGGCACAGAACTGCTTACACATTTTTTGATGAAAGATTCCTTCATGGTATGTAACCATTTTGCCCTGGTCTCTATACTAATTAGAACTCACTCTTCAATTGGAATCTCTGTAACCTTTCTAGCATTCGTACTTTGAGCTGTAGCTGGTAAATCTAACTCATCTACTTTAAGGTAAGCTCGCTTCAGATGTACAGGCTTATACAGTAGAGACCCGCATGAAAGAGCCTGTTTTTATGATGGATTTCGTGTTTTTGATTTAAAAACTCATGAGTAGAAATTTTCACAGGCTGTCTTTGCTTTTCAAGTTGCACAATATGGGATGTGATTATTGAACAAGAATTCTGACTTTAAAATGTCCTCAAGAATCGTCAAGAATTCTTTTGCTGAAAACACTGTCAATCCATGCAAGACATGTGCTGTATATAAGAACCTTGTTAAGAATCTTACAGGCTGGAATTAAAAGTACCAATCCATTAACTAAGAGCCCATTTAAGCTGCTCAGGGAAAGCCCAGGTTCTTTTATGCGGGTTTCTATTGTAGTAACAGTAGACTTAAGTCAATATTACGTAAATTTGGAAATAAAATCAGTATTTAATTTTTGAACTTACGTGGGTAATTTGGCTCAGTATAATTCCACTTCAGTATAAACCCAGAGTGTTCAATAGTGTCATCAGTTTTCATCTTTATGGTAATAGAGTTCAGTGAGGAACGTATTCCAACCGGAATGGTAGTTCCACATACTCGCCTGATAGATTTTGAATTGACACTTGCACCGTCGAAGAATTCAACACTGTCATAAAAGCACTGCTTGTCGTACTCCATGTTCAACACATCAAAACTTATCGATACAGCGTATTTTACAGGAACAGTGATATGCCAAATGCAAGTGATGCCAGCGCTGTAGTTGCCAGGATAACCAGGGGAAGTGATATTTCCACTCATTGNGTGGTATAAAGCAATTTACTTCCACATATCTTAGGGTCTGCAAAAACAAATTATCATACCTGTTATATTTGCTTGTGCACCAGGGGCGGTGCCAGCCTTTCAGACTGGATGAGGGGATTTGGGGTGCCACACCCTAAAATTACGACGCGATTTTGTTGCCACACCCATTTCAAGTTCTTACTTAAGGTCCCTCACCTCAACCTTAACATTTTCTCATCGAATTTGGCCGAGTTAGAAAATTGGTCTTGGCGAGAAATGGCGGGGGGAGGGAAGCCCCCAGTCCCCGTGTCGCCACCCTTGTGTACACGCCTTGTTTTTTAAAAAAAAATTTGCATCTAGCCTATCATTGACGCTTTATTTTGTCACTACTTTAGCATTAGAGCTTTCTTAAGCAACGATCGCCCTATCTAATAGAGATCATTCCATGACACAACGTGACGATAGAAGCCGGTAAAGTGTAAATGGGGCCCTAGGAAAAATGCAATGGTCATTAAAAGCTGCATTTACATCTATAGTTATTACAATTGTTGGTCAAGAAAAGAAGATAAGTTGTTGGACGAAAGCGAACATAACATACAAAATGTTTTATACGCAGATAATTTGAATTTAGCCTGTGAACTGTCTGAAGTCTCTAAAATTCAGCACTGAATTTTCTACATTATCTGAGCAGTAGAGCATTTTTTCCTATAAACTACTTTCTTATAAAAAATAACGTGTATTATCAGATATTAGAAGTAGGCTGATTTCCATTCAGTAGTAACGTAAAACTTATCAGGAATCAGCTGCCTGAACTCAACTTTTCTAGCAATAAAAAGACACAATGCAAATGAAAAGAAACAGAGCTTTCTAAGTGAGACAATTGATCAGTTAGTGATCTGAAATACACAAACCATTCACAGATCGTCTAGTTCTTCTTTCATTGGAAGACTTCTTAGATTTTGATCCAAAATGTTCCTTAGGCTGCAGCATCCTCAGACTTCTCCTCACTCTGAGATTAGAATGCAAGCTTGGGTACTTACTGGGTAAGACATCTGAAATGATCAGAATTGCAATGCATTACTTGGGGCATCAATTGCAAGGCGTTTACATCGCTGAGCTATGACTTTTCTGATGCTTGACAAACTACAAATTACCGGCATCCATACTACTACCAGAAGATATACAATCAACAGAATATCAAAAAAGTCTTTATCTTTATAAAGTTCTCATTGTTCCCTTCTGTAGGACAGCCCTGCGCCTATCTATTGCAATCACGGGCGTAGCTAGAAGGAGGGGTGTGTAGGGGTATAGCACCCCCAAATTTTGGTAATCTCGTCGGTAAATTTAAATTCAATGACTTTCGTAATGACTGTATATTTTGCCTTGAAATAGTCAAAAGAGTACTAAAAATATCCTCTCTCGCATTATCCACCCTACAAAAATACGGAACTCTTGCAAAGAAAACGCTTCTGTACGTAAGTTCACGCATCTGTCTGTATATGCACATCTTTATCAGTTTCTGTAGGTAAACTATTGTCTTACACCCCTCCCAGAAAAAGAGATCATGCGACGTCACAGATTGCAATATACATAGTAGGGAAGTATTTGGCTGCAGCTTTTGCTTAATGAAATGCAATGTTATTCAACACAGGCAAAGCAATACATAGTTGATTTTTTATTCCTCTGCTACGCTATAGGAGCATTTTCTCTGTTAAAACTGTCCACTTTTATTGAAGATTAATAAATTCGCTTTCAGCAACAAAAATATAGAGTGTATTTTATATGTGGGGGCATGTGTTCTACGGGGCACCATCACGAACAAAAAGAGACGGTTCGGTAAGCTGAAAAGGCATGTGTTCCTGGAATGCTTGAATACTTAGGGCAGATGTTCCTGTACTCCCGATCCCTGTATCAATTAGCTATACACAAACACAAGAAGTAAAATAGATGAGATCTTTAAAATAGATCTTACTAGTTGCGTTACTATGGCAATGGATGTCATAATATGAATGGTCCCTATGATCCTTCCAAGTGGCTGGCAATGAGTCCAGGTTTCGTGGAAACTTGTTGCTTATAACAGAGTCGCATCTTATCGTGGCATATTCGATCGCTGTCAAGACATAGAGCAGATATTGTTACTAGTTGCAGAGGAGATATTAAATCTCTGGACAGTTATGGAGGAGATATTTCAATTACTACTTGTTGTAGAGGAAATAAACTATCTCTGTAAAGAGATGAATGTTTCTCTTTCATAGGTGCTAATACCTGGAATGGCTTCTCAACTCAGAGAAAGCTGGCATCATCCTTGTCTAACTTCAAAAATTTCATGTAGCAGATGGCTATTTTTAAAACACAATTTTAATGAAACGCAATTTTCTTTTATCGTTCATATCTATTCTAGGCACTAAAGAGGTTTTTCGTATTTTAGATAGCTTAGGGCTAAGCTTGACTTTTGATTATGTTCTTAAGATTACTTTACTGGATTTTCAATCAGCATGTTTATTTTATAATTTATGATATCGAGGGGCCCGTCTAAACTAGCAACGCCAAAGGGTTAACCTCCTACAATGTTTGAAGTGAAATGAAAACGGAAAATATCAGGAAAATGTTACAATATGTCTCCAGTGAACTTTGAAGCAAATTAGGTACAATCTATATATCCGCCATGCATCAACACTAAAAAACCTGTACGTAATAGCCGTAGATTTGGTTAATGCACATTACATGCATAAAAAGATAGATATAAGTTTCTATGGATTCTGTCCTCTGGAAGCTTTTACTTATAAACAACACTTCCTGTTAATAAAATGCTCGCAAGTAGCAGTTGCGAAGAAAACATGGACATTTGACAAGAGCTGAATGTATATAATTGATTTGAAGGTTAATACTATTATCTAGTCCCCCCAATTATATTCTGCCCTCAATAATTTTCAGATTAAGCCTATGTAAATTTTCACACAGTAACTGCCAACATTTTCGACCAGTTGTATTTTCGGAAAATGTTTTGCTCTCCCAGTAGTTTGGTGTCCGAAAACTATGGGACGTGTGCAAAGCCTTTCATACTCCAACATGATTTACATCTGAAAATATAAATTCTGAAATGTTACCGTCCATTACTTTGGAAGATGGTATACACGATTTTTTATAAGAAACACGCTCTCTGGCTTCAGCCTGAATGTTTCCTAATATTTTGTCAAATCTAGGTTTAAATGCTTCTTAAATTTAAAGACATTCAATGACAATAACATCCCAGATTAGGCAATTGTGGTGCAAGAAAAAGGAGGCTCAGGTTTTGTGAGGCAAGTAATGGATGTTCATTCTATCTTCTTGCTAGTTTGATTAAAAATTTACTAGTAAAAGCAGTTTTTGCAAGTCATTATTTGAAACTCAGCTCGCCTATGTTACTTAATTTTTGCCTAATTTCAGCCTCATGTTCTTTATAGACATGTTTCTTATAAAAGAACGAGTAGTATGGATATCAGGATCAATAAAATGATTATAGCTTACCAAGGCCATCTAGGTACTTATTGACAATCACTGCAGTTTTGTTTTGCGCATAATAGGCACTCAAATCGAACAATGACTTTTCCATGGCCTGGATTGCTTGCACGGCAGCGAGGTCGTTTGCTGAGTAGGTAAGCCATGTCTGTCGCTTCTGTTTTCATAGCATGAAAGGGTGAAAATGAAAAAGGTGCATATAGCTCATCATAGTAATACAATGAAGAACGTTCTGAAAGCAAGGTGAATACAATTTGAAAAGGTAAGTCATGAATGAATGGGCAACCACGAAACAGGCTTGTAGGGATAAAATGGTAGTTTAATTTGAGCTTTTCCTTTATTAATTTATATATATATATATATATATATATATATATATATATATATATATATATATATATATATATATATATATATATATTTATGTCCAAGAAAGCGCTCACGCATTTGAGTTTTAAGGCTAATTTTCTCATAACGAAAGTCTTCCTAGTCAGAGAGATAGTTTTAAACCTAGCATTAGATCTCGCGATTGCAATCACAGTCAAAACTCATTTAGCAAACTATGTCAAAGTAGCTAAAATTGATAGTTTTTGAGTTTTTGAAACAATTACAAGCAACTTCTTTGTAATTTCAACCTGCTTCAGCATCGTTGAAAGAGTTATCAGTGCAACTTACCAAGTACACAATTGTTCGATAAATAGAAGAGAGTATTATTGAGATACTTGCAGTTAAACTCTGTTTTAACTAGCTGTGCGTCAATAATTGTGCTCGAAGCAACACTAGTGGAAAGTCAATAATGCAATATTGAAGGACATTTTAAGTAGCGAGAAACTATTAAAGCTCATATACTTACATCTTTAGCAATGTTCAGCAAATCTGTCGTAAAACTGTCGATCAATAATTCCGAGAACTTTTGTCCCGTTTTTGAGTTGAGTAATGACGAGTCATATTCTACCAAAGCTGTAATGCAATAATTGGTTAACAGGTAATCAAGACTGAAGTCGAAAAGTAAAAGGTAGGACTGAGGTTGATATAAACAAATTGAATCCATGCAGCTAGGTTGCTCTATGACCTCAGTTGGAAGTACCATTTGAGTGAACTTTCAAAGAAGTTAGCAAGAACTAATGATATATTTTTGATGGCCTTGTCAAGCACCAGAATAGAACTTTGCAGGAAATTTTATCCTGTTTTGTGTCACAGCACAAGGACGACTGGGATAATTAGGTTAGTTTAGCTGTTTATGCATATAATACAAGTTGTCATGATTCCACCGGGTTCAGTCCTTACAAATTGGCTTTTGGTAAAGACCTTCGCACACCACTAGCGCTAGAATTAGACCTCCCCTTAAAGAACCCCAGTAGTCAGTCTGATTACAGCAGATCAGTCCGTAGTGCAATGCATGACATTGAAGTAGCAGCACAGAACAAGCTCGTCTCAAACAAACACGTAGCTATGATTCTTATCGTCGAAATTGGGTACAATTTCCTTCTGGCAGCTCTGTTTGGTTGTGACGTCCTAAGACATGGAAATTTGGTGGCACGTGGGTTGGTCCTTATGAGGTTTTGTCCTGCAAGGGGGTTATATACAAGCTAAGGTCTAAGGAAGGGAAGGAGGTTGTAGCACACCATAACAATCTTAAAGATTGTACTATTCCAGCAGACAAAGGAGTTCCTTATTGGCCAGTACCCGAAAACCCGGACATCAACATAGTAGTGGGAGGACCCCCTACCCCTCAAGGAAGGGCACTTGAGCAACCCCAGGTACCACATTGTCGTGCTCTTCGGTTGAGGCAAAAAATTTCACCCTCCTTTGAGGTTTGGAGATTTTGTGAGCCACTAATTTACAGGGAGAAGGTGTAACACAAAATAGTTTCTTAAAATGAATGGACATTATATTGAGTATTTCCTCTATACCCTATAATATTAGAACAATTGTAAAACACTAGTAGTCTGGGAATTGAGAAGTAGAGTAAGGACACATATTTGCGTATTCTCTTGCGTCTCAGCCTTGGAACCATAATCACGCTACATATTTCTCAATATAAGGTATCTTCTACCGACCAGTGTGTGTTCTAGTTTCCTTGTATAACTCACTATTTTCCTCTTTCCTACAGTATGGAATTATTGTTTGGGTCTTTCCTATGATATCCACATTAAACCAATATATTATCTGCAAAAAAAGTTGTTTGATCTATTGTTTTCAAGAATTTTACATCTCCGTCTACGCCAACCTTTTCTGAATTAAAAATTCTTAAGTTATGTGAGTTATTTCATCTCAAGCTACTTATCTTTGTGTATGAATCTGTTCATCTAATTTCTCCTATATTCTTCCACAACTTCTTCGTAACTTTGACCGCTGTTCAATAGTATGATACAAGATAGGCTCGTAAGGGCGATATTTTTATGACACATAAGAATACTTTCCAATACGGTTAAGATCAATTAGATATGCAGGTGCTAAATCCTGGAATGATATTCCATCCAGTATCAAACAGTCTACTTCAGTAATGACTCTCCCATGGGATCTAAAGTTACACATTTTCTC
>OLMO02000001.1:4582722-4607637 GCA_900291935.2 Cassiopea xamachana | reverse complement strand
ATATATATATATATATATATATATATATATATATATATATATATATATATTATATATATATATATATATATTATATACATATATATATATATGTATATATATATATATATACATATATATGCATACTACACGTGAGTAGGCTACCATAATTCTAAACTTCGCTGGGGCTCGACTTTCTAAATTTCATGGTCTAAATTTCACTGGGGTACCACATGTCACAAGATCATCAGGACTTGCAAAGACAATCCTGCAAGGCACAGTACAAGGAGGAAGAAGGAGAGGCAGACCAAGAAAGAACTGGGGAGACAACATCACAGAATGGACAGGATTACAGCTCAGGAACACACTAAGAGAGGCAGAAGATAGAGAGGGATGGAGGAAGTTGGTTGCCAAGTCTTCTCGTGGTGCCCCACGGTCATACAGACTACGGGACATAGATAGATAGACCACAGTCCGCTAGTGTTCGAATCCTTGCCGGAGCACAAATTTAGAATTGTGATAGTCCACTCACGAGTAATATAGACGCTCTGTCGGTCATTGCCTACTGAATTAATATACTCTTGGCTCTGACGAAGGCAATATGCCGAAACAGAATAAACCTTGCCCTGGCTGTGGTGAAGGCCCTAGCTAAGAACGACCTTAGTAAACATTGATTATTCCACTGCGCCTCTGTGGCACAGTAGAATAGTCAGTGATTCTCTGGCCATTCAGCTGGCGGCGTAGTGGCTAGAGCGCATGCTTCCCGTGTGGATGGTCTACGACTCGAGTCCGACTCGATGCCCTGACTGAATGCTCGCTCACCGTTCACCCAGCAGCAAATGGGTACCTGGTCACCAGATAGGCGGTTATCCCGCCCAATTGGGCTGGTTTCTTTTGTGGCTGAGCGGCCTTTTACCGTTGGGCGGTTGTGCGGTTTTTGGGCTGGTTTTAGGATTCTGAGTTTTCTGTAAAATTTTGAGTCAAAAAGTGATAAAAATGCTGACAAACCAGTGTGGATAACGCACATATATCATGATGAACAATGAAAACTAATATATGTCCTCTCAAAAGAACGACTCCCTGAAAAATCAGCGGTTTTATTTCTTTGTTATTTTAATTTTACCAAAGCACGAAAAAGCGGCAACATTCTTTTCACATACTAAAAGCTTTTTCGTCCGACACTCACCAGAGTATGAAAACGTCGGGAAGTGACCTAAAGGTTAACCGAAATATATATCCAGATGCGGTTACATGTGGTAGGATACGTCTAATTGGCCCCAAATGTGACCAATTAGGACCTATTAACAATGCTTACTTGAAGAGGCCCAATGAGAAAACAAACTCTTTTTGTCTACACAAAACTGGGTTTTGAGTCTTGATGTAAACAGATTCCAAAACACTTAAATGAAAAGAAGATCTTGCTTGCCCAGTGATCAGAAAATTGTCGTCTGTATGTTTTGGCGCATTTTTTTACTTGTTGTTTTTACATATACGAGGTGGCTGCTCTCTTGCGGCAGTACTTTTCTTCCTGATGCTCGTGGGGACATATTGTTTTATTCTGTCAGCTAGTCTCTGCGTAGTGCGTCCTACGTACCGAGCTTCACATCGGCACGAAAATTCATAAACTACACAACTTTTTTGAGTGGTAAGAACGCAATCTCTTTCAGCAGATAGTAGCATAACTCTAGTGTTGTAAACCACACGGGACTTCACAGCATAGTGACAAGATGTAATGGCTTTAAGAATTTGATTTTCAAACTTTGCCGAAACATTACCAATCCAAGGCAATTTTAGGTATACCGGGCACTTCTCAGGATCAAATGTTTCTTCTGCTGCAAAGTAGGCTAATTTTTGGTTGATGCAAGAAAGTAGAACATCTGCTGGTTATCCGTTTTCGATGAGTAGTTGTTTTATTTTGTCCAGCTCTGGGCCTAATTTAGCTTTAGAGCAAATCATAAGTGCCCTGTGAACTAAAGTTTTAATAAGGCTAATCTTTCTCGTCTTTGGGCTAAAGGAATTCCAACGTTTTCATACTCTGATGAAAGTCGGACGAAAAAAGCTTTTAGTACGTGGAAAGGATGTTGCCACATTTTCGTGCTGTGGTAAAGTTCTGTATTACCAACAGATTATGTTTTAATTTTGCTTAATTGTATGTAATTAAATATATATATTGTTATAATTAAATTAATTTTTAAAAAAATGAAATGTAACGCCTAGTTTCCATATAACTTTCTAGTACCAGCGACCCACCGGTGACTCACCGGCGACTCACAGGCGACCCACCGGTGACTCACCGGCGACTCACAGGCGACCCACCGGCGACTCACAGGCGACCCACCGGTGACTCACCGGCGACTCACAGGCGACCCACCGGTGACTCACCGGCGACTCACAGGCGACCCACCGGTGACTCACCGGCGACTCACAGGCGACCCACCGGTGACTCACCGGCGACTCACAGGCGACCCACCGGTGACTCACCGGCGACATTGAATTCTTTAATGGAAATACTTCATTTAAACTGCCGGCGACCAACCGGCGACCAACCGGCGACCAACCGGCGACCAACCGGCGACCAACCGGCGACCAACCGGCGACCAACCGGCGACCCACCGCAGACATCGAAAAAAAGTTGAAACTTGTTCAACTATTTTTCCATTGCGGTGCCAGCGACCTCGAAACGTTTATATGGAAACTTGACTGCGGTAGGTCGCCGGTGGGTCGCCGGTGGGTCGCCGGCAGTTAAGAACTTTGATTGGCTTCAATAGTACTAAAAATGGCTTTCATTTCAGTTTTATTTTAAAATTCTCTATGGAGGAGAGCTCATCTCCAGTGAGTCGCCGGTGAGTGAAAAGTATATGAAAACATTCTTCAGTAGCAATGTCGCCGGTGGGTCGCCGGCACTGGAAAGTTACATGGAAACCAGGTTTAATTCTCAGAGCTCTTTTTACATCAAAAACTAACTTTTTCAAGAATAGAACCTACAGAAAAGAACAAATTAAGTTAATGCTTTCGAATCAAATACAACTTTGCATTGAATTCACTAGCATACATTTAAGTTACGAAATGGGAAAGTGGGCGAAATATGGCAAGCGCTTTAACGCTGAATGGGAAAATGACATAAAACTAAAATATTGGATTGTGCGAGTGCCTCGACTTTTGCAAATCCACCATTTTTTGTCATTACGGAGAATTATGCGCTCATGCTGAAACAGAAAAACATAGAAAGAATGCTCTAGGATGCTCTAGTTATAAATGACAAGATATTTATGGCATTTTAGTTGTTCATTGTTTTCATATCCAAAAAAGAATACTGATATTGGTGCTACCTCATATTGTTTGTATGCTGCTGGGTATACATCACTATCCTTGAGTCTTGCAACTCAAAATCTACCTTTTGCCACTGCAGAACGTTTTAGAAAAAGGTTTTCTAGATAAAACTTCAACAGTAGATTCGTTTCCTCAACGACACTGCTCATAAATGCAACTCTAAGCCCCAGAATGATGTTAATTCACAGAACTTGCACAAGTACTATTTGGGAGGGTTTTGGGGTGTCTTTGCGTGATTGTGGGCGGATTTTGGGCTGGTTCTAACTTGGATTTGTGCGGGAAGGTGGAAAATCATCTGGCAACACTGATCTGGTGGTAATACTGGGGAGATAAAGGCGGCGAGGAAAGGAACTGGCCACCCTACCTCACATGCCATTGGCTCAGGATAAGTGTCCTCTCTAACAGGCACTTCCTTACGTACGAAATCATATGCGACTACCTTTACTTTTCTATCATATGTCACGCATCATTGCAATGCCGAACACAAAGACAGGAAAGACGTTTTACAACAAACAAACACTATCTGAATATAAGTTCATTATGTAGTTTGATTACAAGCTGAATTCAAAATGTGTGTGTAATATGGAGTACCATTCCTGGTGATGAAATATTGTTAAGGATTGCTTTTGATGACAAAAACCTACCTCATACAGCCATATACCACTTCCATATTTTCCCGTCAAAAATGCAATGGCTATCCAAATCAACAGTATTTCGCTAAAATCTATTCTAAAATCGAAGAAAACAATTTCAGTAATCCAGTGAGATAGACCAAAAGGCAATTCTTGTGTGTTTTAAGATCAATAAAAGGACGCACGTCGTATCTCTTAGGTCCGTTCTACGTGCTGCTCACACAGCTATAAACGCAAAGCAGTAAGTTGTTTGGATATGTCTAAGAACCAATATCTAGAAGGTTTCTAGATTGCATTCTTGAGCATTGAATCTGTTATCACTCTAATAAAATCCTATTTAAACAACAAATTATCTCTTTATAAAGTAATACTTTTTCACGAATTTGAGAACGCAACACTAGATGAGAACTTAAAGAAGAATTAAATTGCCCTCATAAGCACTTACGACGTAGCTGAAAGTTGTGTCAATGATGATGATACTAAGAGAGGATAACGGAATCACTTTTCACATGTTGGAAATAGGCATTACTAGGGCATTTTACCAGCCCTCTGTTTGTTGTAACTCCCCGGCTATTAAGCCTTACACTTTCTCCAACCTCCCCTGACTATTAACACCCTCTTCTATTCCGGACTGGAGAGTATAAAAATCCAACTGTACCTCTCTATGTAAAACTTTCCGAGGATGTATATTGTGTAAGGTTCGGAAATGTAATTTGCTGCCGCGTCAGATAGTACGTAAACAAATGTACTTAGCGGATTTCCTTGAAAATTGAAACAGCTAATGATTGTTGTGGCTGCAAAAACAACGCCAATTGCATCTCCACCGTGATCTAGAATCTCTCCGAATGGTCCACAACATCCTCTTAACCTCGCTAGTACTCCATCCAAGTTATCACATACAAGCCACAGGAAAAACCCAAATGCACAGAAAGATACCATACTTCTGAAACCCTAAGAAAAGTAAAGCGTAACCACATTACAAAAGCAGTAACAATAGCATTTCAGTCACAAACGTAAGTAACGTGTACACAAGATGGTGTAAAATTGGAGGGATGTAGAATTTCTTACCGAAAGAGCAAAGATATTTGGGTAACAGCCAGAAAAATTGCCATTGCTGTTCAGCAACCTCCCCCCGGTCTCCCTCCCGCCTCCTATACGTATGAACGTAAGTGCTGTGTAAATACATTGTATCACTTATCCATGCTTGATTACATTATACTATATTATATTATATATTATATTATATTATATCATATTATACTATATTATATTATATTATATTATATTATATTATATTATACTATATTATATTATATTTTGTAAAATTTTTCAAGGATGTATATTGTGTACGGCTCAGAAATGTAGTTTATTATATTACATTATATTACATTATATTATATTATATTATATTATATTATATTATATTATGTTATATTTTATTATATATTATATATTATGTTATATTATGTATGTTCATTTTACAATTATTGCCATTTCATTATTTAAAAGCGACATATATAGATAAAAAGAATTCACGCACACTACAAAAAAATTGCTAAAAGAAAACAGATTTAATATACACATTAAAATCAAATTTCTTGGCATCATCGGGAAGTGTCTGCGAATGTGGCAGTAGTAGGTTGTAAACGTTATAAAAGCTGCATTTTCAAACAAAGACCTCCTTCATAAAACTAAGATTTAGGCCCTATTTCTTTAGTAATTGCTGTCATCAACAATACTTAGGAATAACTCTAAGTTATCTTTGCTCGTAAAATTTACCTCTTCATTGCCGATGCAAGAGTGATAAGCAGCTAGTATGCATGTGGTATATGAAGAAAGAAGCCCAAATAATGATACTGCATTTGGTGACAGTCTACGCGGAAGCTTCTCAGCAATATACTTGCACGCTCCTGGAAATTCCATGATAGAATGTCCTTCCGATAAATAGCGATGTGCGTGCAAATTCTTGATCATTTCTGGTGAAAGAATCGCCATTTTGACCTTTATACGTGACAGCAGTGTGCTAAAAACGAGGAAAAGATAAGGTCAATTTCGTGACAATATCAAGCGATGAACAGTTAAAAAACCCTAATTTGCTAGATATTTGCTTATTATGCATAAATGGAATTTTATCACGGTGGACCTTAGTACTGCACGAAAAAGCGGCAACATTCTTTTGAGATACTTAGGAAGGTCAATTTCGTTACAATATCAAGCGATGAACAATTGAAAAACCCTAATTTGCTACATATTTCTTTATTTTACATAAATTTCGTTTTTCCGTTGGTTCTCTGCTTAGTGTAGTTACTTTTGTACGGGAAATGAACTGAAAAAAATAAGTCTGAAACCCAAAATTGTAATATCACGGACAATTGCACGGCAGGCTTCACAAAGCAACATACACGTTTTCACTTTATAACAAACTTAGCTCAAGGCCTAGTACTAAAAGTTTCTTAATTTTTGGCCACATTTTAGATCCAAAAGTTTCTTGACAGTTTCTTAATATACTGAACTACACTGTTGTGAAAGGGTACGCAGAATGTGAATGTAGCAATTATTTGTCCTATAACAAACAAAATGCGTCAGTCGAGTCAAATTGTAAAGTAATGTCATATTCACATTGTTTTGACACAGCATTACATCGAACCAGGCAACGATTTCAATGTGTTGCCTTTTAGAATCGTGCCAAGTAACTCCAATTCATTCTATGATCAGCCAAGTAACCCCAATTCATTCTACTGAACAGCAAGTTTTGCCAGCCTATACCATTATGTTGCAAAGTGAACAAATATCAAATGAGTTTGGCAATTTTTGTGTAAAAAACAAACATTTAAGAAAAATTTTCACCAATTTAGCTTAACAAGGGGGGCTGCGCCCCCTCAGCTCCCCAGGACCACAACCCCGATCTACCCCATCTCTTTCTATTGGCTGCTCTCGATCATACTCATTCTACCAAAAAGAATTGACGATCAAATCTCTTCATAGCCGTCCTTGAATGTTTGCCATCTTGATTTGTATGTGAAAAATGCCTACGCTTTTGTATAGGTTGCTGAGCTGATAGCTCAGAACGCTCGCACACTGTGAGGATATGTTCACTTGTGAAGGAAATTATTCAACATGTTGAATATCCTGCGCTAACACCTCAAGTGAAGGACAGCACACAACAGGCCACCGCACACTAGATGAAACAGCTTACGCACACAGTTACGAATGCAGCTCAGCTGAGCTGACAGCGCAAGTGTGCGCTGGGCATTAAATAAATGAGAACAATAGCCAGCTCAGTTCTGCATAGATGCCGGCAAAGTTACCGGCAAGCAGAGTGTTTTCATATAATTTTTGTCGTTGCGGCAGCAAGTACTATGCCGTAAGGATAGAGGAAAGTTAAAATAACTCAACTTTTCGGGTTGGTTGCGGCACTTGAATTATCATGGCTACGGCTACCGGCGGCACTTGCTAAAGTGGTTTCCATATAATTTGCGATGGCTGAGGCTGCCATAACCAACAGTACAGGCACGTTGAAAAGTGTTTTCCATATAATTCTAAGGTCCCGTTTACACGGAAACGGTTCCGAGTGGAACCTTACCAGTACTGTACGGATAGGCCTCGCGTTTACATGGGAACTGATGGAACCGTTCCAGACAGAACCGCTAGCGGTACGAGAACTGGTCTACCTAGAAGTAGGTTCCGCAAGGAACCGGATCAAAAAGTTCTCATGTAAACACCCAGAACCGTACTCGTCAGGTACACTTAGAAACAAAGCAAAGGGAAATTCGACTGACGATAGCTGACGATAACTGAAAAATGTGCTCGCGAAGAAAATTTTGGGTAAGGCTTCAAAGAACATGCCTGTGATGGGAAAACTTTGTCAAGAATTTTTCTTGTTCCTGATGAAAGGAGAAAGAGGCTGTCGTTTGGAACTGTTCATGTGTGAATACATGGAGAGGACCTGTTCTGCCCCGAACGGTTCCAAGACATCATGTAAACGGGAAGCCTATCCGTACCTACACGGAACAGTCCCATACAGAACCGTTACAAAGTTCCATGTAAACGCAGCCTAAATTTCGTTACCTACGGTACAGGCAAGTGCCGCCGGCACCTTACGGCATCTTACGGCTATATGGAAACCAGTATTAAACGATCATTGCAACTTAAAATTTCTGCCACTTCATCACTTCCTGAGGTGATTTCCTTCTCTGCCATTTTAAAAACTAACAGCATACTGCGCCTGCGCCAGATGTACGATTGAGTAAAACAGCATTCTACTTCAGAAAACGGTGTCGCAATGACGTTCCGAGACAAGTTGCAAAAGAAATTGCCCCGTGTAACACTACCTTAAAAACTATGACAGCTGCCTGTTTGGTCAAACACAACCTCCTGACTTGAGTGGATGTCTTGTATCTCGTCTTTTCCTTGCGTGCTGCAGCGTTTCTCAAATAGTGGGGCGCGATGCAATGCTATAAGGGACACGTATGACCCCTCTAGCATTGCAGGCAGGTATACATATACAAGTTTTATATATAATGGTCTTATTTATTTCGAGTGGGGGGGGCGGGGAAATTTCTCTCTTTCCATAGGGGGCCTTGCAAAAAATAATTGAGATGCAGTGGCATACTGGTAAGCAACTGTAGTTCTTGAGGGATGTATGTTGTTCGATCACAGCATAAAGATCAGTGATGAAAACAAGTTTTTCAAAACGGCTCTCTCCGAGTCAAACCCCTAGATCCCAAGCTTCATCTCGCTGCTCTCGCAAGAAAGTTTGCACAAGAAAGAGTGGGGGAGGGGGGGCAAAGTTACAAGACGCCAAAGATATAACTTTGCTATCGCGTCATCTATAAATCAAGAGGAAAATCTCGCCCCTATAGACCCCGGTGGCGTGAGGCAGGCCAATTCCCCCTGTACCCTCGTGCTGCAGGTGTCAGAGGATCTCAAGTGTCCGCCCAACGCTTCGCGATTAGAGACTTCCAATAGTTGTTCCCCTAACAGCATCGCGAGGCTGAGAGCAGCAACCCCTCTCACCTCAAGTTCTCAAAGCTGACGGCATTCCTTATCGAATTTGTTTTAGTTTTTCACTACCTTGGCGCGAAGGAAAAAGTCAATAAATGAATCCCTGGCCTGAACTACGCATGGGCTTCAAGTAGGCCTTCCGATACATAACTTTACCAATATCTATTTACAGATCTATTGACTATTGCAGACCCTTGCAGCTATAAAAAGTAATAATATCATACCTCACTACTAGGTCATCGATGGAGTACGCTTGCTGCCTTCCGATCTGTTACTATACAGCAGCGAATTTGAGATCTTTGTAAGCCATATTTAATCTAGCAAAATCTCAATGTATGCCACACCGAAATGACATGTGTAAACAATACAAGCAAGCACAACATGGCGGATGCACTGTCTGGAACGCATAGAGGTGTTTGCTGTAGGCTGCTAAAAGGCTAGAGACGCCCAGGCGACGTTTTTCCACGTATACCATGGAAAGCATCCCAGTTCATCGAAAGGATCTTAAATGTCCACGTGAACCTGATTTTCAGGTTGCTGTTGCAGTTTCCATTCTTCGAGTGTTGAATGTTTGGCAAGAACGCAAGTTGACGAATATACCTCCAGACTCAGATTCAGAGTTAGACTCAAATTCAGAGACGTGAAGTTGAAAATGCAATTGTCCGTTTTCAACAGAAGTTACTTTTCAAATCCAAACACCTCTTATCTATGCAACGAGTGGGTTTTGCAGGAGAACGGAATTCATCTCCTAGGCTCCTAGGTACACTTAGGCCTCCGAAAGGTAGGCCAAGAAAATGTATTTTTCTAAAGTATGAAGTCAAAAGAAATATCAAAAGTGAGCTTTTTTCCACAGGAGATTTATTTTAAGGCTATTAAAATCTGACAAAAAAATGAAAAGTAAATAGTTTTCCCCAGGATAATTATGTTAAGGCTATTCAAATCTAAGAACTGCTTAACAATACAATGCGAGGGGTTTTCCCGGAGAGTGGAGAATGTATGCGATAAACATTAAGTATGTAATAAGGATATGATAAAGCATGATATGATGGGATATATACACAAGTAATAGAGTCCCTTTGGCATCGATTCTTTCTGATTACAAGCCAATACGAAATTTTGTGTATATCCCGTGCTCAGTGGCGGCTCGTGCTAATGGGCACTATGGGCAATGCCCCCCACCGAAAAATAAATGAAAAGAACAAACTGTGCAATTAAGCTATAACAGTGAGAAAAATATAAAATGTTATATCCTAGCATGTTTCGCCAGGCATTCAGGGGCGCGAGATTCGATTACTTCTCATTTTGTTGACTGCTGGCGGTTTGCAAAAGTATACAATGCCCGATGAACCCGAGAGCTGCAACACTCTCTGATTGAAACCTCGTGAATGAACGAATCGAGATTGATTGAAAGAATTGAATTCTTTTTGACCGTTGAAACCACGTGGAGTTTGTTTACTTCTTTTTGGGTATAGTTGCTCCTCCATTGAGAGTCTGCATTACATTCTAGCACACGTATGTAAAACTACAGGTATTACAGATGTAGCCAAATAAATAGAGCAGTAATGTAAAAAACAATAAAGGAAAGAATTCCGAAAATAGCTAACAACACTAATAATAGTTCAAGTTCAGCAAGTTTACAGCGGTCGCGGCGACAGGGGGGCCGGGGGGGCCTTGGCCCCCCACTTTTTGCTAAGATGAAATTTGCGCATGTGTATTTTACTGTTCTTCGTTAGTATGTATTTATAAATTTTTGTTCATAATTTGAGGTATAAAGGGCTGCTTTTGGGGGTATCAAAAGCTCTTTGGGACGCACAATTTTATCTGTCATCCAAGCATAGTGGGGCAGATTTCAAATTTTATCGAATTTCTGGCCCCCCCCCACTCAAATCCTCGCGCCGCGACCCCTGGTTTATCCAAGTTCGACGGCGTACGGCAATAATCAAGTACGACAACTACAACATCAGCAATGTTCATCAATGGTCAATGCTCGGCGGTGGCAAACGGGAAACAACAAACATCCAAAAACGGCGAAACGACTCTTCGGACAGCGAACAAAACTCTAATAACGACAACACGTATGCGATTAAACTTCTCTACCACTGAAGCGCAAACACAGCACATGGACAACACACCCCATATTACATTGACTATAGAATTACCTATGCATATGAATGATTACTGCAAAACGGAACTGACAGGAACAAAAACGACACATAACATACCATTACATAGTTAACAATGAAAACAAAACTAGTACTCTAACACGTATGTCTAGTGACTGCATCTCTGCAGCTTCTACGTAGGGTGGATCGTAAATCATTCCAGCAAAAGTTTGTATAGTAAATGAATCTCTGCAGTTCATATGTAGGGTGGATCGTAAATCGATACAAGTAACACATCCTTGCCCCAGACAAGCAAATCCCAATCAAGAGAGTGCTTATTTTGTAAAAAACTTACCTATGTATTTGTCGCGCGAGCTAACTGTCAGAGATGCAAGACGTTGTACACCGGGATCGTCGCCTAGGCTGCAGCAATCTGATAAAGGAATGATAAATGGTTGTCCTTTTGCGTTCTTGACAATACAATGTGCAAGGGCATGGGTGAATGATTGCATTGAGATAAAACAATACCAGCAAGCTTTATTCTCGTTCAGACAACCAATTTGTCACACACTCGAACAGATTGGAAGCCAATGATATGATATGATATGATATGATAATGTATTATTTATACACGATTCTACCCTTCAGCTTTTTTATTTTACATCACAATACAAAAAAAATTCCAAGTCGGTAATATTTACAATAGTCTAAATACATAGAAATAAAAAGGGTAGTAACTAAAATTATATCATAGGACGCTGTTCTTCCAGGGGGTCGTGTTTTTAAATGGCCAAGCATATTTTTAATCAGCTCTTTAGGAACTCCTTTAATCTCTTTTTAAAGTGACTAATAGTTGGGAGCTCCCTAATATCCGTTGGAATTGTATTATCATTACTGGTGGGTAGGGGGCCGGGAAGTATTTGTTAATTAAGACCATTGATATAAGTAAGATATTCAGTAAAAAAAAGCGTTTTTAATAGCCCCTCAATCTCCCCTCTGATAATTTTAATGGCCCCTCCATACCGTAGCTGAAATTGTTCATGGCCCCCGTCCTCGTTAGTGAACACTTAGTACCATGTTTCTTAGCAACTACGTACAATTTAGCAGTATTTTATGTGGTCAATTTATAACTATCTACTCCAAGGGTTGTGAGCCAAAAGAATCATGATAGGGATTCGTATGTTTACTTTTATAGGCCATCAGTGTATCGTATTGAATTCAAGTCAAAGTCCTGTCCCGCGCCCAATGGCGCATAGGGCGGCGCCTATCTCCGTTTCTATGGCCCTAGGCCATGCGTCTGAGCATGCAGTGAAAGCTACAGTGGGGGGCTGGTCCACTGGTAGCTCCGCGAGTTTAACTTTCCCACTCAATTCTCATATTTCGAGCACCAGACGAGAAGGAAGTGAGTATCATTTTTTTAACGTCTTTGTTATGACCCGGCCGGGGCTCGAACCCATGACCTACTGGTTGTGAGGCAGACGCTCTACCACTGGGCCATCACTCCGGTTAATCGTATTGAATTACGTATGTTAAAATATATGTGGGTCCGTTGTGGTCAAAATACAACTCTCCCCTTGAATTAATTGTCTCTTTCAGTGACATAATTTTTAGCAGCATTGAAATTAATTATTTGGTGTGCAGAAATTAATTCTATCTTTTGTATAATTAGTTTTATCTATTTCTCCGATAATTATTTATCTCAGTGCCCCATGAATATTTTGATCTTCGTTTTATAATTATTTTCGTCTAGTTTCTTATATTCATTAATATCATACTTAGAATTACTTTTATATTGCTCATCAACAATTATTTAGATCATGTCACAGAATTATTTTTATCTGTTTGGGGTACCTTGGGATATATCTTCTTTGCTAAAGAAATAAAGCAATAATAAAACACTTGCAGACAAAGTTCCAGGGGTGACCCCATGGCTACGGGCCTTTCGTGGAAAGAAAAGTCATTATGTCTAACTGTGTATATCTGTGTTGTCTACTCTGGGCTTTAGAACAACAGCTAACCAGGCATTCGAATTATCCAGTTTAAAATTCAGCTGTGAATAAACAGTGATAGTGATGACAATGAAACTGAACCTGTTTGATATAACCTCAAGCCCGTAGCCAGGCCTGTGTTTCTGGGGTGGAAAAGTGTCCTTGAGAAGTCACGTGGTACAAAATCTGGGATCCTATTTCATACTTTGTGCTACCGCAATCAAATGGAAATGTGTGTGCAGAAAAAGATTGAACCTTCTAGTATCTCACAAAGACCAAGGTCGAGCTCAACGAAAATTTCTAGAGATCTCTCCTTAACTACAAAGATATAGCAACAATATAGCTTTGCAAGAGTATTTTCAAGGGTAGCAAAGAGCTGGCACCCTGTTGGCCAGGGGTGTAATTTGCTACCCCATCCCACCCCATGGCTATGGGCCTGTATAACTTTTATCTTATATTTAACTCAAGAATATAGCAGACAATGTGAATGACAGTTTGACTGATTTGAGATATTTTGGAGAATGCTTCAGGTTATTCATAATGGCCCCCTTTGCTGTTACTCTATTTTTGGTGACCCCTCATTCAAGCCCAACAATTTTTGATGGCCCCTCTACATACCTTCCGGCCCCCTGTCCTGCATTTGTAACGACTGATCCCTATACACTGAGGTTCAAAGAAATGTCACCATCAATTCAGCGTTTACTAAGTTAAGATAAATGTGGAGAGAGATATCTGAAGGATGCGAAACGAGATGATAGAATTAGGATACGTTAGATGAGGTACCACGATTCTTCAAGTATCGTGTATATAGTATATATAGTATTTATGTTACGGTTCTGTACAACGAATATCGTTTCCTTTCTTTCACATCTTGCCCCAATCAATTCACAACATGTCAGCATCAATTCAATTTTTACTAGGTTCAAAGAAATCAAGAAATTTTATAGCTTTAACAGTATTTGAAATTCCAAAGGAATCCCTGGGCTTAGCGCGGTTCAGCTCCTTACTTATGATTCTTACGGCAAAAACCCCTTTTATTTTCATTTCTGTATATTCTATTTATAGAATATACAGAAACGAAAATGAAAGAAACTTTTATATTGTATTTTGAATGTATATATATATATATATATATATATATATATATATATATATATATATATATATACATACATACATATGCTATATACATTCAATATACAATTCTTTGAACATCAAACATCATGTAATTAATTTTAGTTACTAGTTAGCTATACAAGTAAGAGAGCTTTCATTTTTAATGCTGGGTATAAGGGTGGAAGAATTTTTTAGACAAATGGGATATTTTAATAACCCCATTCACTATGCGTAAATAACATTTAAAAAGCTAGAAAACTTCATACCCCAAACAATATTGCTATTTAAGTCATTCAATTTGGATCTAAAGCTTGAGAATGCTAAAAACGCATTCTGGATATGACGTAAAGGAAAGTTGAAAAGGTGATAAATATTTTTTAGAAAAAGTAAACGTTTTGCACTTATCATGTAAATAATATTTACGTTTGGAGTTATTCAAAAATTTGAATGCACATCATGAATTTTTAAAAAGTTTGGTACTCTAATTGAACAATACTTGGACACCCCTTCAAAAAGTGTTTCACCCCAGTACCCAGTATTAAATATGATAGATTGTAAAGCTGGCTATTTAACGTGAACCATCACATTGGTAGAGAATTTTTTAATGAAACAAAAGCTTGAATGACACTCCAAATTTGAAAAAACTTCTGTTGTCGTTCTCATTGATGATGATCGATTTCAAAATTCAGCGACTACTCACCAATGCTTGGGGGTGTGGGTTTTAGGATATCATCACTATGTTAAACTGAAACTGTACAGAGGAATTTAACATCATGTATGATTCTAGAACAAGCATCAAAGCAATGGGATGCAGCCACATGGGTCTACACGCTGTTTTTTATAAGCAACCACTTTATAGGGAACCTAAATGTAGACAGTCGAAATATTTAAGGAGCTTATACTACTAACAGAAAGAAAAATAAGGAACGTTTCTAGTTTAAAGCTGTTTGTGGTTGCAAATAGTCAAAAAATAGGAAGTCAGTTCCATTCATTTACAGCGAAAACTCGCATAAATACATTTAAAAACTTCACTCTTTCCTTATTGTGCTTTTATTCTTAAGTTCTAGCCAAAATTAAAGGTAAAATCCTGAAGTTTGATGTTTCCTTGTGTTTGTACTACTTTTATGTGAAAATTTAGGAACTAGTAAGGAACTTTTAGTACTAGAATTTAATAAAAAGAGGTCCAAAAACTAGGAACTTTTAGAACTAGACCTTGTGCATACATTTATAGGAAACTATGTTCTTCCTATTATTGCTTGCTTGTGACTACCCCTCGTTGGTTCGTTGATGTTCCACTGTTGTCTTATTTTACGTGTAGAGGACAGATATACGCGCTGTCTGTAGGCTCATTTCTAACGACTTCACAAAACAAACTACACACATGTTACAGAATGTTGCTAAGAAACGAAACAATGGATAATGAGTTTCTGTTGAATATGTGACTCTATTTGCTTGGTGTTTGTGTCACAATTGAATAGATGAGAAAATGGCCTTGGCTACAATGTTTACGTTCACTACACTCTCATTGTCAAGTATATGCACCCTCGTCTGAGTTTCTAGCAAATTAACCCTTTTCTTAGTCTTTTAATTCAAAAATTTTACCCTCTATTTGCGAAGGTACATCGTAAAAAAGTAAGATGTCGAGCGTGACAAAGTCGCATGTGAGCAAATCACACGTGCTTTGATCATGGCTTTGATGCACTGCGCTGCCTTTGATGTAACTTCAAATTTAATTAAATTATGTGATTCCAAATGGGTTGCTAGACCACAATTGTTGACCTGAAACAATAAAAGCCAAAAGTCATTGACCTTATCAGTAGGCACGAATTTTTCTAATTCAACCCGCTTTGTAAGCAGCCTGTGTACTATATCGGCAGAAAGTGAGAAGTTGTAGGATATATAAATATTCACGGGCGGATCAAAGCCAGGTTGAACGGGTTCGAAAACCCGGTCAAGGTTTTAAACATTGCATTCCAAGTGATGATGTTTGTTACTATTTAAGTCTCTACAAAGTTTCCTATACTCCTATTTCAAGCAAGAATTAAAAACAGTAAGAATTCTTGTCATCTAGCATCATCTTTAACAATGGTTCGTTGTCTTTTTTAATATTTAGGTAGGGGGAATGTAGGATACCCCCATTATTCGTTCGTGCTCTGTTACTTCATGCTATATAATCCCCTATATATTGTTTCCTTGCCATTCTCAGATTGTAATGTGGAGGTAGTCAGGAAAGAAAGAAGTACCCTACGTTACAAAATTTACATAAATACAAACTAAAAGTTAAAAAGAAAAGAAAAAAATGTATACATAGGTAATGATTGCAAGATAAAAGTATGAGAAACTACTGTATTGGTCTGTAGAGCCTGCAGTTGCATCTATCACCATTCCAAGGTTTAATTCGTATTTTGAAAATAGAGAAGGTACTTGATTGTTTTATGTCGTGTGGCAAATACTGCCATAGTTTATTTCTAAGATAGGCTGGAGCCTCTACTCCAAAGATTTGGTCTTTACCTCTGGGAGTTGAACGTCATTGCCATGCCTTAGATTGTATGCAATACCTCGCTCCATAAAAGCATTTTCCACAAACTGTGGATTTAGATCAAACTTTGTTCTGAAACTTTCTCTCATGAGTAACTGAAGGTTTCTTGCATGGATGGATATCCAATTAGGTTGCCCTAGGAGTTAACCAAAATCATTTTTGCAGTCTTTGTAAGCAATGTGTATTGCCCTATCGTGAACTTGATTTATTTTATGGCTCAAGGTTCTGTCATAGAACATTCAAACAAGTGGACAATAGCTAACTTGAGATAAAAAAAATGCTCTCATTAGCTGCTTTAATTTTTCGGTGTCCATATAGTTTAATATACGAGCAAGAGCATAAAGTTTTTGGCTGGTCCTTCTACATAGAGAATTGACATGTGTTTTAAATGATAATGATTGATGAAGTGTTATCCCTAGAAGGTTTTGCTCTTTACTTGCTTTAACACGAGCCTCACCTAGTCTGATAGTTATTTCAGTATCTGGTTTCGCTCCAGATATTATTAAATGGCACTTGTCTTCATTTAGTTTCATAAAATTGTTTGAAAACCATTCTGTTATTTTAAGAGCATCACGTTTTAGATGCATCAATACGTCTTCGATCTTAGGACCACACGCATAAATGGTTGTATCGTCCGCATAGTTATAGATGTTCGCATATTTATAGATGTTGGCGTAGCAAAAAGGAAATTTGAACCCGCTCAGCCATTCATTGGCAGAGCGAACCCAGTCAACACATGGTCAAAACCCTGTCAAAGTTACACGATACGAAACTCTATTGAACTCCTATAGGCTTCACAGCGTTTGACCGGGTTGCGATGGTAAAGTCATTCATGGAGAGTGCTTAGGCCGTTCTGATGGAACTCTGGTAGAGTATATATGAAGTTAATAGCGTGAAACAAGGAAAAGTTGATACTTTTAATAAAGCAGTAAATAAAGCAAGTTTTAATGAATTCATAGAGATATTGTAAAGACTTGAAAGACTCCACATAGCTTACATACCTTTTTAAAATGACTATCTGTCAAATAGCATGAAATAGAAACGTTTTAGGAATGGATGTGTCCTAAGTTGCAAAAGGGCGTTGTCCTCCAGAATTTTAAGGTTGAACCAGGCCACCTAATTCGCTGGATCTGCGCCTGAATATTGATATATAAATTCATAAACGTGTGTGTGTGTGTGTGTGTGTGTGTGTGTGTGTGTGTGTGTGTGTGTGTGTGTATAGTATTATTATGCTTGGATAAAATCGACGGGGAATAGTGTGCAATTAATAGGTAAAATAAAAGAGATGTAAGATGAAAATTACTATGGAGTGAGGCACAGGGGTGATTTCTAGGGGGCTCAGGGAGCGGAGCCACCCTTGTCAACATTACTGTTCATTTTGGGGGGCTCATCCCCCTAAAATGTCTTGCATTGGCCTTGCTTTTCAAAGTGTATTCACCTTGCTTCTAAAGTATTTTGTATTGCTGTAGTGAACACTGGGACTGCGGAGGAGGAAGGAGCACGAGGTTTTGATGTTAGTGTTATGAGAAAGTTTTACTTGGCTTATTGATGAGAATTATTGATTTGGTTTATTCATGAAAATTATTGATTTGCATATTGATAAGAAAGAAACATAGGGTCTTTCATTGGTGGTACTACTCTCGGGTGAATAGTGCTTAGCGTTGTTTACTATATTGCTATGATTAATTATAATTATTCACTGCTACACGGTAAATGAGACATTTCTAACCGTTTATTATACTTTATCAGTACTAAACTAAAGCATTATATCTGCTTCTTTTAAAATATGGGCGTGGTTGCAGCTAGGTCACACCCAAAAATATGGGCGTGGTTGCACCTAGAGCCGGTTGTTTAAATTTTTAGAAATCACCACTGGTGAGGCATCAATGTCAAATTCATGGACTTCTTGCACCTTGTCCTCTAATTTTGCTTTCTTTTGTTCCACAGCCGTTCTTTGCATTACTTCTTTCACTCTCCTGCAGCGACATACAGCAATCATTACGTTCAATTTTATTACACATTGTACCTTAGGCGGTTATCCAGTTCAACTACTTCTTCTTCCTCATTCATTCAATCATTCATTCACGCTCAATTCCCAGATATCTGGCCAACAATCCACTATGATAATCAATGCACTAATACACCATGAAGTAATCTCGATAGTGTTCTTTTCTACTTATGTTTACTTCAACTTTCATAGTACAGAAATATTGTTTATTCATACTTTAGCTTATCTAAGCCTAATATTGTCATTACTTTAGTGTATTTTTCCATTTATCTTTGTGTTTATAAATATGCCCTTCGATATGAATCCATCCCAAACAGGTCATTCATATCGACTTTTGTAATTCAACATTCGATATCAGACATAGTACCAGCGGCAGGAGTAGTTCTTCGAATAAACGCGACAACAACTAGAACAACGGAAGAGCAGCACCTTCTATAGTAAAAAACTCAATGTCATACAGCTAATAAGATGACTCGGCGCCTCACTTTGATGCTCTTAGTGGCTCACTTTCTCTATTGGACATATGACATCTCGAGACACATTGTTAAGTGACATCAAAAAAGAAGAAAGTCATTTTTCTCACGAAAAAGAAGTCGATTAGACAAAAAAAACCAAATATGTAGCAAGAAGAGGACGCAGAGAGGGCTAGGAAAAATTTGGGGGTCGATAGGGCGACCGGTCTAGGAGGATTTTTAGTTAGATGGTTTACTCATTTGCATAATTGCATATTAGTATAGAGAGGAGACCTACTCTCTGCTTTTGGTTGAAATTATTAGGTTTGGTCCAGAATGTTTGGCAACAAACCATTCTCAGTAATACAATTTATAATGTTATCTTCCAAAGTTCATCATCTTCGAAATAAACATAGAGTTATTCCTTCCAGTCAAGACTCATGTCCAATATAAACGATACATTCGTGATTGCGATAAATCACGATGCGATATTAATGATTACGTTATATTACGATACGACATTAATAATTAAAATGTATTACGATAGGATGTCTGTAGGATTCCAAGCAATCTGTAGGAATCACTAATACTAATTTCTCCTAATGTTCTTTAAGTGTTCCCGTTAAGGTTTGATGCTATGCATCTCTTTTCCTAGACTTTGTATCATCTTCTTATATGACCCATTTTTGTTGAAATGGCTACAGGGCTATTATTTATATCCACGCTCTCTATAATTTCGTATTGTAGTTTCTTGTTTACAGTGGTGGCGCCAGAGGAGGGCTAGGGGGCTATAGCCCCCATCGGAACATGTGCTCTCCTGTCGGAAGGTGAAAATCTATGTTTTGGAGTTTTCTCAATTTATAAACGTCGTACTTTAGCTCTCTTGTCGGAAGAGTCAGCCCCTGTTTTGAAGATTCGTGGCACCACGCCTGCTTGATTGCATCTATTAATGCGAAAAGGAATACATTAGATTAGGAATAAGTATTGAATTAGAGATGTTAAAGAAAAAGCTGTGGAACTTTTTACATCTTGCACTCTTCGATTCCTATTTTTATATGCGACAAATAGACAATCTCTCTGAAGATAGTTGAAGCTTTCTGCACAATTATATCTCTACCATCAAAATGCTAAAACTGATAAACATTGTGCTGCTTTTGCCATCTTAAGCTAAATCATATTTTTCTTGAAACTTCCTTACCATGATACAACCTAAACATACTAATGAAAACCTCTCTAAAGCTAAGCAGTTTACAATTTAAGATTAGATATACGTTAATAACAGTCTTAAAAAGTCAATAGTTCTGGGTTCAGCCAGTCTTTATTTCTGCGGCAGAAAATGTAGTACGTCGCTCGAATGGACGTGGCTATTAGTATTCTTACAATAGATTTACTATTATCATCGATGACCTACCTTAAAACCTTGTGAAAACACTAGCATTCCTTTATGAATAATACCCTCCACTTTCCTACCATAAATTTAAACATTTTGATTACTTTGGCATGTATAACTGGTGGCTTCCTTTGTCACCTACAGTAACGACGTGAAGACAATGTCATTCTGACTTTAGACTCGTTTTATTACTTATGTCAAATTAGTTGCAATGCTGTCTTGATCATTGGTTTGTATACATTTCTTGTTCTGTGGAAGCAGTCGCTATAGCTTCAGAACAAATATAGACAATGCCTTTCATCGAAATGTATCACCTAGCAATGGGCTTTCATAATTCATTCTCTAGAAAATGAAAACAACCCCATGAAACTAAACCCTATTTTTTTCTCTTGTCAAACCATCATAATTATCATTATGTGTCATCTGCTCCCAGCAGGTTGACTATCATGGATTTCCAGCTTTCTCAGTTGTCCGCTTTCCATACACAATCTAGATAGCTTAACTTTGTCCATTCTTTGATATTATCCATCCATAAGGTTCTAGGTCTTCCTCTCCCTCTTTTCCCATTTAGTTTTCCTTCTACCAATAATCTTTGTAGTCTATCTCTTCGAACTATATGCCCAAAATATGCTACTTTTCTTTGTTTAACTATATTTAATTGTAGTTGTTTGTTGTCTATCATTGTGAAATCTCATTGTTTGACTTGTGTGCTGTCCACAGTATTCTAAGCATTCGTCTGTAGATCCACATTTCAAAAGCATGTATCTTTTTAGCTATACTCTTCGTTATTGTCCACGTTTCAGAGCCATACAGGAATGTTGCCCATACATAACATTTTACAATGCACCTTCTTGTGTTTATGCTTGTATCTCGGGATGATAATATAGTTTAAAAATTCATATATGCATTTCTTGCTATTTCAATTCTTCTTTTTATTTCCTTATCACTTTTTCCGTCATCTGTTACCATATGTCCTAGATAAGCCATGCTGGTCAATTGCTCAATTGGTGTTTCATCTATCAGTATATTAGCATCTGGTACTGGATTTTTCTGCTTACTACCATTGTCTTGGTCTTTTTCACGTTTATCTCCATCCCATATGTTTTTCCTTTCTCATTTATCTTTATTGTTACTTTTTGTAAATCTGCTGCTATTGTTGCCATTAAAGCTGTATCATCTGCATACCTGTTGTTATTGATATTTCTCCCTCGATAACACACATCCTTGTCGAACATCTCTCTTTATTTTAAATTCTTCTGTTAACCCTGTACCTGTTTTGACAAATGCTGTTTGTTCCCAATACATTTTTGCTATAATTTGCAGGTCCCTATTATCGATTCCAACATCTTTTAGGCAATCAATCACTTTGGAGTGTATGACCCTGTCGAAAGCCTTGGTGTAGTCTATAAAGCAAATATATACATCATTTTGCATTTCCAATGATCGTTCTATTACCTTTCTCAGATTGAAAATACCTTCTCTAGTTCCAAGTCCGGATCTAAAGCCGTTTTGTAGCCTGCTCACTTCCCTATCTATTTTTGATATTATTCTTTGCTGTATCACTTTCAGTAAGAGTTTTGTCATGTGACTCATAAGGCTAATTGTCCTAAAGGCAGTGCAATGTTGCGCATTTGGTTTTTGGTATGGTTACAAATATGGATTGTTTTATTTCTGTTGGTATATGTCCGCTATCATAGATGATGTTACATAATTGAGTTAGTGAATCTAAATATTCTTCATCTAATGCCCTTATCATTTCAGTTGATATTTTATCTGTTCTGATAGCCTTGCCATCTTTCATTGATTTTATCATTCTTTGAACCTCCTATTTCAGGATGTTCTCTTCGCTTGTAATGGGAAATTTAGGCATGTCGTCTCTCTTATCATTATAGTGATTTGATATATATTCAACCCAGCTCTTTGAGATGTCTTCTTGTTAAAAAAGGAGTTTTCCATCTTTGCTCATAATACCAAAGGCTTGTTTCTTTGTATTTTTCTTATTTGTAAAATTTTTGATTTTCTCATGCATTTCTTTTGTTTTGTGTTGTTTCTCGAGTTTCTCAATTTCTTGAAACTAATCTGTTAGCCATCGCTCCTTAGCTTTTCTGCAGTCGTTAGCTATTTCTTTATTTAATCGTTGATATACAATGTGATCATTATTTTTGTACTTCTTTCTTTGTTCCATCTTGTGTAGTATGTCTTCTGTCATCCATTTATTCTTATTCCGTTTAGATTTCGTTAATAGTACTTCATTAGCTGCTGTTTGTAGACAGTCTCTAAAATCTTTCCATTTCCTATCTATTTGCCCTTTAATATTTTCTATTCCTTTGGGTATTATGCTGTTTCTTCTTTACATAAGATGTTAAATCTATTTCTAACTGCAACATTGTATTTGACCTTGCATACATCTTGCTTTAACATACTGATATCTATTTGCTGTTGTTTGAGTGCATCTTTTGCTTTTTTCAGTTTGACTTGCATTTTGATGAAAACTGGATTGTGATCAGAGTTAATGTCTGCTCCAGGAAATGTTTTAGCATTTTTGATGCTGTTTCTAAATCTTTGGTTTACCATTATGTAGTCAATTTAGTTTCTTACTATGTCTCCAGGGTTTTCCCATGTATACAGTCTACGATTTGGGTGTTGGAATAGAGTGTTAGCAATTGTTAGGGTGCTCTGTTGGCAAAATTCAATTAACCTTTCACTTCTGTCGTTTTTCTCCCCTAACCCATATTTTCCAACTATACTTTTGAACGGTTCGCTTCCTACTTTTGCGTTAAGGTCTCCCATAATGCACAACACATCATCTGATTTTGCATATTTTAGAGCTTTCTCGATTTCCTCATAAAACATTTCAATTTCTGCATCGCTGTGATCCTGTCTTGGAGCGTATACTTGAATGATATTGATGTTGGACGGTCTACCGTATAACTTTACCATTAGTACTCTTTCAGATATAGGCCAATAGCCTATGACTGCATTCGCTACTTTTTTGTTCTGAATGAAACCTACTCCATGTTCGTGCTCAATACCTCCAGAATATATCATTGTATGGTTGCCAGTTATAATTTTTCCACTTTCAGTCCATCTGGTCTCTGATATTCCCATTATGTCAAGTTTCATGTTGTTCATTTCTTGTATTGCATTATCAAGCTTTCCTGCTTTGCACAACGTTCTTACATTCCATGTTCCAATTCTTAAGGATTTCCCTCTAGTTTTCAGAGCAACCTCACAAGACAATAATCTTCCCGCGGGGTTTGGAATATTCTCTTCATATATGACCTACTTGCTGTAAGGGTAGAATCTTCTTCTCTGTAGCTTTTATCTGGATTAGTTGTAGGGTTCCAAACGTCTCCATCGTGTAATAAAAATTTCTTTCTACTATCCATGATTTACTAAGGGTGCATTTTCCTCCATGGTGAGGTCCCTATCCCTTCCACGTTGGCCGGCCACAAGTCCTAAAATATACCTGGAGAGTGCCCTGCTTGTGCCACAAACCTTTGCTGTCATGCCATCAAAGCAATTGATCAAAATTGATTCATCTGTCTTATCTGCCATTTCAGTCTTAAGGGGAGGAGTCCCCTATGCAACAATCCTTTCGGGATTGTTGATATCCTCTACTTCGTTTTGCTCACCAGTCGAGGTGAGGTACCGTGGTGTGGCCGCTGGTTGCACTACCAGTTTCTAGGAGCCATAAGCTGTTGTGGTAGATAGTTAGATCAAGAAAGATCGTTATATTCATGAATTAAAACATATCTTGCTCAATCTGATTCTTCAAAATTCTGATTTGCTATTGATCAAAGTCTCTATTTATAATGTTAAAAAATGATGACGCAGCTAAATAATAATTGAGTAAGCTCTAACAAAACTACTTACGCAGCGAAAATGATCCTAAAAATAAAGTAAAAGTGATGTAATTCCTAGCATAAACCATTACACAGCAAAATAAATAATCACTCAGCGAAAGGATTTACGCAATCAAAAACGGAAGTCCCGTGTTTAATCTATTATTGTTCATTACATAATCAGTTCTCGTGAAATCTAGAAGGTTCACGACACTCCCACAACCAAAATTCGTAATCAATTGTCCTTCAAAGTTATTCCAAGTATTCTATCTCTTGCTTCTAGAGCTGTTCGTCGTCTTGACTGTCTCTTCTGAGTTTCATGTATTGATTTGTCCTTTCCTTCGTTTAGTTCATTCTCGTTAGACCTGATATTGTCTTTGGTTATTCTTTCATCGATTCCATCTCTCGGCTCGTCTGTTTCTTTGATTTCGATATCTTTATCAATGTCACTTTTTTCTTCTCCACATTCAAGGGGGTAAAGCAAATTCAATGGGCGATTGATAGTGCGTCTTGTTGGTAACAGTATTGTG
>OLMO02000001.1:4567744-4582622 GCA_900291935.2 Cassiopea xamachana | reverse complement strand
ATTTTGGAAATTGAGCCTCATGATTTTCTTACGATTTTCTTAACATTTTGACGATTTGAGCCTCATTTTCTTATAAACTTTTTTCTTATAAAAAAGAATCGTAGACATTTCATAATACCAAATAAAAGTAAACAACTACAAAGAAAACATCACTGATTGTTGAAACAATCTTATTCCATCCATAAAAATTAGTCAAAGTCTTTATAAACTTGTATGTACTTGAATTTAAATAGATATATAAGAAATATAAACTTCAAATATGAGAAATATTAATACAATACACCATCACCCCACTGTACCGTTAAAGAGAGACATCTAAGCTGTCTTCTACCCTCATTGATTAATCTGGGGGTACTCCCTACCTTTCTATAAAGGGGGTCACAGTTTTGAGAAACCCAAAATATTGAACCTCAAAAGTATCCTAAATACTGTTACATATTTTGGGCTAAGAAAAGCACCTTGAAATCGTTACCTGGTCGAGAGTCACAACATTTGCGATTAATTCGTTGTTCTATTATTTATAGTACACGTCTTTTTTTTATAAGAAAATCATTATTTTGCCTGAGCCTCAATTTTCTTAACATTTCCCGAAATTGAGCCTCAGATTTTCTTAAATTTTTCTTAACTTTTACTGAAATAAGCTGGCTACAATGGTTTAAAATTTCGTTATTAATATTGTATACAGGAATTTGAATTCCATCTTTAACATTTTGAAGGCAATAACGACGAACCACCGATTTTTGGCCTATAAAAACACTTAAGTTTGGAAAATGAGCCTCGTGATTTTCTTACGATTTTCTTAATATTTTGACGATTTGAGCCTCATTTTCTTATAAACTTTTTTCTTATAAAAAAATACGTGTATTATAACTTTAGAATGTAGTTTCTTTTGCAACTTTGTTTTCAATTCTAAGAGCAAAAAGATCGAGTTTTTGTAAGCTGTAATTTTCAAAACCCCAAATACTGAATTTTTCTTAAAGCTGTAATTCCCAGACCTCAAATACGAATTTTTTTGTAAAATCTCAGACTCTAAATGCTGACATGCACCCCCGTATAGAAAGGTAATAAATACCCTCCTGAATGAATACACCCCTGGGACTGATCATATAACATAACAACTGGTAAAATAGCGAGAAGTAAAATCGGCAAAAATAGTATGAAATTATTTACTTACATAGAACTGTATGCAAAAGTCCTAATGCATAGTTTTCAAAAAATATTTATGAACTGCGTAATTAGCATCCACAAAACTGGACTATTAATCTTGCCACGGTATATGAAGCTATTCCTAATGATCGAGATAAATATGCTGTAGCTACTACCAATGCCAAAGTGGGGGCACCTAATTTTGGAGGTCATGGCTTGAATTTTCTGACAAATAAGCAACTTTCCTTCATAGTATTTTTCCAAAAGACTAAAAATAGCAAACTTCTGAACTCTACCCTTTCAATCCTATGTAGGAAAAAGGAAAAAGAGAAAAATGACTTTTAACCAAAACATTGACTTAGGGCCCCCAGACGAAGCTGGCTGCAATTTCTTTTTTGTTGATACTCTCAAGTGCCAAATAAACGGGGGCGTAATGAACAGGGGGGCTGGAAAAAATTCCGAAAATTATTAAACGGGGGTAGGAATTTGAGTAACGACTTTACATAATTTTACAAGGACGGAAAACATCAAAAACTAAAACGTATAAAAATCATGCTATTTTGCCATGAAAATTGGGCGCAAGTAGTACCAGCAAAGAAAGGAAATGAAATGACGATTTTGTAAAAAGAGCCAATTTCCTTAAAATTAATAAATGGAGGGTCCTAATAAGGTCCGGGGATTGGAAAAAAATCGAAAAATTAATAAACGGGGGGGGGACGTTTATTTGGCACCTGAGAGTACTTGCAACGTGCAGTCTGTAATTAAGTATCGACAATATGACGGTAATATGAATGACGTACAAATAACATTATATCTACTTTTCATTATTTCTAATGTTGTTGTCATTATAGTCAAGGATAAACAGCCGTACATCTGTGGCATGATAAACCTCATACAGCAACCGTGCAGCGTAAACGACTGTATCAAGCATAATTACAATCTAGAGAAAGAGAAGATTTATTGTTAATGGGTATGAATTTGTCAACAAAATTATGAATTGAGAAGGATTGTGAAGTAGCAAAGAAAAACACTTTGATCTCTATCTGTTCCTTCCTCTCAATTCTCAAATATAATTCTCACAGAGTGGAAACCTCTTAGGCAAGATTTTAATATTTCAATAAACACAGTTATTATATATATTCTGTTGAGATTTATCAGAGCATTTGTTATGTAACCAAAATCATACATTCATCAAAGCAAACATATAGCAAGCTTGCTACTCATGAAATTAAGTCTTCTCAATTAGTATAATCTCAACACTATTATCATTGAGGCGCGGATCCAGGGTAGTGCAACTGTTGCTTGAGCACCAGTCAGATTTTCTGGTGAATGACACGCAATTCTGCATTCCAAATGCATTCGCATCACTACCTATTTCACGAATAGAAAGTAGCTGACTGATTTAGTTAGTATCCAACAAGATCCTCAGAATTAATCGTTCCTTTGCTGTAGCTGCCCAATTGAAATGCTTCACGTGGATGCATTCCGAGCACCAGTGGGCCTTAACAATAGCTTAAATTTCAGATTCTAAGCCAATCAGGATACTCAATTTTAAGTGTCCTTTTGGTGGGAGCACCAGTCAGATTTGGAAAATCGTCTCTCGTCCATCAGATGCAAAGCCAATAGTGCTCAACTGTGGCAAAGCGCTAGTGAGATTTGTAAATACATCATCAGCCATTGTTGTGGGAAAAACAGGAGGTTTGACCAAAATTTCTACACGAGGTATGTCTCCAAATTCAACATGGATGCTAGTGCCTTATTGCAAGAAGTGGACACGTTGTTTTCGGATTGGTCTCTGTCTGGAGAGGTAAGGATAAAACGATTCTTGGAAATCGAAGACGCGGCAAATGTGCATTTTGCTTGTGTCACAAAGAAATGCAAAGAATCTAAGAATCGCCTGAAACCGTGCCATTTTGCACAGCTCCAGTTCCCATCATGTCAGGCCAACAGGGCAAATATATCAAAGCCAGCCAGGTACATGTACTCTAAGAGCACTATCTGATATGAACATGCAAGAAAAGCAGTCTCTGCTTTTTTAAAGTAGTCCATACAGTAGCTCTCGATTGAAATACTAGCCAGGGGGTGGATTCAAAGATGGACCTTTGGGGGCATTTGATTCATTTTATTCTCTTTTACACGTGAGACGCTTTTTAACACTTTTGTTTGGGATAGGAAATATTGCCGTTCGAGGGGGCATAGCCGTCCCGGCCCCCCTTGGATACCTAACTATTTTTTATGTTTTTAAAGCTTCACATGAAGAAAGAATACGAGAAATTGAGAACAAGGCTGCTAAGATTGAGGTGTCTGGTTGTATAGTTTATGAGCATAAAATAGAATAATTAGATTGTTCACACTGAGTTGTCCAAGTTGCTAAGTTTATGAGGCCCCCTAAAGGGGTCTGTGTTCCCATGTTCCCTGGAAAAATTCCCAAAATCTCCTTTATTCCCAAAATTTTTTTGAATGCTCACTAAAGGTAATGTTATCTTGCTCCCCAGTTGCTACTTTGAGCCCCAGTTCCCTAAAAATTTTACTGATGTTCCAATATTGCCAGTAATAAAAACGGCAAATTCCCTCGTTCCCCACAACCCCTGGGAAGCCCTCGTTTATAGTTAGTTGTTGTACAGTTTAGAGTTCAGTTGCCGTATTGGTAGTTTTGAAAGATATTAATATTTAGTAGTAGTAGCATAGAATCGTGAACAAATTACTTTTATCCTAAGTTATATCAATAACTGCATAACAGCTTTCACATAAAATTAATGCCTTTTCCAATCATCTTTCTAAAGGAATTGCAGAGTGGCCCAAGTCCATAGGAGGACCCAATCTCCCTCTCAGCCAATGCCATTGACCCCTAGAGCATCTAGAAATAATATCGTGGAAAGTAACGACGCAATATAGTAACATTCAAGAGCTTCCGAAATAGCTTCTACTTCCAAAAATGATGACCTCTTGAAAATAACCATACCCCTAATTGGGCAACGCCCGTCAGCCACGTCCATCTGTAGTGTGCTAAGCTACAGTCAGATTTTTTCCTGGATCCGCCCCTGTCATTGTCTACACTCTTTTTTCATAAAAACAATTTTATAAGGGCACGAGCCTGAAATTTGGAGGAAAATTAAGAACAAATTAAGAACAAGGCCGAGGCTGAAGCATTATCGTAAAATTTACTTTTGGACAACGATGCATAAGCTTTCCACATACATATAGATATGAAATGTCCTTTCCTTGCTAGCCTGAGGAGAAATGACAGCCTTGCTACTTCTCCTTCTTGATTTTCGCAAATTAGTTGCCCTTCGCGAAACTAGATACTGCACTGATATTGTCTATTTATATTTGTTTATAAACTATTTTCAATAACAAGCATTGATATGCAAGAGAGACCATCTTGGATGCAACATTTGGCTAATGAGCTCTCAGTCAAACAACACATCCAATGTTGTCTTGTACATTGTCTTTCTCTGTAATTCTGATTTGCCTACATACACCCTGCCAATTAAAGAACAATTTAAGAACAATTCAGCTTCAAAATTACGGAAAAATTAAGAAAACCCAGCCTGAACCTCAATTTTACTTGTTTTTGTAAAAAAGGAGTGTAATATACTATATTTTCTAGGGAAAAATAAATTCAGTTAAGAGAAACTGGATTCAAGGTAGCTGTATATATTGGACATGAGTATTTTGATCAATAAATCAGAAGGTCCTGACATGTAGTATACTGTTTCGTAGGTACTATCAACTTATAGTAAACTTTCTTCTGGCAAACACAACAGAAGCTAAACTGTAACATAGCAACATATAGGGGCAAAACTTCAAAGTCACTCTTTACGCAGCTCTTTCACTCTTTGTACAAGCAACACAGAATTGATACTAACAGAAGCAATCCAAACAGCTTAAAAATTTCCCTGGTGTATCGTTCAATTTTACGAAGAAACTGAAGAAATAATCAAGATGATTAAGTCGTAACAGACTACGAAATGGAACTCGTTATAAAATATTGTCATAAATGAAGATTTTGTATCTTTGCAGCACAAAGCTAATACCTCCGATCCACTGATGTCAAGTGTGGTGAGCACTTTCTGGACAAACTAGAGTAAGCTCTTTCGCAGCTACCAAGTGTCAATGCGCAACACACCTTTATAATTTTTACGACATTAACATCCATGTCTGCAGATGTGGAAAGAAAGCATTCCGAATTGGTTGGCAATATTAAAGCTGCAGCTCGGGTTCTTACATGTTATAAGAGTTTTACCATATGATAGTCAAGTCAAATACTTGCAACATGTGAAATAACACTTAACAACCATTTCATGGCGCTATGCAGTGACAGTGAGTAGCTGCAAAGGAGCTTACTCTGGCGTGCTCGAAAAAGCGCTTACTGTCCAATGCAGCGTCACAAGGAAGAAAGTGTGACAGATCACTATGGCACTACTTACTAAGGAGAAAACAGTAAGTCTCATTTCCATGCTAGGTTCTCCAGAAATGGCAATGCCCAAAGCAAGTGAAATTGGTAGAATAAGAGACGTATTAAAAGCATTTACTTCCGATTTCACCATATGTGCGACCTACAAAAACAATGAGTTTAGAAAATAATTATTTGTTCTTACGATAAAATATATTTTTGGCGATTAGCTTAAGATAAAAGCATTGGTGTAACGCAGCTCAGTGCACCTTACTTCAAAAAATAAGGGTCTCCAACCAAGAGGGGCCTCCAACAAATTCTTCCTATGTGCTTTTTGGGCGTACTGTGCTTAACGGCGCCACCATAAGGGCCCCCGAGTGCTTCCACTACGCCACCCGATAAAAGGGCTCGAAATTTTGTACTTCTGCTGGCTACGTTGGCGTAACAGATCGAGAGCAGATTCACATGTCCATAAAACACGTTCTAAGCGTGAAATTTGTGTTCACTTCTAATAAAAACACACCAGAATATTGAGATATGAAGACAAATAGAAAGGAGAGCACCTTCATGAAAATTTGGCCAACAAAAGTGGGTGTAAAAAGGACGGATAATCTCAGGCTTACGCCGACGACGTAACAAACTAAACATTCTAATGCTACGTTGCCACTGGAAACAGGGAAATTTTTCAACGAACGTAAAATTTTTGAGCCTCAAATAAAAGTCGCGCCTTTAGGAGCATGCTATCTTTTGAATAGTTTATCAACAAGTAGAAGCAAAACAGAAAGACATAACCAATCTATAAAAGTTATATTTTATCCAAGTGATCTGCAGAGTTCAGTTTGAAAATTTCACAACTTACTGCCAGCTTCACTGAATTGAAAGTAATGCTGGACCTAGACATGTCTGTCTTTTGCACTGCGAAGCGTGGTACAAAATCTCAGCATTGTCATGCCATTTTGCGTGTATAGTGTAAAAACAGTATCTACTGTAATCTAGCAAAGCAATTTCATGTAATAAAGTATAATGTAACTAGATACAATTTGTAACATTGAGGCGTATAACTTCTGAGAATACAAAATTGATGAGCTTCACGGGCCATGAAAGAACTGTACGACGCTTGCAGTACACCTCAAACACTACACTCGAAGGAGGACTGTGCTACTTGGTGGTGATGTCAACCTTGGAAATGAATAGAACCAATAGAATCACGCCCTCGATTCAATTACAACACCCTCGATTCAATGATTGAAGAATACATTACTTACCATTAGTTCGATATGAAACTTGACAATTGAGAATGAGAAGCAAAGGGCTAGTTGGATGACGTTTTGTTTGAGAAATTCTTCTGATGAACTGACGTAGGCAATTGATGCAGATATCAGGACAACCATTAAAGGAACAAGTGGCAATAAGCGAGCAGTTCTTTGCTGAAATTTTGAGAAAAACGTTAGTAGCAATGAAGCTAAAGGCGATCATCCGCGCTTTATATTTACAAGGAACCAATGCCTACTTCTAAAGCTCCTTATTCTTGGACCTCAAATGATCACATTGTAGTACTAAAACCTCCTTAATAGTTCCTTAATTTCACTGCACCATTAGCACCATAAAATAAAAGACTATAGAACAAGCCGCTAGACAGAGGTAGTACAGCCAGGAACTACTCAATAAAACATTTGACAGAAGCAATCTCTGTGAGTTTCACTTGCAAATGAGTGGAACCGGCTTCCTGATTCTTGACTCCTTGCAGTGATAAAATATTTCCAAGCTGAAAGGTCCTTAGAAATTTTTCCTTTAGTAGTATGAGTTCCATACATATTCCGGCCTTTTACAAGTAGGTTGCTATTACTGTGGTTCCATAGTGTAGCACGAAAGCATGAAACTTCACATGATATTGTCAAAACTACGATGGAAGAACAGCACAGCATATTCTAATGACATAAACTAAATTAGTCTCCATACCTTTTCACTTCTGTGAGCGGAACTACATAAAGCAATAAATTTTCCATGGAGCAGTATAATAACTATGCAGACTTTCACACTGTAGAAAATGTATCTCACTTGAAATCCTGTACTCGGAATAATCTAGAAAAATGATACAGAACATTATCAAAAAATACAACTACTACTAAAAGTCAGCAAGCACTGGTGTGTAAAACACAAACACAAGTAAGTATATATATATATATATATATATATATATATATATATATATATATATATATATACACATATATATATACACACATATATATATATATACACATATATATACACAGATATATATATAAATATATATATATTTATTTATTTACTTATATAAAGTAATGAAGGAAAACGGCAAATTAAACTACCATTTCATCCCTAGAAGCCTGTTTCGTGGTTGCCCACTCATCAGGGGATGAAATGGTAGTTTAAATTGCCGTTTTCCTTTATTACTTTATACAGTTCTACATATATATATATATATATATATATATATATATTTATATATATATATATATATATATATATATATATATATATATATATATATATATATATATATATATATATATATATATATATATATATATATATATATATATATATATATAGGTAGATTGACACAGAAAATAAAACTGCGGATTTGCAACTATTAGTTTCACGATTTCTCGATCATCAGGCAATTATGCTACGGATGGTTACAAGCGTTAAAAAATATATGGTGGTTAAATTGTAAGGGGGTTGTAGGCGCTTTCATGATCTGCAGTCCGGGGGCTAATGTTCTCAGTCTTTGCTTTTAAAGTTACGAAGTAAGAATTTGTTTTTTGATGTCTGTATTGAAAGGAGTTCTGATCTTTTGTTCAGGAGTTGGGTTGGGTGTTTGAATGTGACAATGGAGAGTTTTTATGAGAGACAAAGTAGACATCGTTTGCTGGTGTTGTTGTAGGCTGGGATAAGCTTTGAGAAACTTCTGGTGTTGTTCCTGTTTGTCGTTTTGTGTTCCAGATGAATTTTGATAGCAGTGTGTTTTGTTCGTATTTGTGGTTATTGAAAGATAATTTATGTTGTGAATATCGTTGTTTCCATGGTCCTTCTGTTAGTCCTATGTATGTCTTAGTGTCAAGTGTTGGGGTTGTAACTGTGGCTTTGTATATTACGCTTTGTGTGTTGCAGCTTCCTTGTAGCGGACACTGTGTTTTGTTTCGGCAGTTACATGGTATACTTGAGTGTGTGCATTCTGGTCGTTAAATGATGCGTTTGTTGTGTATTTTTATTATTTGTTGTATGTTGTCCGTGTAACTGTAACTTAGTTGGATTGTGTTCTTGTTGGATATTTTATGGAGCCTGCTGGATTTGGGGAAGTTTTTCTCTATGAGGTGTAGGAAAATTCTGCCTATGTTTGTTTGTACGCTTTTGTTGAATGGGGGGTTGAACCACATAATTTGTCTTTTCCTTGTTCTTGCTTGCGGGCGATTGTTTGGTTGTTGGTTTGAGTATGAGAGGTTTGATGTGTGTCCACTGTTGTTTAGGGAGTTCTGATACTCTGGTGTGGCATCTTCGAATATTCGTTCGTTGGAGGAATTGTCGGATAGTCATTTGCCAATGAACTTTCGGAATTTGGTCGATGACAGTGGGTGGGTGGTTTAAGGATGTGTTGATGTATAGGAGTTAGTAGTTCTCTTTCTTGAATGGATCGTAGGTGGCGGTTGAAAGGCTGAATGTTACGTCGAGGCAATTTACTTGTTTAAGGTGGCATTGAATGTCTATCTGGAATCCCAAGTCTTTGAAAATATTAATTATGCTTTTTCGTATAGCGTCTGCTGGAAGACAACGGACTATACAGAGACGACGGACTTTTTATTCTACGAAAGACAAACGGAAAACAAGCAGACGCTATATGAAAAAGAATAAGAAAGATTTTCAAAGACTTCGGATTCCAGATAGACATTCAATGCCACCTTAAACAAGTAAATTTCCTCGATGTAATATTTAACCTTTCAACCGCCACCTACCACCCATTCAAGAAAGAGAACGACTAACTCCTATATATCAACACAGCCTCAAACCACCCAGCCATTCAGTTGGTGGCTTAGTGGTTAGAGCGCAAGCCTCCCATGCAGATGGTCTACGACTCGAGTCCGACTCGATGTCTTGACTGAATGCTCGCTCGCTGTTCACCCAGCAGCAAATGGGTACCTGGTCACCAGATAGGCGGTTTTCCCGCCCAATTGGGCTGGTTTCTTTTTTCACTGAGCGGGCTTTTACCGTTGGGCGGTTGTGCGGTTTGTGGGCTGGTTTTAGGATTCTAAGTTTTCTGTAAAATTTTGAGTCAAAAAGTGATAAAAATGATGGAAAACCAGTGTGAATAACGCACACATATCATGATTAGCACTGAAAACTAATATATGCCCTCTCAAAAGAACGACTCCCTGTAAAATCAGCGGTTTTATTTCTTTGTTATTTTAATTTTACCACAGCACGAAAAAGCGGCAACAGTCTTTTCACATACTGAAAGCTGTTTTCATCCGATACTCATCAGAGTATGAAAACGTCGGATAGTGACCTAAAGGTTAACTGAAATATACATCCAGATGCGGTTACATGAGATAGGATGCATCTAATTGGCCCCATGTGTGACCAATTATGACCTATTACCATCGTTTACTTGAAGAGTCCCAACGAGAAAACAAACTCTCTTTGTCTACACAAGACTGGGCTTTGAGTCTTGATGTAAACAGATTCCAAAACACTTAAATGAAAAGACGATCTTGCTTGCCCAATGATCCGAAAATTGTCGTCTGTATATATTTTGGCGCATTCTGGATTTGCAATAAGGTGTTGTCCTATGGCCAACTCACAATTAATTTTAGACTTGTTGTTTTTACATATGCGAGGTGGCTGCTCTCTTGCGGCATAACTTTTCTTCCTGATGCTCGTGTGAACATGCTGTTTTACTCTGTCTGCTAGTCTCTGCGTAGTGCGTCCTACGTACCGAGCTTCACATCGGCACGAAAATTCATAAACAACACAACTTTTTTGATTGATAGGAACGCAATCTTTTTTAGCAGATGGTAGCATAACTCTAGTATTGTAAACCACACGGGGCTTCAAAACATAGTAACAAGATGTAATGGCTTTACTAATCTGATTTTCAAACTTTGATGAAACATTACCAATCCAAGGCAATTTTAGGTATACCGGGCACTTCTTTGGACCAAATGTCTTTTCTGCTGCAAAGTAGGCTAATTTTTGGTTGATGCAAGAAAGTAGAATATGTGCTGGATATCCGTTTTCGATGAGTAGTTGTTTTATTTTGTCGAGCTCTGGCCTAATCTAGTTTTATAGCAAATCATAAGTGCCCTGTGAACTAAAATTTTAATAAGGCTAATCTTTCTTGTCTTTGGGCTAAAGAAATTCCAACGTTTTCATACTCTGATGAGTGTCGGACGAAAAAAGCTTTCAGTATGTGAAAAGAATGTTGCCGCTTTTTCGTGCTGTGGTAAAGTTCTGTAGTACCAACAGATTATGTTTTAATTTTGTTTAATTGTATGGAATTAAGTTTATACTTATAAGTATGCTGAAGGGATATCATTATAATTAAATTAATTTTTAGAAAATGAAATGTAAAGCCTGGTTTCCATATAACTTTCTAGTGCCGGCGACTCACTGGCGACTCACTGGCGACTCACTGGCGACTCACTGGCGACTCACTGGCGACATTGAATTCTTTAATGGAAACACTTCATTTCAACTGCCGGCGACACACCGGCGACCCACCACAGACATCGAAGAAAAGTTGAAACTTGTTCAACTATTTTTTCATTGCGGTGCCAGCGACCTCGAGAAATTTATATGGAAACATGACTGCGGTAGGTCGCCGGTGAGCCGCCGGCAGTTTAAGAAGTTTGATTGGCTTCAATACTACTAAAAATGACTTTTGTTTCAGTTTTATTTTAAAATTCCCTACGGAGGAGAGCTTATCACCGGTGGATCGCCGGTGGGTCGCCAGTGAGTGAAAAGTATATGGAAACATGCTTCAGTAGCAATGTCACCGGTGGGTCGCCGGGACTAGAAAGTTATATGGAAACCAGGTTTAATTCTCAGAGCTCTTTTTACATCAAAAACTAACTTTTTCAAGAATAGAATACAACTTTGCACTAAATTCACTTGCATACATCTGAGTTACAAAATAGGGAAGTGGGCGAAATATGGCAAGCGCTTTAACGCTGAATAGGAAAAGGACATAAAACTTAACTGTCGGGAATCCCAAATTGCTCCTGCATCACTAATCACTCTTGTTTACAAGTAACGCAGGAAGGTTATTTCATGCGGTTATGTACGTAGATATTACGCTGAATCTCACTATGAGATTCAATATAGGGAAATTAGTAATTGTTTTTGTAGCGTACTTTTGATGAACAATTAGTCAATAGGATGCAATTACTCATATGTTTTTCTTAATTTTTATTGGGTAGAGTAATCGCAAACTTTGATTCCTATTGGCTGTGCTATTTTTGTTATTCCTCATTTATCATTATATATATCGGCAAATAGACACTAGAGTGGGAGAGTAGTACGAAGTAGTACGAAGAGTATGTCCGGTTTTAATGGGAAGAAAATACTGAAAACGTACACTGGCGTTTCTCTGGAGTTATTCTATTCATTTATCATTTATCCTCGAATTAGCGTTTGATTAGGAAATTGAGTTCCTACAAAAACCTTGGATTGTGCGAGTGCCTCGAGATTACTCAAAAGCAGCATGTAACTTTTGCAAATCTACCATTCGTTGTCATTACGGAGAATTATACGCTTATGCTGACACAGAAAAACATAGGAAGAATGCTCTAGAATGCTCTAGTTACAAATGACAAGATATTTATGGCATTTTAGTTGTTCATTATTTTCATATCCAAAAGAGTACTGATATTCTTGCTACCTCATATTGTTTGTATGTTGCTGGGTATACATCACTCTTTGAGTCTTACAACTCAAAGTCTACCTTTTGCCACTGCAGAAAGCTTTAGTAAGTGGTTTACTAAGTAAAAACTTCAACAGTAGCTTCGTCTTCTGAACGACACTGCTCATAAATGCGATCCTAAGCCCTAGAATGATGTTAATTAACAGAACTTTCGCAAGTACTATAGACCTTTCCCCTTATTACGTCACTCACTAGTCTGCGCGCAATGCACCCTGGTAGTTGTATTTAAGAAAGAGCCCGTTTATTGATACTTTGCGTTGTGATCGTACGAAAGTTGTGTTATTGCTGAACGTTTACAACGAATTGTGAAAGGAATTATGGAAAATTCTGCAAGTACGTTTGACCAGCACATCCCTAGACTTGTTGAAAACTCTTGCCTGGGAGCCAGTGCTGGGGGAGCTACAGCAGAAGATCAGTTGAACGAAATCGACCAGCTAGGCCTAGCAGTCTGGCCAGTAGATTTTGAGCTCACTGGTGAACTTAGAGAAGAAGAACAGAAAGCCAATGAGTCGGTAGAAAAGGCTAGAATAGATGAAAGAGGCTGAACAAAAGCCTTGGCATCACTTCCACGCTTCGGCAATGAGAACATTGATGATCGTTTGCTGAAGAACCCCACAATGTCACGGGTCGGACAGGCACCTAAAGATTTTCGCAACAAAAAGCAAGGTTACAAACTATGGAACTTCGTTCAAATGACTTAAATAAGATTTGGGTCATTTGTTCCTATTTAACTAACTTTTTGCCCCCTTTGATTAATGAGAGTTAGTATATAAGAAGACAGAAATAAATTAATCTTTTAGATCTATCATACTATACATTTAGATATTATTGGAGTAATCTTAAGTAATGAATTTAAGCTTTCCACTTCACAAGTGCGACACACTTAGGATCAAAATGTGTTTAATAACTATATATCTGGGATATTCATCTAGGGGATAGGTACTTGTTGCCAGAATTTATAAGGGGGGAGCTGGAATAAGAACGTCCTAGGTGGAAAATTTTTCTAAAAATTAACAAGCGGGGGGGACATCTATTAGAGACCAGAGAGTAATATATCTTTTAATCTACTTATGTCCACCCAGGAGTCCACTTAGAGCTTCTGTCCAATAACCAATTTAAATATACATAGAATTATTATTCTCATGATGAATAGACATATTTGGTTTGAAAGTAACATCATGAACTCTAATTATAGTACTATGCAAATGTTTGGCAGTATACACATGTAGCACTTTGATGATAAGCAATTCTCTTAGGAATTATCAATCTTTTCATAAAATGTTTTACATTATGTGGATTTTTTCATTTCTTTTTACAGTTCAGACACTGATACCAGCAACTTTGATAACTTGTATGTATCAACTGAGTCTCTCAACTTGTATAAGAACTCTGTATATAAATGATTATGATAATAATTATAATTTTTACCCATATGTCTCATTGCAAGAGCATCAAATTATTTAAAAATTTGGTAGTATATACTTCACAAAAAAATCAGTCAAAGAAGGAAGCATGTATGACATCCACAACAATTCATCCCTGTAAATCCTTTCCACATGAAAGTCTTTTGATGTATAGACAGCAAAATCAATCCAAGGAAGCCCTAATAATTTTATAACCCCCTAGCATTGGTAATAATAGCCATTTTTGCATTTTAGCTTCAAGCCATTGTTTGTTGACTTTAAAAAAAAGTTTTTGTCATTTGATGATGCTTCCTCTAGTTTCATGTCTCTTTTTGAATAAGGGCATTTTATCTCCAGGCACCCAACTGGAATATCATTATCAAAAATAATACCATCAGGACTACATCCTAGCCAAGGCCATGTTGGGCTAATCACAAAACCACATTTCTTTACAATATGCATGTTGGTCTCGCTATATTGTTGTATGGCAATATCTTCATGTTCAATACCCCATCTCAGTGCTGCTGGCATTGAAGTTCCACCCTTGGTGCTTCTATCAGTGATAGATTTTACCAATGATGATGGGTGTATGCTCTGCCTTCTGTTTAAAACCTTCCCAAAAATAGAAGCAGCTATTCTATTTGAGCATTCCAAGTACCAACTTGGCTCAGTGCTTTGGTTTATTGTTTGGAGGCAAGCTTCAATTGAACTATCAATGGACACACCAACTTTATCATTAATTTTCTGTGCAGTGACACTGTCAACCTAACAATCACCATGCTTGTAAGTGGGCACATGTTCATAGAGTGCATGAATATACAAACATTGTTCTTCTCCTCTCTGCTGCTCCACATTGCTTGCTGCAATTCTGTCAATAACTTTGCCGCTTGAAGTTTGAAAGAAACTGCAAGGTTGACACTGATTGGACTCAACTGCTTCACAAAACAATGAAGCTTTTCCTGCCAATCTCAG
>OLMO02000001.1:4513628-4550002 GCA_900291935.2 Cassiopea xamachana | reverse complement strand
TAAGCCCATTTGAAGTTTAAGAAAGGTAATGTTAGTGGATGACATGACAGATATATGGATTTCAGCCAATCATAAAATTCAACTTTTAAGATTTAATAATTTTGTAAATAGTGTTCGTTGTCAATTAAACATCTAAATAAAGTCAATTCAACATCATTTGAATTGTGTAATTTGTACAGAAAGGGCGCTTCCAGCGATAAAAAAGGGCGTGGTCTTGAAAAATTTTCCCGGGGGAAAGCCCCCGGACCCCAATCTTAGCTCGCTTCGCTCGCAGCCCCCCCCCAATATCAATTTCGTTCCGACGGGCCTGCTGCGTGTTTAACTTCCCCACTCCTTTCTCACTTATCGAGCGCCAGACGAGAAGGCAGTGAGTACCATTTTTATAAAGTCTTCGGTATGACTCGGCCGGGGCTCGAGCCCACGACCTTCCGATTGCGAGGCAGACGCTCTAACCACTGGGCCATCACACCGGTTAGTGAACACTTAATACCATGTTTATTAGCAACTAAGCACAATTTAGCAGTATTATATGTGGTCAATTTATAACCATCTACTCCAAAGGTTGTGATCCAAAAGAACCATGATAGTTAACAGGGATTCGTATGTTTACGTTTATAGGCCATCAGTGTATCGCATTGAATTACGTATGTGAAAATATATGTAGTCCGTTGTGGTCAAAATACAACTCACCCATTGAATTAATTTTCTCTTTAATTGAAATAAGTGCTAGCAGCATTGAAGTTAATTATTTAGCATGTAGAAATTCTATCTTTTGTATAATTAATTTGTCTGTTTCTCCGATAATTATTTATCTCAGTGCCCCATAACTATTTTAATCTTCGTTTTATGATTATTTTCGTCTGGTTTCTTATATTCATTGATATCATACTTAGAATTACTTTTATATTATTCATCAATAATTATTTAGATCATGTCACAGAATTATTTTTATCTGTTTGGGGATACCTTGGGATATCTCTTCTTTGATAAAAAAAATAAGGCAATAATAAAATACTTGCAGACAAAGTTCCTGGGGTGACATTTGCCACCCTATGCCACCCCATGGCTACGGGCCTTTCATGGAAAGAAAAGTCGTTATATCTAACTGTGTATATCTGTGTTGTCTACTCTGGGCCAAGGGTAATTTCTAGGGGGGCTCAGGGGGCGGAGCCCATCCTGTTAAAATTACTGTTCATTTTGGGGGACTCAGCCCCCTTAAATTTCTGGCATTGGCCTTTCATTTCAAAGTGTATTGACCTTGCTTCTAAAGTGTTTTTGTATTGCGATGATTAATTATTTACTGCTATATGGTAATTGAGACACTTCTAATTGTTTGATATGCTTTATTAGTACTAAACTAAAGCATCATATCTGCATCTTTGAAAATATGGGCGTGGTTGCATTTAGTTCACACCCAAAATATGGGTGTGGTTGCACCTAGAGCCCCCTTTGTTGAAATTTCTAGAAATCACCACTGCTCTAGGCTTTAGAAAAACAGCTAACCAGCCATTCGAATTATAATTCAGCTGCAAATAAACAGTGATAGTGATGACAATGAAACTGAACCTGTTTGATATAACCTCAAGCCCGTAGCCAGGCCTGTGTTTCTGGGGTGGCAAAGTGTCCTGGAGGAATCACTTGGTACAAAATCTGGGACTATATTCCATACTTTGTGTTACCGCAATCAAATGGAAATGTGTGTGCAGGAAAAGATTGAATTTTCTAGTATCTCACAAAAACCAAGGTTGAGCTCAACCAAAATTTCTGGAGATCTCTCCTTAACTACAAAGATATAGTAGCAATATAGAATTGCAAAATTATTTTAAGGGGTGGCAAAAAGCTGGCACCCTGTTGGCCAGGGGTGGAATTTGCTACCCCATCCCACCCTATGGCTGTATAACTTTTATCTTATATATAACTTAAGAATACAGCAGACAATGTGAATAGCAGTTTGACTGATTTGTGACATTTTGGAGAATGCTTCAGGCTATTCTTAATGGCCCCTATTGCTGTTATCTATTTTTGGCGACCCCTCATTCAAGCCCAAAAATATCTAATAGCCCTTCTACATACCTTCCGGCCCCTGCCCTGCATTTGTAACGACTGATCCCTATACACTGAAGGTCTGTTGTGAATTGAATTGAATTGATCATGTGACATGGAGCATGCACATGGAAGAGACGTGTTTCGGAATTAGGAGATGGAGGAGCGTTGTGTTGAGAACACAGTGGCGAACAGAGTTGAGTTGAGAACGAAATTGAGAAGAGAGAAGAACATTGAACATTACGAGCTTCGAGGAAGCATTGAGTTGAGAACTCTTGGACTTATTTGTGTATGAACTTATTTTATGTATGTTGTTCCTGTAATTGGTTTTCTTTATTGATATATGTACTTCAAAAAATACAACGCGCGGAGTTATTCAGTAAATTCTCGATTCCCCAAGACACTCAAATTATATCGACAATCTTGGGGGAAAATGAGCAATGTTTTCCGAACAAGGTCAAAGAAATGTCAGCATCAATTCAGTTTTTACTAAGTTTAGATAAATGTGGAGAGAGATGTCTGAAGAGTGCTAAATAAGATGATAGAATTAGGATACTTTAGTTGAGGTACCATGATTCTTCAAGTGTCGTGTATATAGTATTTTATGTTACGGTTCTATACAACGAATATCGCTTCTTTTGTTTCACATCTTGCCAAATCAATTCACAACACGTCAGCATCAATTCAATTTTTACTAGGTTCAAAGCGATCAAGAAATTTTATAGCTTTAACAGTATTTGAACTTCCAAAGGAATTCCTGGGCTTAGCGTGGTTCAGTTCCATACTTATGATTCTTACGGCAAAACCCCGTGTATTCTCATTTCTGTATATTCTATTTATAGAATATTCAATATATATATATATATATATATACATATATATATATATATATATATATATTCAACATACATTATTACGTTATATATTCAAAATTCAATTTATTAAATATATTATATATATATATATTCAATATTATATTTTATATATATATATTTATATATATACATTCAATATACAATCGTTTGTACATCAAATATCATAATAATGTAATTAATTTTTCCTTCTAGTTAGCTATACAAGTAAGGGAGCTCTCATTGTTAATGCTGGGTATAGGGGTGGAAGAATTTTTTAGACAAATGGGAAAGTTTACTAACCCCATTCACTATGTGCAATAGCATTTAAAACCCCATTTTGAAAAGCTAGAAAATTTCATACCCCAAGCAATATTCCTATTTAAGTCATTCAATTTGGATCTAAAGCTTCAGAATGCTGAAAACGCAATCTGGATATGAAGTAAAGGAATGTTGAAAAGGTGATAAATATTTTTTAGAAAGAGTAAACGTTTTGCACTTATCATGTAAATAATATTTACAGTTGGAGCTTATTCAAAAATTTGAACGAACATCATGAATTTTCAAAAAGTTTGGTACTCTAATTGAATAATAATTAGACACCCCTCCAAAAAGTGTTTCACCCCAGTACCTAGTATTAAATATGATAGCTCCCTAATTGAATGACACTCAAAATTTGAAAGCATTCTGTTGTCGTTCTCATTGATGATGATCGATTTCAACATTTACTCGCCAATGCTTGGGAGTGAGGGTTGTGGGACATCATCAATATTTTAAAGTGAAACTGTACAGAGGAATTTAACATCATGCATGATTCTAAAACAAGCATGAAAGCAACGGGAGGCAGCCACGTGGGTCTACAAGCTGTTTTTTATAAGCAGCCACTTTATAGGGAACCAATTTACGTGGGGTAAAACACTTAATGAAACGACAAAACATTTTGCATGATGAAAAAGGGTCAACCTTGAGACAGCCCCTAAATGTAAGTCAGCTAGGGGGGTCCGGGGGAATGTTCCCAGTAGAAATTTTGAAAAATTTTCTATTTAGTTTTTGCATCTTCAGAGCTTTCAAGGAGGGTAACCAAGCCACTTGAAAGGGGGCGCTTTGCTCACGTCTTTCAAAATTTGGGGGCACGTACCCCCTGTGCCCCCCGGTTCTTATGGCCATGCTTCCAGTTGTTGTTAGCAGCGCTCTAGAACATGTTTTTTTATAAGAAATATGTCTATGAGAAAAATGAGGCTGGAATAAGAAATATTTAAGACACATTGCCAGGCTATATTTCAAGTCATAACTTGCAAAAACTGTTTGTACCAGTAAACTTTTTATCAATTGGGCAAGAAAGTAAAATTTATATCCATTACACGCTTTTTATTTTATAAGGAACCACTTTATAACGAACCTACATGTAGACGGCTGAAATATTTAAGGAAATTATACTACAAACAGAAAGAAAACTAAGTAACTTTTCAATTTTAAAACTGTTTATGGCTGCAAATAGTCAAAAATAGGAAGCCAATTCCATTCATTTACAGCCAATACTCGCATAAATACATTTAAAAACTTCTCTCTTTCTTTATTGGTGCTTTTGTTCTTAAGTTCTAGCCAAAATTACAGGTAAAATGCCGAAGTTTGATGTTCCCTTGTGTCTGTACTATTTTTATGTGAAAAGTAAGGAACTAGTAAGGAACATTTAGTACTTGAATTTAATAAAAAGAAGTACAAAAACAAGGAACTTTTAGAACTAGACCTTTTGCTAAGTTCCTTATAAAAAAGCCTTGTACTCTCATTGTCAAGTATATGCACCCTCGTCTGGGTTTCTAGCAAATTGACCATTTTCTGAGCCTTTTAATTCAGATTTTACCCTCTATTTGCGAAGGTACGTCTTACAAAAGTAAGATGTCGAGCTTGACAAAGTTGCATGTGAGCAAATCACACGTGCTTTGATCATGGCTTTTATACGCTGCGCTGCCTTTGATATAACTTCAAATTTGATTAAATTATGTGATTCCAAATGAGTTGCTAGACCACAATTGTTGTCCTGAAACAATAAAAGCCAAAATTCATTGACCTTATCAGTAGGTAAGAATTTGTCTTATTCAACCCGCTTTGCAAGCAGCCTGTCTACTATATCAGCAGAAAGTGAGAATTCATAAGATATATAAATATTCAGGGGCGGATCTAGGGCCGGGTTGAACGGGCTCGAAAATCCGGTCAAGGTTTAAAAATTGCATTCCAAGTGATGATGATTGCTACTTTTTAAGTCTCTGCAAAATTTCTTATAGTCCTTTTTCAGGCATAGAATTCAAAACAGTACGAATTCTTGTCATCTAGCATCATCGTCATCATCATCATCATCTTCATCATCATCATCATCATCGTCGTCGTCATCATCATCATCAATACCATCATCATCATAATCATAATCATCATCATCATCATCACCACCACCCTTTTATTTATGAAGTAACAGAACACGAACGAATAACGGGGGTACCCTACATTCCCCCCTACCTAAATATTCAAATCAACAGCAAAACAATGCTAGTAAATTAAAAGTAAGTACGTAAACTATCACAAGGTATTGCACCTGGGAAATGTCTAAGATATTTTTTCTAAAAACACTTATACCTCTCCAGATCCATCATAATTCTTACTATTTTAAGCCATGCTTAACTTACGCAATGGCATCAAATAATGTAAATGCCTTGGGATAGTTAACGTACTTAATTTTGATTTATTAACAATGGTTTTTGTCTTTTTTAATATTTAGGTAGGGGGAATGTAGGGTACCTCCGCTATTCGTTTGTGCTCTGTTACTTCATGCTATATAATCCCCTATATATTGTTTTCCTTGCCATTCTCAGATTGAAATTTGGAGGTACTCAGGACAGAAAGAGGTACCATACACCTACGTTACAAAATTTACATAAATATAAGCTTAAAGTAGAAAAGAAAAGATTAGTATATATATAAATATATATATATGTATGTATATATATATATATATATATATATATATATATATATATATATATATATATATATATATATATATATATATATATATATATATATATATATATATATATATATATATATATATATATATATATATATATATATATATATATATATATATATATGTATATATGTATAAAGTATTATTATGCTTGGATAAAATGGACGGGGAATAGTGTGCAATTAATAGGCAAAATAAAGGAGATATAAGATGAAAATTACTATGGAGTGAGGCACCAATGTCAACTTCATGGACTTCTTGCACCTTATCCTCTATTTTTGCCTTCTTTTGTTCCTCAGCCTTTCTTTACATTGCTTCTTTCACTCTCCTGCAGCGACATACAGCAATCATTACGTTCAATAATTGTACACATTGTAGCTCAGGCGCTTATCCATTTCAACTATTTCTTCTTCCTCATCCATTCAATCTTTCATTCACGCTCAGTTCCCCGATATCTGGCCAACAATCCACTATGATAATCAAAGCACTAATACACCATGAAATCGTCTCGATAATTTTCTTCTCTTCATATGTTCACTTCAACTTACATAGCACGGACATTGTTAATTCATAATTTCGCTTATCTAAGCCTAACATTGTCATTACTTTTGTGTATTTGTTCATTTATTTTTGTGTTTATAAATATGCTCTTCGATATGAATCCATCCCAAACAGGTCATTCATATCGACTTTTGTGATTCAACATTCGATATCGAAATAGTACCAGCGGCAGGACTAGTTCTTCGAATAAACGTCACAACAATTAGAACAACGGAGGAGCAGCGCTTTCTGTAGTAAAGAACTCAGTATCATACAGCTAAAGAAGATGACTCGGCGCCTCACTTTGATACTTTTAGTGGCTCACTTTCTCTATCGGACATATAACATCTCGAGACACATTGTTAAGTGACGTCAAAAAAGAAGAATGTCAATTTTCTCACGAAAAAAAATCGAAAAGACAAAAAACCAAATATGTAGCAAGAAGAGGATGCAGAGAGGGCTATGAAAAATTTGGGGGTCGATAGGGCGACCGGTCTAGGAGTAGTTTCAGTTAGATGGTTTACTCTTTTGCATAATTGCATATTAGTGTAGAGAGGAGACCTGCTCTCTGCTTTTGGTTGAAATTCTTGGGTTTGGTCCAGAATGTTTGACAACAAACCATTCTCAGTAATACAATTTATAATGTTATCTTCCATAGTTAATCAGCTTGGAAATACACACAGAGTTATTCCTCCCAGTCAAGACTCATGTCCAATATAAACGATACATTCGTGATTGCGATAAATCACGATACGATATTAACGATTACGATGCATTACGATACGACATTAATAATTACGATGTACTACGATAGGATGTTCATGACTACACTCTATTACAATACGACATTACTGATTCCAAGCAATCTGTAGGAATCACTTATAGTAATTTCTCCAATGTTCTTAAATGTTCCCTTCAAGGTTTGATGCTATGCATCTCTTTTGGTAGACTTTGTATCATCTTCTTATACGACTCATTTTTATTGAAATGGCTACAGGGCTATTATTTATATCCACTCTCTCTATAATTTCGTATCTTAGTTTCTTGTTTGCAGTGGTGGCGCCAGGGGAGAGCTAGGGGGCTATGTCCCCATTGGAACATGCTAGTTCCCCTGTCGGAAGGTAAAAATCTATTTTTTCTGAGTTTTTTCAATTTATAGTATCCTGAAAGCAGTACTTTAGCCCTCTTGTCGGAAGAGTCAGCCCCCATTGGAAAATTCCTGGCACCACGCCTGCTTGATAACATCTATTAATGCGAAAAGGAATACATTAGAATAGGAATAAGCATTAAATTAGAGATGTGAAAGAAAGTTCGATTCCTATTTCTATATGCGACAAATAGACAATCTCTCTGAAGATAGTTGAAGCTTTCTGCACAATTATCTCTCTACCATCAAAATGCTAAAACTGATAAACATTGTGCTGCTTTTACTATTTTAAGCTAAATCATATTTTTCTTGAAACTTCCTTACCATGATACAGCCTAAACATGCTAATGTAAACCTCTCTAAAGCTAAGCAGTTTACAATTTAAGATTACAAATACGTTAATATCAGTCTTACAAGTCAATAGTTCTGGATTCAGCTAGTCTTTATTTCTGCGGCAGAAAATGTAGTACGTCGCTCGAATGGACGTGGCTATTAGTATTCTTACAATAGATTTACTATTATCATGGATGACCTATCTTAAAACCTTGTGACGACACTAGCATTCCTGTATAAATAATACCCTCAGCTTTCCTACCACAAACTGAAACATTTTGATTACCTTGACATGTATAACTGGCGCCTTCCTTTGTCACCTACAGTAACGACTTGAAGAAAAATGCCATTCTGACTTTAGAATCGTTTTATTACTTACGTTCAATTAGTTGCAATGCTGTCTTGGTCATTGGTTTGTATATATTTCTTGTTCTGTGGAAGGAGTCGCTATAGCTTCAGAACAAATGTAGAAAATGCTTTTCATCAAAACATATCACCTAGCAATGGGCTTTCATAATTCATTCTCTAGAAAATGAAAACAACCCAATGAAACTAAACCCTATTGTTTTCTCTTGTCAAACGATAGTTAAATATTGAATATGGCCAAACAACGCTGCATCAAGTAAAGCCGAGATCTTTCTCGTAATCGATTCATAGTCGATGCCTGAAGCGAAGTTCCCTGCCTTTTTCTAAGCTGAGAATCAAAAGCAGCCACTTTTTCCCTGGCCCTCGATTTAGATTTTTGCAAAACTAGCTAAAGACAATGGGAGGCAACAGCAGCCACGTAGCTGAAGGTAGGCAAAAGGGGCCGTCGCCCCCCTAAATCCACGTCTCTTGCCAATTCCGCCCCCTAGATTTCCTCGAGCTAGTTCTTTTTCCTACTACTTTAGGCTTTCTGCCCCATTGGGAAAATTTGCCATCAAAGACCACCCCCCCCCTCCCAGCCACGAAGAGCCAGCTACGTCACAGGGCAACAGATAGAATATGGAAAGATAATTGCTACAAAACTACGCAAAGTGATCAAGTTCAACTTTATTGACAAAAAATGAAGCACCCACCTGGGCTTTGGGGGCCATTTGTTCAGTTGTTGTCTATAGGAAATACTACCGTTTGGGAGGGGGCAATGTCCTTTGGCACTCCTGAATCCATCCCTGGCACCCACTATATAAGGTCATGCGTGACTTTGTTAAAAATGCTAACCAAATTGCTTTCTCTGGCTCAAAGAGCACCCCTTGACTATCCCAGGCTTTCCCTGAAATTGGCTCATTTTGTAGGTTCGCTGTTAACCCTGTCGTAAAGGCCTCTGAGGGGCCATTTAGACACAGAAGTTTGCTTGATCGCATGCGCTGAATGAGAAAATGTGGTTTCAAGGATTAGTAATTCAATCTAAAGAATTCACTTGACAACAAAGAGCTCTTCTGTAAACATGTTGCCATGAAGACATGATAATCGACAATGGCCTTGAACAGCCTTTCTTCTAATATAAAAATGTGCACAAGACGTAAAATCTTATTTGTTCGCATCGCTACTGAGCATGACCGGTGACAGGCAACCACTACAACAAGGATTCAGAACTATGTAATGAAGCTTTTGGGAGTCATTTGGCGAAGTAAATGAATCTTGGAGTTCATCTAAGAATTGTATGGCGTGAACCCTGTTCATGTCAGGCTAGAGCTATCTGTTTATAAAAGACAGAGTACAAGCAGTGCCCGTGCGAAATGGGGCTTTCAGCTACTGAATCTCTGAACTCGGACGAAAGAGACAGGTAAGTCTTCTACGCTACCTTATATTCTACAATTGGCATGTTACCTAAACAGAAAATACAGCGTTTTGGGATCATTTTCATTTGCCAAGGAATGATTGCAAGAAATTGGCGGTTCATTGCATGAGTTGATGCTACCAGACGCAGGTAACACCAAAAACCATTTGTGACATGATATCTTGAATATCCATGTTTGCAATATATGCACCAGATCTCTTGTTTGTAAGCTGCATGCAATTTCCACAAAGAAAGCAATAATAATTTTGCAATATCTGACATATTTGAAACCACCTAGCAACATATGGCTTACCACAAGTTATAATCCTAAAATGAGGACGAATGTGGAAAAGAAAACACGTTTTCACTATTGTCCTCAGTCTTAGAATTATAAAAAAGTCGTGCATACCTCTTCATGCTACAATCCACAACACACTTCTACAAACCTTGTGAGGATTTGAATTTTTCTCATCCAAGGAAAGTGTCATGAAGTATGAGCAGTGGCTTAGAAGAGGGGGGCGGAGCCCCTAACTGTAACTTGAGGGAGACTCAGCCCCCCCCAATAAGAACATAGAAGAAGAAACCCTATTCTGTTGTTCTGCTGCGAAAGGCCAGTTTAGATTCAAAAAGCTGTCGAGGAATTGTTAGTTGACAAGATATATGGTAAATAAGAGCATATAAGAAACCTTATTTTGTTGTTCTGTTCTAAAAGGCTAGTTGAAATTCCAAAAACTGTCGAGAAATTATTAATTCACAAGATATATGGTATTGAAAGTAGTGTGTTTACTAGACGACATTATCATTTTCTTACAAAACTAGGTGGAAAAACTTAAGAGTTTCTTATAAAGGTACGTGCCAAAACAGAGCCCCCCTAGCAATCAATTTGATTATTGACCACTGAGTATGAGACAGTCCGGGATGCAGGGGGTGATTTGTAACAGTTTTAACAAGGGAGCTCTAGGTACAAAGTCAAAAAGTGAGGATAGCCTATTTGTAGCCAGGCCCATATATTTAAAGATGAAGATATAGCAATTTAGCATAGTTAAGATATAATATAGCCAACATCTAGAAAGATCTCACCAGCCATGTAGCAGTGAAGAAATTCATCATAGCAATGCTACATAAAACATTGGAAACAAAAGTCAATGCAACTTGAAAGGCAAGATCAATGCAAAAATTTAGGGGAGAGCTGATATAATATAGCCAACATCTAGAAAGATCTCACCAGCCACGTAGCAGTGAAGAAATTCATCATAGCAATGCTACATAAAACATTGGAAACAAAAGTCAATGCAACTTGAAAGGCAAGATCAAATGCAAAAATTTAGGGGAGGGCTTAGCCCCCCAGAATTAACAAGAATTGTGAAACAAGGAGGGCTCCGATCCTCCGAGTTCCCCTAGAAATCACCCCTGCCGGGGTGGAAGGGATTTCGAATTTCACTGTGAAATTATGAAGCAGTGTACAAAACGAGATAGCTTTTCTGGTCCCCTTGCAACATCAATAGAGTACCACAATGTACTGTGTTTACGATCAGTGGTGGCTTTCCAAGAAAATTCAGGGGGCAAATAGCCTGAAACTGCCGAATATTTTAGAAGAAACACTTGCACTCGAAAAATACATGGGAATATATGTAGATTACACGTGTTACAAGAAAGTCGAGGCTCAAGCAAAAAGTGATTTTATTATTACAAAATCGTTTATTTGGCTTGATTTTTAATAAGAAAAAATCAAGCCAAATGCTTCACTACTTTTACTGAGAATTTTCCGACTCGATGGCACCTGGGGGGTGCATCTTACCCCTCTTGCCCGCCCTAATAGCTGCTACTGTTTAGGGTATGAAATGATATAAGAGGCAAACACTTTCCTTTCAGAAGTTTTGGCAACCCTGATAAATGAGGGCCTCTCAGTGGTAATGGAAAGCAAGGGAGATTGCCATTGTTAATACTGGGAACATGGGACAGGGTTATAACTTCTGTATATTTTTGGAGGGCGTAGAAGTTTTGCCCCGCGAAATTTTTTGTATCTGGTTTTTTTGTCTTCTTTGCTTTTAGTAGCAGTAGTTGATCAAATGGTTTCGAGGTCCAATAAGTTACCCTACAAAAATACATTTTATTGTCGTGTTTGCCGAGCCAAATGGCAAATTTTCAAGGTTGGAGGGGGTTGCTCACCCCAAGCTCCCTTTATGTTTCGTCCCTGCATGGGAGCATCGTCAAATTCTTGCATGTAACTAAGGATAAGGGAGAGTTTGGAAATTTTTCTAGGGAACTTGGCGACACAGGCTCCTGAGTCCTTTCCGTCCCCCATCTGCTCCATGCTTTACGAAGACTCCCTAATAAGAGAAGCCCGCGGGTTCGCGTACGTGCATATGCGTGTGCTTGTACTTTAGCAGGCTTTCGTGTGGTGTTAAAACTAAGCAAGTACTACAAAAACAGTTTGATGATTCTTCACTTATTGCTTTAGAGACAGCAAAATTTTTTATTAGTTTATTGGCCACTAGTGATTGTCTTACAAACATTGCGAATGCCAGAAGAAAAAATTCAAGCTCCATGGAAACCTGATTTATCTAAGGAGACGCTTAATTTGCATAAGAGGAAAGACCATGTAATTACAAGAAGAATTTCCACATAGCAAATCTCTTTTAATTCTGTTGCACCTAATCTAAGCTGTTATTGATATCCTTAGCTGGGAAGCTCCAAGGATATCGATGGTTGTTGTTTGTTTTTGTTGTTTACTTTATTTTAAGTAGGCTGTTATACATAGCTTTTTCAGCTAATTTAGGCCTACCATGCATGCCACATCCTGGCACGGGACCCCAAGTTTAACGTCCCTTCCGAGGACGCTGGAGTGAGCTTTTTTAGTCGTTCATCTGGAAAGTCGCTTATGCAGTTTCTGACTGTACACAGCTATGATTAACTTCAGTTAAGCTAATAGAACTGGCTGGTCCCTTTTTTTCTACTCTTCTAATAGATACCCCCAGAAGTGCCACATCAGATACAAATTCACCATATCAAACCCAAATGTGCAACTGCAAACCCAGTTTTGTGGCATGAAACCGAAATGCACCACACCAAACCTGACCTTGCCACATTGAGTCCAACTTTACCGAATCCACCCGGTGACGTGCTTACTGGGGAGCGTGTAGATGTCATGCCCCCAACATGTGCAAGATTGTAAGAAGGTTGAGCCGTATATTTAGGTAGGTTTGTACGTTTTGTATAGCCATTGGATGGTATTCCTCTTTTACTTTTACCTCAATGTTTGCACCATCTCTGACTTCTGACCAGAGATGGGTGAAAATTGTTGAGGTGAGTCGAAATCGTGCACTAGACCCACTTTTGCAACAGCAACACTTATCCCAGTAGTTTTGTACATGAATGAAACAACGATGACTGAGGTATCCATACTGCCTAAAGGCGGGTTTCCGCTTGTGCGAATCTGGTCGCGCGACTACGCAACTAGCTCTCTGGGCATGCTTAGTTTGTTTCAGTGAGAAGGATTCCCTTATCACCTTGGATCGTGCGACTGAGCTGGGTAGTTGGATTTACTTCTACTTTTTTGCGACCAGTAGGAGCAGCACCAACCACCTTGCCATGATTCCCGCCGAACAAGTGGAAATCATTTGTGCAGCTACCTTCGAACGATCGCATTCGATCGCACGACCAGATTCGCACAAGTGGAAACCCGCCATAACAATGCTGGAAAAATCCCACACCGGGATGCGCAAATCTTTTGCATCAATGCATTGTAGTCACAAAACCCCGTTACTTTTGCTTAGGTACTGGGTGTAGGATTTCCTATGCATTAGATTCATTGTTGCATGAGATTCACATACCAACATTCAGTTGCTTAGCTTATGGGTGTGGGACTTTTCAAGCATTGTTGTGCCGTTTCGATACCTCAGTCATCGGTGTTTCATTCATGTACATTTTATCGCGGTTAACATTCCCTTAGTTCAGCGTCATTAGGCATAGTACTCATGCAATCCAGTTTACCCTTCCCTTCTCATGTTTTAGTTTCGCATCGTTTGTAGTTATGGATGACAATTCTTCAAGTTTATCTATTATTATATGTGTATGTATATATTTATATGTATATATATATATATATATATATATATATATATATATATATATATATATATATATATATATATATATATATATATATATATATATATATATATATATATATATATATATATATATATGTATATATATTTATATATTTGTCGCAATTCGGAGAACTGTATGGTCAGAGTGCTCAATGCGATAGGCAAAGCAATATACGTCAGAGTAAAACCAAAGTAAAAGTGCTGCTTGAGTTCAATTAACAATAACATGACTCTGAGTTTCACATATCATAAAACCATAACTCAAATTTTCACGCTTTGTGCGATTCTCAGATCCTCAGTTAGACATCAACAAATATCTGAATATATCACTATGATTTTTATGTGAAGCTACTTCTTTGGGACTTAAGAACGCTATAGGAATAATCCAAAGCTTAAAAACAAAAATATCAAAAATGTGGAAGTTCAAGGAAAAGCTATGAATTCTTATAGAAATATACATATATTTATATATGCATATAGTTACAATATATATATATATATATATATATATATATTTTATATATATATATATATATGTATGTATGTATGTATATATATATATATATATATATATATATATATATATATATATATATATATATATATATATATATATATATATATATATATATATATATATATAAATATATATTTATATATATATATGTGCATGTATGTATGTTTATATGTATTTATAGCTTAGGCTTGAGCTAGAGGGGAGAGAAGAGAAGGAGACGGAAGCGCTGTAGAAGCAAGTGCAAAGTTAAGAAAACAGGCGCATAGCAGTCGTAGCGGATGAGGGAAGAGTGCAAACCTTTCATTTTGTGTCATTTTCATATAATTTTGGGAGGGTGGCCTTTCAGCCGAAGCTGGTTTGCAAGGGACCCTTCATTTATTTTGCAATATACTCAATAATAAAATGCAAAAACAAATCCAATGTATTAATTAAACATAATGCTAAGACAGTTCAAAATTAAATATACATAGATTTACAAAAATAATTTTAAGAAAAAAGCGCTAATGCAATTTCATTTTAAATACTTGTATTTCATTAGTTCTTAGTAGCTATTCTTTTACATAACTCTAAGGATTTGAGCAAAGAGTGATCTCATTTGTTGCAACTCTGGGGTTTGTGACGGTTGGTCAAAAGTCGGTCACGCTGAAGGAGATTAAGCATCCCATTGGTCATGGCGATTTCCGTGACTTTTTCTTTGTAGTGACAGTAGTTGGTCAAATAGTCGACCCCCCTCCCCACAACGACAAGTGTCTAGGCACATCCTTGAATCTACCACACCACACCTAACTTCACCACATCAAAGTCCCAGCTCACAATGCAACGAGTGCCTGCAGTTACGATTTCGAACGATTTCCAATGGCCACACATGCGTTACCAAGGAATCCCAAGCTTATTCCACTTAGTCGTTTCTCACTATGATGATAGGTCATTCATTTATTACGTACGTATAAAGGGGGAGGGATTCGAGCAAAAGCGTACGTCATACGCGCAAGCGGGAAGGGGATCGACATATTTAAGTACGTGCACAAAAAAGTCGCTTTTTGCACGTATTCTGTAATATTTTCATATGCAAGGTACTTTTATCATACTTTTTTGTCAGTGGCGATTACTTTCATTATTGTTTTATAGTACATTTGCTATGATTATTTTCCTGTAGCTGAAATACTTTACAGTCTTTTTCTCTACGGAATTATTGATTGGATATTTAAAAGCAATCCGGTTTAAGAGTGGGTAAGGGCTCAAATGAGTAAAAGTACGTACGCAATGGGGAGGGGGAGGGCTGCAGCAAGTGCACATGTGGGTACGATGGGGAGGGGGGGTCAAATTTTTGCCTCTTTGGTGCGTATGAACTTATTGAATGACCTTCTTATACAAACAACTGCTACAACAACTATTACTACCTACTTTTTCTTGGCAGTCCATCTGAAGTCTTGCTAGACAAAGATGCCAGTAAAGAGGAGCAGAAGCAACATCACAAAAAATTGAGAACAAGAACTACCTACTGCTACTATTTCACTGTATTTGTCACTTCTCTAGGTTTGTATCTTCTGCTGTCTTGTCCTTTGCATTTAATTAATGCCATTTGCATATGATGTCAATTTGCAGTTACCATATGTTCTCGAACTCGAACCGTCCTTAAATAGAAGCCACCCTTGGATATAAGCCGCATTTATTTTTTCGAAAGGATACGTTGAAGGCGCAAATGGAGTAAAAAATGACATGTTTGTGCGACATAACTTTGTTTCATCCTCTTCTAAGTTATTTACATTCATTTTATTCTCTACTAGATTCTACATTATCATCAAGCGTTGAAGTTGGCATGAAGTAATCCTCGACTTTATAGCATTTCAACGCTTGACGAACATGTAGAACGTGCTTGCTGTGCATTGGCCTAGAATACTCGCCAAAAGTCGTGGGACACTTTGTATATTTTTAATCTGGATTGAGCATTCGTCCCCCTCCTCCCCCTAAACAATGTTGGCTTTTGGGAGAAGTGCATGCGGTAATGGAAAAAAAATTCATGCACAATAACGCCAAGTGTCTCATGTACAAACCAACATTGTTTCAGGGGAAGGGGGAGGTGCATCAAGGTGTAATGGTTAAAATGCTGAGAAAGCTATAGTTTTCATAATTTTTTGAAAGTGCCCCAGGGACTTTTGGCAAGTATTGGAGAAGTTCTTTCACTCGACCCTAATAGAACCCTCCCTTGAATATAAGCCACCCTCAACTATAAGCCACAGTTTTTTTCTTAGAAAAAATAGAAGCAGTGGCTTCTATTCAAGAAAATACGGTAAGTCAAGGATGTAGTGAAAATGTAAAAGTATGGGCTCATGCATTGAGAAGTATCGGCTTTAAACAGGAAAATGATAACTGCAAAGAGAGACTTAACTTGAAGTTGTAAAAAGTAGAAAGGGCGTGTACCTCATGTACCCCCTGTCATAGACTAACAACGGAGGATTGGTGGCACACGCCTCCTTACGTTCAAAAATTATTAAGATATTCTCGGATGGTGCTACAGGGGGCTTGTGGGCTGTAGCCACCTCCACTTGTAATGAGTCCCCAGCCGGCACTTAAACTTCTATGTATTGTTGACAATATCATAACCTCCATGGCCTTTTTGTTAGTTTTTAGCCAATACAATAGGCGTTATCCGCTAAAATTCTTTAGCTTGGCTCACTTTCCGCTCTTTGATAGCACTAGCCCCCCTCTTAGCATTTCTTCTCTGGCTCTACTACTGAGAATATTGCTTCTTTGCAGAGGTGGGCACCTTTTAGGATGGCTGATAACCAGGTGAACTTTTAACGTCATACCAAAACTCAGCCTGTTACAGATATGTACTGATGATCATGCGCAGAACTGAAAATCTGGGCTTTACAAGTTATTGACTTCTGCAATCTTTACCTGCTCCAACTGTAGGAAATTGGAAATGAAGTTTTTATAGAAGCACAAAAGTGTAAAATTTGAACTGCTGGGTCTGCTTAGAGCTGTCGTTTTGTGCTATATATGTCTCTTTTCAGCTGTGTGCTACGGTATGTGCAGACAACTTTTCTCGAAAGTCAAGAATAGGCTTTAGCAACTTCGATTTTTTTGCACATTTTGCGGAAAAAACTTCTGCTACCAAGAAAATGCTCACTTTTGCATGTGAAAACTTTTGTGACTGAAGAAAAGTGTGGGAAAAATAAAATTTTTATGCATTAATAGAGCAGAAAAATTTCTAGGCAAACTTTTGCCTGTGGTAAATTGTCTCCAATTTCGTGAATTTTGAGCTTAGAATTCTCAAAGGTAGAAAATTTCGCGAGGAAAAGCAAAAAATCATTGACATTGCGAAACTTTCTGCCTGTAGAAGCGTCTGCCCCTAAAGTAATAATGGATCAGGTCAAGTATAGATTGATGCATTCAATATCTTGTGAAGCCCAGCTTTTCAGCTCTGCGCATGATCACCAGTACATATCCGTGGCGAGGTTGAGTTTTGGTATGACTTAAAATCTCATCTTGTTCTCAGCCATCCTAAGAAGTGCCTTCTCTTTGCAGCTTACAGATTTGCCCTGGTTTGTTTATGAAGATGCTCCTTATGTGTATTCTCTATTTGGAATGCTTCCTAACGTCCTTATCCTGATACCTACATCCAATTTAGGAATGTAAGAATCAGGAAGATAAGTAATACTTCCCAATGATTGGGAGACACTGCTAAAAAACAGGACCGCAGAGAGAAGTCTGTGGCCCAGGGGCAAAAGAAAATCCCAAGACCCCCTTCCGAGCGAGGCGAGCAGAAAATTTTCAGGGTCTAGAAATTAATTTTGGAAAATTACTGCTGGCTTACTTTATGAGGCCCCAAACCTTGTAGCATTGAGTGTTACGAGGCCCCTTGGAGCTTGAGATCCTGTGGCAATGTGTCCCCTACCTCCTCTCTACGGCCCCAACTATAACTATCCTCTGAATTATTCTGAGCTAATGCAATACCGAAAGTACAAATGTGTTACCAGTTTGAATTATTTCTAGCGACAACGATTACATACTCATCGCTGTGGTCTTATATAAAGACGGTAAGTTACTCTTTATCACTCTGCGATTCAATTGACTGAGAAGTAATACTAAACTTTTCTTGGGGGCTGTCAGGTCTCATACTGTCGATTAGAAAATACATTCCTTTTCCAGAAATTGCATTTGAGCAATAGCTGCATGCCCGTTTGAAAATTTTGTAGCTAATACCCTGATATTTTTCGTTTGAGTAGAATTCTACAGCTTCCCTAAGGCCATGGCATATATGGCACTTAATCAATAACCGGTGGACCACAAAAATCGGCTCTACATATAGTAGCCTCCTGAAGCACTTTAATGTGGGGGGAGTGGGTAACAACGGAATTTTACCAACAAGCTACCAAATTCCTTAAAATTAACTGCATCCTTTGATCGCTTCACCAGTTTTCCCAACAAGCGAAAGAATCGTCGACAGATTTGGCAAAGATGTAGGGAAGCAGCACCACCATACCCCCTACTTCAGCACGCTTCTGTTTGCATTAGAGAAAACGCTCTACCTTATATACATGTTAACCTTTCGCATGGATTATGCAGAAAAGGCTAAGATGAGTGAGTTCTTCGACAACACAACAATTATTAATAATCAATCGACGAAATATACTTGAGCATTATAAACTCATGACTTTCCTATTATGAAGGGCGACCAACTTTAGAGCTCGAACCTTTACTACAAACTTTGGCTAAACGTCTTCTAAAACTTCACAACAAGGCTGCTACTTTTTTCGATTGTTTTCTTCAAGAAGTTCTCTCTACTCTCAACTTGGCACGCCGGTTATGAAGCTAATAACACTAATTGAGATTAACCAATGAAATTACAGAACAAAATTCAAAGTCAACAAATCAGCAGCGAAGCATAGTCTATATTTCACCAGAAGCGCCCACTTAGCGTCACATACACCTTAGTTACTGTTCAATATGCTTCTAGACAAGAAAGAAATGGGTGCAACATGTAATAGATTACGCTTATACAATACAACTCTATGAACCAGGCTTTCTTCTAGTTTTTTACATACTTACTCCAATCCGGAGTATATTGTTTGTCAAGCTAAAGCTTTGCACCTCTGAGTGAACCCTTACATATCAAAGCTAGAATTTCTGAGGGTGCAATTCTTGAAAATTAAAAAACCTAATAAATGTTGCTTTAATATTGAACGCCGATCTCAAGCTTGATTAAAAATACATTTTTGTCTTGTTGCCAAGGCAGTTTTGGAAATAATATAAATTTATGCATAGCATCCCTAATATTTGTTTTAAAGGAAGAAGGAATAGATGTCGAATTGTCTTTCTGTAGTTTCATACCTTAAGAAAGTTTAATAAAAACCATCATTTTTAAAACACATAAACACTTAAAAATTTATTCATTCATTTGGTGCTGTCAGCCTATGTTCTCATTTGCTTTTGTCTTTGCATTTTGACTAAATACAAAGATTTTTAGTGCAGAGTGCAGTTTCTCCTCTATAATTATTGCACTTCTAAATCTTAGTTGCAATTTTCTGGAGTTAAAATCTTAATATCTGAGTTCATATTTGTCAGATGGATTTAGAAACAACTACCTGGTACTTGGGATTGGTACATGCAGCTTTCAATGGAGGAGAGCTTTGCTGTATTTTGCTCTACGGACTTTGGGTTCAATACAGAGCTGCAATTGAGCCACTTACTTTTTCCCTTATTGCTTTGATTATTGGTAGTGCGTTGTACGCGTGGTCACATTCATTTGGTTACTATGGAAAATTCACTGTCATGGTTGCACGTATGTTTGTTGGATGTAGCACAGGTTTGTTAACTTTTAATTAAAAATGCATACTTTTTTTAGGAAAGCTAAATTTTTAGCTGAGCCTTAATATTTATGTTTTGATATTTTGAATAGAAGATTACTCCCACCAGGGATGGTGCTAATAGAGTTGCTTGGAAGGCTCTAACCCTAACGATTCTACTGAGTCCCCCGTGTCAAGAACTTGTCATGAACTATACGAACTAGTCACTAGACCCTTTTTTTGTATTGATGTTGTTGTTGTCTTCAGTCTCACACGCTTTTTACACGTTGCTGTTATATGATTGTTGATCAAAATGTTATGTAGATATTTTGGACAAAAGTTGGTGTTTTTAATTCGCTCTTTACACTCCTTCAGCACCAAAGCTTCTATGTCCTGCTGGCGCTTTCACAACTTCCAAAACACTTTTTGGTTTTTCAGCAAATACGATAGGCGTTGTCCGTTAAAATTCTTTGACTTCGCTCACATTAGGCACTAGCAGCAGTAGCACTTCCAGCATTTCTTTTCTGGCGCCACCTCTGATTCATACATTCTTTGGTGAAAAAAGTAAATTCCACTGATGGTTTAAGGAATTGGTTTTTTTGTAAGTCTTGCTTGGCCTACTTCATCATAAAGGAGAAAAAGAATAGAACAATGTATTTGGTATCTAAACTATTAAACTTAATGTCAAATAAACATATTCCTGATGAACTTTGAATCTGGCATTATTCTTGCATTATTCTTAAAATTTCAGCATATTGAGTTACAATGTTTTAATAGGCTATATTGTAAATTATACATAAAATTATTTTTCCAGTGGAATTCTACATGTATGAATATTAATTCGTGCTAACTCCCACTAGCAAGAGCGAGGAGTCCCATCCCTTAAATTCGTACATCTGGCTTTGTCTGCAAATATTTTCTGTGCGATAATCTACAAAGAACTCTCAGTATTAGATACGCTAGAGGCTGGGGGCTGGGGGCTGGAGGCTCCAGCCCCACTTTTTTGCTAGCGTATGATGTCATACAATCGATGGCTTATTCTTTTTAAGATAGGATATATTTTGATATTCAAAATGGGGGTTTTCTTTGCTATCTACAAGTGCACTTCTAAAAATTTTAAGAGTAAATTCCACTGAAGGTTTAAGGAAACGGCCCCCTTTGTCCTTCTCCTGAGCCCCTATATTCACGCCCAAAAGGGGCTTGCCACTCGTCCTCAACCCCCTCACTCAAAAATATGCTTCGCCATCACTAAGCACAGCAAGCTTTCATTACTAAGAGCTTTTGGATGAGAATGATACATATGTATTTATTCTTTATGACATAGGTAACGATGTCATAGTTACAGTATTGCTTTGCGAGCAAACAACTTTGAGTGAACGTACATCTGCATTGATATATATTACATTGGCTCAAGCTCTTGGTTTTATAGTGGGACCAGGTAAGCACATACATTGAAAGGTACTGATAGTACGTATGTATAGAAATTGGGGGATCATTCTAGAGAAGTTCAATCAGCTGACTAATTGTGCAAACTATTGGATAACGTAGTGTACAGGGGCATTGTGGCAAGGCGAGAAGCCAGGAGATTTACCGGGAAATTTCTCGGTAGGCTCCTTTCAGACATAAAATGAGATTAAAAGACTAATAGCGTTATGGGCACAGAATTCATTCTCGTGCTTTGTAGACAAGAAAATTGTCTAAAACTACGAATGAACTGTTTCTTTGGTGCCTATTACATGTAAAGTACTTGATGATTTGTCCGTACTGTGTGATATATCTGGCACAGACTTTGCCCGTGTCTGCATACTAGCTTCAAATTGATTTGTTGTTAGCATTGGCGTGCATAGGAATGTTCTCTGTCATGCAAAAAGTAGCCATTCTTTGAACCGTCTTTCCCAATAGTTGGTGGCTTCCTCATTCGAATTCTTTTTAATTGTATTCCCATGGCACGACAGCAAAGGTCTCCGACAAAGGGACGCAACTTCAATAAATTTTTGGTGAGTGTCAGAGGTTGCCCTGCGAAAATTTTTTTTGTGACTATCTTTTAGTAACATTAGTTCACCAATGGTCCTGGGTCCAGTAAGTTGCCCAGGAGAAGTATGCTGTACTACCGTTTTTGCCCGGGGAAACGGCAAATTTTAAAGGTTTGGGGGGAAGACTCATCCTCATACCCCCTTACGTTTTGTCCCTGCTCCAACATGCCTTACACATGGAATGCACTTCGGGTATTTTCATTCACTGTTTTACTAGCTAGGCAGATGAAAAAGCGCTCAACGGTGGACAGGGATGAGATTTGCCCGGCCTTAATTCCAAGGGATTCTTTTTTGTTTAAAAAAGAGACTTAGTACCCAATATGGTCTATTTTTGGTTGTTGAAATGGCTTGTCGCGGTATTGACAAGAGGGGTGTTACTGCCACGATAATGATGGACCTTTCAAAAGCATACGAATGTCTGCTGCATGATTTTATTGTTGAGGTTGACGCTTATGGCATTGGTATATACAGTTGCATCACTGATAGAAAGCAGAAGGTCATGATTGGGACTAGCTTTAGTACCTGGAAGTCATTTTCAACAGGAGTTCCACAGGGATCTGTACTTGGTCCCCTACTGTTTAACATATTAATAAATGATTTCTTTTCTGCTATTGAGCATTCTCGCATTTGCAACTTTGCCAATAGCAACACGATTGTTGTAGCCAAAATATTGAAAATGACATGAGAGAGAATGAGCTGGTATAAACTGAATGAGATGGTCGCAAACAAGGACCAATTCCAGTTACTTTTCTTTGGGCTAAAAGAAGATCATGAAATCTAACCTTCTCCTATTCCCAAAGTTTATGAAAAACAATTCAAATTTTTTCCCAACTTTGTGCTTAGCCACAATGCCCTTGATGTTAATTTCCATTTTGTTTCATTTATGTTTATTTCATTTTGTAATCAGTTAAGTTTCATCGTTCTTCTTCCACTTTCTTTTCCTGTTAAGTTTTTCCTGCCACGTGTTTAGTGTAGTATGGCTTTTATGTATAGGCCAAGAGGTAGTGATAGCATTCTGCTCCCCGTGGTATCGTTCTCGTATGGTTGTATGCATGTATTGCTAATGTAGCATTTACACATATATACAAAATATACCTCGAGTTAAGCAGCGAAGTTAATAGTGATTCCATAAAAATGCCTGCTACAGTAAAACTCTTGGGTTTCAATATGGTTTCACAAGTAGTGGTTGTCAAGAAAAATCAAGGAAGGGGCAAAGTGGCTGAATATGCCGAATATTTTAGAAGGAACACGTGTACTCAACAAATATTTGGGAATAGTTGTCGATTACAAATATTTTTCACGAGAAAAAAGGTACAAGAAAATTAAACCTCAAGCAGAAATGTGATTTTCTCATTAAAAAATCGTAAATTTAGCTTTTGGTTTCACTGCTTTTGCCGAGAATTTGACGACTCGATGGCCCCTGGGAGCCACTTTACCCACCCTGCCTCCCTAATATCCGCTATTGGGACTGTTGCATTGTATAAGTTGTTGATGAATGAGAGGTTTGAAAATATATATTGTGACGCACAAAGTGCATTCAAATATTTCACTTTTTCTTTAGTGCTCCAAGCTTGTTTTGTGCCGCTTGGCGAAAAGGGCATCTATCTCAAAGGGATATTTCTTGGAATAAATATGTATACTATGGCTGGAATTTTCTGTGTTTTTCTTGGAATTATAAACCTAGCTGCTGCTTGGAAATATGTCAGAGACAACACCAGAGCTAAAGAAAAGGATTCTGATAGCGAAGACCAGCACTTACTAGAAGGTACCGCTATTACAGCACATCTCTTATTAGAAGCTATTTTTGAGTTAACAGAGTAGATGGAGATTATAGACGTAGGAACCGATGACACACAAAGCACATACACGTTTTTTTATAAGAAAAAAGTTTATAAGAAAATGAGGCTCAAATCGTCAAAATCTTAAGAAAATCGTAAGAAAATAACGAGGCTCAATTTCCAAAATTAAGTGTTTTTATAGGCCAAACGTCGGTATTTCGTCGTTATTGCATTCAAAATGTTAAAGATTCGAATTCAAGTACACAATAGTATTAACGGAAGTGTAAACCGCTCTAGCCAGTTTATTTCAGTAAAAGTTAAGAAAAATCTAACAAAATCTCAGGCTCAATTGCGGGAAAAGTTAAGACAATTGAGGCCCAAGCAAAATAATGATTTTCTTATAAAAAAAGCGTGTATTAGCTCCCATTTTAGGAAATCTTCCAAGACCACACTATGTTATGATGAAGCTGTTAATATATTTCTTGTAGCCATGTGTGGGGAGGTCTGGTAAGGAGCTTAGATGCATGCCAATGTTAGAGTTGAGGGAAGAGAGTGCTCAGTAGCCAAGATAGATGTAGGATGTGTTTTGATGAGATGTTGTGTTTGTGAGACTGTTTAGAGAGAACTGGATCGTAGTGGAATCGATATATATATCTGCATATAGTATATTGGTTACCTTCTTATGTTAACTTTCCGTGGCTTCTTCACACATGACAGAAAGAAATGACAACGCCTACAACAAGAAAAATCTTATTGATAACAAGACAAGATCAGCTAATCTACCATTTTGATAAGCAGCGTGGCAAAAAAGCTGGAAGAGGACTAAGTTCTACTTAGCATAAATATAACAGCATTGAACAAAAGTGTGACCAAACTTTACTTGAGCTATTTTAAGGACCACGCCCTTCAAACAATGGAAAATTTCATGTAGAGCTCAGGGTTGCCAGATTGGCATTTTGAATGCCAAATTTCACAGTTTTGGCATTTTTTAGAGTAGTTTAGAATTGAAAATTGCATTTGACAGTTTTTTAATTTGGCATTATTTTGGTATTTTTCTGAGCATGGTTTCTTGAAGTGCAATTTGTTATCTTTTCAGAATTTCTGAATAATATACATCTAAGGAAGTATGCATGCATGGCTTATCAAAGATTACTGAAGGCATTGCAATATAGTGATTTCAACTTATTAATTAACGTCACTGCGCTATATGGTCAATCTAGGGATGAAAATATAGAATGCTCCGCAGCTTTATTCCCACTGTAGAGGAATTTTGGCTTTGGCATATTTTAATTCAATTTGGCATAAAATTTTCACCATTTGGCATATTTTGACTTTCTAAGTCTGGCAACCCTGGTGGAGCCTGTTGTTGCTTTCTTCCATATTGAAACATGTACTGTTCTCGAAATCTGCATAAAGCATACACAGACCAAAGGACAGAAAAACTGTTGCGAAATAAGAATCATGTGAAAATTAGAAAGTTGACCACCCTCTTAAATTTCCAAGACCACACTTAAGATTTCCAAGAAGATCCCAAAGTATGGCTAAGATCACTTATAATAGGCCCTGGTATATTTTCAAGTCAACCAGAAAGGGATTCGCATAAAAATTCTCTCTTCTTTCCTTCTCATGTTCTATCATATCAAGTCGTATTACATATAACATTGGAAAATAGAGTTGTAGAATTGCCTTACGAGTTTTTTCATAAGAAACCACTTTATAAGCAACCTAGTACTAGACAGCCTAGAATTTAAGAAGCATTTAGACTTACAAGGAAAGATCTAAGAAACTTTAAACAAATAGCACGTTGAAATCGTTACCTGATTCAGCGTAAAGCTGTACTAACGAAATGTGAATATGACATTGCTTTAGAAATTAACTCACACTGATGCATTTTGTTTGCTATCAGAGAAGTAGTTTCCGAAATTCACGTTCTGCGTACGCCTTCACAGCAATTTAGTACGCTAAATTAAGAAACTTTTTGGAAACTTTTAGAACTAAACAGTGGCCAAAAATTAAGAAACTTGTAGTACTAGGCCTTGAGCTGGTTTACTATAAATAAAAACATGCATTTTTATCGCCCTTCTCGTTTTATAGTTTGTCTTACTTATTTATATATCTTATTCTCTCACCGACAGACAAGAATGGCATCGCCAAGGAAGCAGTGGAAAAAGATAAAAACTCCACCAACGGGGAGCTACCGGATATCATTGCAGTCGTAACAGTCCTAATTCTCTTCTTTTTCGTGAGGCATATTCTGGTTTTCATCGAAGTGTAAGTTCTCGTGCAAAATCTCGCATAAACCTCGAACAATATGTCGTATGCATCTCGTAAATAAAATATCTGATAAATCTCAAAAAATCTTGGAATTTCGGATAAATCTCGTAAAATAAGTCGTATGCATCTCGTACAAAATATCGTATAAATCTCGTAAATAAAATATCTGATAAATCTCAAAAAATCTTGGAATCTCGGATAAATCTCGAACAATATGTCGTATGCATCTCGTAAATAAAATATCTGATAAATCTAAAAAATCTTGGAATCTCGGATAAATCTCGAACAATATGTCGTATGCATCTCGTACAAAATGTCGTATGCATCTCGTAAATATAATATGTGATAAATCTCAAAAAATCTTGTAATCTCGGATAAATCTCGTACAAAATCACAGAAGTACAGAAACTTCAAAATATCAAAACAAAATGCTACTTTAGACTTCTATGCTCTTGGCCGCTCCCTTTCAAGGCGCACCATTTCGAAGACGTTTGCTGGTTATTGCCAACATAAAGCAAGAAGTCTAATTCTTGAATAGAAAATGATTCATAGAACCATGCATCCATGCATATCGATTTTTTACAAGATTATCTTATTTTTCGTTGTGCCTGAATTTTCTTAAATTTTTTACTTTGAGCCCAAGAATGTTCTTATATCCTATTCGGTATCCACATTATAGAACTCAATTTTTAAAGGGTGCCCGCTAAACGCGTGTCGGGGGTCATATGTTCCTGCTCAGTAACATGCGATGTCATCAATAAACCAATCACTACGTTTAAAGGATAACCATGTGCTAAATGTAACATGAAAGTCAATAGATAGAACATAACGTCTTGATGAACCTTGCATTATTCATGAATAAAATCAAATTCGAGTAAGTTAGGTCGCTTCCGACCAGACAAAATAGTCCGACCTATGCTCATAAGTCGGATATTTTCCAACTTACACGTAGTCGGGTATTTTCTGATGCAGCAGAGGACATAAAGAAGAAAAGCTAAAGATTTTAACGACAGCTTCCACTTCAAAAACAACAGTTAAGCTAAGTTAAACAATAGGCAATAATTTTTGATTGAAGTAATCATTTATTAATTACACTTTCCGCTCCGGAAATGTGTTATTCCTATTTGCAACCAGACTCAATGACTCAATATATGAGTTCAGAAACATAATATGTATCATTCTACATATTTTTGTCAGCAATATGGACATCAGAATCAAAATCCGACTTACACGATGCCATAAAAGATAGAAATGCTCTGACTTACGCAAATGTCCGACTTACAAAATCTGACTTACGTATAGAAAAGGTATAAGATTTGTTGCAAATGGACCGGGGCCGCGCAAATTTGTTCGACTTGTAAAAAATCCTACCTATGCGACTCCGGCTTAAACGAGTTTGACTATAATTCTTAAGTTTGAGTGAATTGGAGCCTCAATATATTTATGCACTATATTTTTATAAAACTTCATGTGCTTTTGAAGTTCATCATCCATGCATTAAAATTAGCCTCGGCAGCCATTTTCGAGCATCATGCAACTGTTGTAGAAAGTGATAAGAACACTGCTAGTGGCGCTTGTATTAACAGGGAATGCTGAATCTTCATCTATTTCTCCATTAAAAGTGTTATTTTTACAGTCTTCTCCAAGCATATGGCAATTAATCAATGTCATTACTTTGCCTATGATGTATTAGCTCTCCAAACTCTCTCGAAGGAAGCTCAACTGCTAAACTTGTCTTTGAAGTAAAAATTCAGACCTCATATTGCAGGATGTTTTCTCCAATGGCAATGGATCTTTATGCATTATCAGACCAAGATACTTTGACCTACGTTGGAGTGATGCTGACAATTATTGGCTTTTGCTCGATTTTTATCTTCGTTGCCACTGAGAAGCTAGCTTCATGGTAAGATGTCATTTGATCTGAAGTCATTTCATTGACTCTAAGCACTTTGGAAAAAGCTGACCAATTTCCAGCATTGCATAGTACTTAATATGTTAGTCATATGACATAGATGCAAAGCAGCACAAAGAAAGATATGAGGAATAACCGCTCTATACGTTCGGGAGCAAATAGGTTGAGCTATGGCAGCTTCTATAAACAGAAATGTAGAAAAATTTTCATGTCAAATTTTGTTTATTTGTTTATCTTTAGAACATCGAAGTTAACAGGCTTAGTAAGGAAGTAAAGGTAGTCCCGTATACTTTCGTACGTATGGGAGTGCCTGTTAGAGAGGACACTTACGCTAGGCCATCGGCATGTGAGGTAGGGTGGCCAGTTCCTTTCCTCGCCGCCTTTATCTCCCCAGTGTTCCCACTGGGTACCCATTTGCTGCTGGGTGAACAGTGAGCGAGCGTTCAGTTAGGGCATCGAGTCGGGCTCGAACCGTAGACCTTCCGCATGGGAGGCACGCGCTCTAACCACTATGCTACCTCGCTCATAACAGGCTTAGTAAGAAGGCAAAAAGATCAGCTACTCTTCTATAGATGACATGAGCGGTAGAGCCGGGCAGCTGGGAGATTTTAGCTCTTCTCCCTTTACACCTTTAGAGACACCTTTAGAGGAACAAAAACCGTACCCTAGCTTGAAATTTGAGGAGTCCCCTACATAAATCAAGCGCTACTGCCATTTTGTAGTCCTTTTGGCATAGTCCTTGCCACTTGATTGCAAGTAGTATTTACAGTAGTCTAAAGCTAGTGTTAATTGAATGATAATATTCCGACAAGTTGCTAATCTTGCTCTCATTACAACCCGGTTTATCTTTATTTTTCATTCCATTTGTCAGTCCAGTAAGTTTATTATCTGCAATTTCAGGGCTGGAGATCGTCCTCTAATGCTGGCCTCAGCCGTATTTGGTTTGTTAGGATTTGTTGTTTTATGGCCTGGGTCAAATACATATCCAAAGCTTGGTCATTTCTGTATGTATATATTACATTCATCGTTCAAGTGTTTTTCTTTTTGTCATATATACTACATAATATATACTACATAATTCATTGTGCTCGCTATGGTATTATCACTGCGGAATGTACTTCACTACTTATTGGCAAATACGCTGACGCTACTCCACTGTTCAAAAGTCAGACAAAATGGTCCTTTACAGCACACAGAATAACCCTCTGTTATTTATTATGGTGCCATTCAAAGCATGTAGCCCCCAACTTTTAAATTGTGTCCTGCACCAGTGTATATATTTTGAATACATTTTTTCAGATTTCCCCCTGCCCCAGCCCTGTTTCTATTTACAGTAAAATTGCTATGGTGACAATGCATTAATGCTTATTCCTAGATACTGCGGCTATAAACACAACACATGGAATAAAATATGTTAAGAAGGTAACCTTAGGATGTTCACCATTTCACTCCTGGTGCAAGACGACTCCTGTTATAACCATTCCACAAATGGTGTTCAGTGTTGCTTTTCTCGTCATCTCCTTTCCAATATCATATACGATTTTGCCGTCTCTCTTTTCAAAAATCATAAAGCCAGGACGACAGGTGAGCGCAATTGCTATCAGATGATGTTCTACCAGAGCTAAACTCTGGGAGTGTTCACGCACATCTATAATGCTACTGATTTGCGTACTTTCTCTTTGCAGGTCACCAGCTATAAGTCAAGAATGCTACCGTATTTCAGGAACTTGCTGCTGGATTAAAAACTTGTGCATGTTCATTTTACGTACAAGAAATTGCCATAGCTTTCTCGGCATTCTCTTTCTAGTTCATTTAAGAGATTCATTTAAGTCCAAAGGCCTCGATGACTGGGGGGCTTCATTAAGTAGCAACAGCAGCAATTTCCGAGGTTGATACCCAGACTCTCTTTCTGCTTGCTTCATTCGCAGGGGGGGGGGGGATCAGAGATGGCACTAGGGGATGGCTACAGCCTTCCTTCGGAACATGCCAGCCCTCGTTGGAAGATGAGAAGCTCTTGTTTCGGAGCTTTTTAGTAGTTACCCTACTTGCGGTAATTTACCCCACTAGTTGGAAGAGTCAGCCCCCCCGTAGGAAAATTCCTTTCCCCACCCCTGATGGACATTCGTATTCTCCTTTACCCCAGGGCCTCTGTAATATCTCGGTGGCCCTGTCAAGACTGCTAGCCACTACTACTAAATGGATTAATGGAAATTATGCAGAGACTTACTTCTGTATTCTTCAAAGCCAAAGAAATCACTATTCTAATTTGATTTTGCAGGGCATTATGTTGTCTTTGCTGAACTTATCTGGAAATTTGTCGAGGATTATTGGACCAACTATGTTTACAAGCATATATACATACTATGGACCAAAGCTTTTAATATTAACAATGGATGTTGGTTTATCTATTTCGCTGTTGTTTTCAATTGCTTTTTATAAGAAACTAATTCCATACACCGATTTTATTCGAAATATCAAGTGAAGGTGTAATTTCACTAAAAAATGTAATGAAATTATAATTTGTATATTTAGTATGCACTTTGAGCTTAAGTATGAAACGCCGTAGACATTAGATATTTAACGTAAAGCAGCATTTAATGAACAATTGCGAGTATTGCACAGAAGGGGGGGAATACCACACCCCCGAAAACGAGTTCTCTGCACAGAGGACTGCTCATTTCTCATTTTCAAGCCCGTAGACACTGGGGAGTAGGGGAGGCATTGCCCATCGATAATTCTCCGAGAGTGTATATAGAAGTACTCTACACTGTACTTCTTAATCATTTTTCAGTTGACTTCTACCCATTCTAGAATCTAGGAGCATCACAACGCACATATGTGGAATGCAGGTTTCCCAATTTTGCTTGTGATAAACTTCAAACCATTTTTCAGTCTTGGCACAAGAGCTGTAAGAAATTCTCTTTCTGTAGATGGCGACCCTTAAGAGAATAGAACATTGTTCTTTCTGAGTGCATTCAATGTTGCCCATGGCAGAAATATGGGGTAAGAAATGCCTATTCTTCGATGTACTGGTAGGAAATTTTTTTTGCTTCTATCGTCGGTGTACATGCACTTAGTTATAAAGAGAGCAAATCGGTTCGGTCTTTTCCTTTTTCGTTTTAAATCTTCAAACTTCGATGAAACCAGGCAAAGGAGCCAGTTTCTCCATCTTAGCATGAAGATGAAGAAAACTATTACATTCCTTTCTGCAAAAGGGTGTTTTCCAACCTTCTTGAGGGCGTTACATCAAAAGAATTTTCCTGGGGGCAAGTCCCCTGATCCCCATATTCCAAAAGACCACCTATGGAATAGACTATTGTGGCAAATACTTGTGTCCTGTTGGTACAGATGTTTAATATGCAAACACCTTCCCCCCTTTTAACTGCACTTCTACATCTATGTCCCCCTCCCAATCCAGTTCAGCTGTCTACGGGCCTGCTCATTTTTGGAATCAGGTCGATTAATCGTTCTTTTTTTATTAACTATGGGGCGATTCCTCACCCAAGTAAACCAAGTGTACGTAATTTACCAGTTTTTGCACGGCTTTTTATAAGTAATTACAAGCCACTGTACAAAACTTTCTCGTTGTGTGTACTGCCTTACTTAATAAATATCGCTATAGCACTGCAACCCCAACTGGCCTTATGTGGGCTTTCCAGGAACTGAAGATGGGGAACAAATTTTGCCCTAAAACGTACGTCCGTTACTTTGGAAATGCCATATGGTAGAACTCAGCATTTGCAAACATGTGATAGCTATGCACAATTGTTAGAAATGTATACCGCAATTGTTCGATTAGAGGTCTTGGCAACTATGACCCCGTTTGCACTTTCTCACATTCTGTTCCTTAGCAGGTGTTATGCGCCAACTGCATTTATACTGCTCAGGTGCAGAAGTTGCACCAGGTAGCCTTACCTTTTGCACTGTACCGACACAAGAAGTGTACCGTTACGGCACAAGAGTTGTTACGCTTTTTAGCAGATGCAGAATCTGTTCCGATCGGAGGAGCAAAAAGTGTCACGGAGCAGTGTAAACAGCAGGCTGATCCGTAACACCTTCTGTTGCGGTACAGAAGTTGCACCGGTACAGTGTAAACGGGGTCTTTTACTGTCTTTTTAAATGTGCAGCTTTCAATCGAGGTCAGCATCCATTAACCACATTCCCTGGCAAAAATCGCGGGTTCCTTAACATGCTTATGATTATGTAGATAGAAACTATCCCATCATGCCTTTCCAAGAGTCCGGGCATCCTAAAGCTATAATGGCTAGAATGAAAGGCTAATAGTATGGTATCACAAGTCCAAATTGGAACACTTTTGAAATATACAATTGTCATGTGATAATGACAAAAGCAATTACGCGTTGGGCGACGGAATTTGATCTCTTCAAAATTCAAATCTGAAAAAATTTTAGAATTCTCGTTAAGTTATAACTTAAATTCATCCTTGCATTCCTATTATATATAAATATATATATATATATATATTTATATATATATATATATATATATATATATATATATATATATATATATATATATATATATATATATATATATATATATATATATATATATATATATATATATATATATATATATATATATATATATATATATATATATATATATATATATATATATACACACACATATACAACAAAGAAGCTAGAATACAATGTCACTTTGGTTTTATCGCGCATTCTATAATGTTGAATATGATTGTTGTAAGTGATCATATTGATCATATGTAAGAGACCTATTGAACGTGAAAATCCTTACGTGATCATAAATAATTGAACCATATTACTTTTGAATTTCTCTGTTGTTCATCAAAATCTCCATAGCTTTATATATAGGCACGAATTACATACACAGTATAGATATATCATCATCATTATCATCATCATCATCATCATCATCATCATCATCATCATCATCATCATCATCATCATCATCATCATCATTATCATCATCATTATCATCATCATCATCATCATCTCTTGTTCCTTGTTTCTGATTTCATCTCCGAATGGGCCCCCCGAGGACAGTTTTCGCCTGTCATTTGTTTAAAAGAGGTGACCGCGTCGGCTACACTCAATCCACTCAGTTACCCAAACAGTTACTAGGCAGAACTGTAGCGTGAGCCATTGAACCCGCTTTTCACTGAAGGGGCCTGGTTGGGCAGTTTGTCACAGATCGTCAACATCTACCCTAATTCTGAATCTCTGCGATGGAGATCTACAACCACGGGCTAGCCATCATCATCATCACTATAATAATCATCACCATCATTAATATCATCATCATCATCAACACCATCATCATCATCACCACCATCATCATCACCACCATCATCATCACAATCGTAATCATTATCATCATCTGAATTGAGTTGATTCACCAATTAAAAAAGTTGTTGAAGTTGTGAAATTTTGCATACATTTGCAAATATCCAAATCCTCATAACTTCAATAAGGCCACATATGTATTAAACTGGTCAATAAACTAAAGTACAATCAATATAATTTGCATATCATTCTTCATTTGTGTTAAAAGCTATGTTTTCATCACTCCAATTGTGGTTCTAGAGATGAGCTTTGCTCGTGTGAAGAATATTCTTAGTTCAATGCATAGGGGGAAATGCCAAGCTTACAAGCTGAGAACGAAAGTTATTACATGTCGAATTTGAGATGTATGGAAGAGTGCTTTGAAGTGAAGAATTAGAAAACCTGTAATTACCTACCTTGTTGCAGAAACAATGAAAAAAGTCTCAGTATCATCTTAGATAATTTGTTTCAAGAGTGATACTGTCTCTGTTGATGACAAAAGCAGAACTAGTAACAGACTTGTCTAATGCGTGAGAAATTATAGACATTTGAGTACTACCACCTTATCACGCACATTTTGCGTTAAGTCGTCTTATCCTGATAATATTCATCCAATTCAATTAATACCAAGATGTTTCACCAAAGTCGAGAGACGAAGAGCTTACAACTTCCCTACATGGGGTCATTCAACCATTACGTAATGCCAATTATGCAATCATCCTTCCTCTTCTCGACACCAAAATCAAGAAAAAGGTCAAACCTTTCTCGGCAGCTATATCGTTAAACTTAATCTTCCTCATTTTGTAGATGCAAAATAACAGTTGCTTTTGAGGAACTTTTGTGTACTCTATAAGTGGATTATTTAATTACACATCTAGCCAAAAATTTTCTGAGAAATGCTACAAATGAGGCCATGTTTCATCATTCGAATATAATGTTGCCTGAAAATTGCCCAAACTGAATTTTTTCATGAGGTTATCAGGTCTTCATCAAAAATGACCAAAAAAGCACAACGTTCATCCGGTTCATAAGAGTGGAGCCGTGACTTTTACGGGCACTGCTTGCAACCCTCCACAGCATAGTCCTCCACATGACCTAATGATACGATAGCTAATCCAGGTTGTTGAAGTATACCTGCATTGCAATCGCTTTGTTCGGGCAAACGATTACTTGCTAGCGCTCTCCCTCTCAGTCACAAGTGGTCACTTTGACAGTTGAATTCTATTCTACTATTGAATGATCGGCTAAAACTCGTCGCATGGTCACAAATCGCTGTAGAACTATGCATTGCGACCGAAATGGTTACTCTGAAGATCGACCTGTAAGGCGTTGCATAATGAGCGAATGGTCCCTGCACGTGTTTCTACAAGAAGCAAACTTTTGCCTTCAGCCTGGATGTTTCTTTATGTCAATTCAGCCTTGATGCTTTTTAAGTGTTTCTTAAATTCTTGAAACTTTCAATTACACTAACGACCAGGATTAGGAAACTGTGATACAAGATATTACATGTTCAAGCTGGGCAAAGCATGTAATGGATGCTTGAAAAGGAAGCTAGGGAATACTTGGTGACGATGGTAGTATCATCATCATCATCATCATCATCGCCGTCGTCGTCGTCGCATCGCATCACTTTTGTCGCCCGTGGGCATGTGTCAATACAAGGGGAAAGTTGGAGAGCATCCTACATCGGTAGCTCTTCATTATCATCACCATCAATTTATATACAGTTGGCTATTTTCTATATAGGCAAAGAAAAAGCTAATTAAGGCCACCAAAGCTAAACCAAAAATGATATAATTACAAATAATTATCAAATATATAACTAATCCATAATCTTAAATCCTTAATAAAAACTTTGCACAATCTGCAGTTGCAACAAATTCCATCCCACTGTTTTATTATCCTTTTAAAATCTTGCAAAGTGTCACTGTCTTTCAAGCTATTGGGCAGTGAGGACCATAAGGAGCAGCCTCTAAACTGAATGATTTCCGTGCCATATATTGTTCTTATTTTCGGCAGTTGCAAATGAGTTGGATTACGCAAGCTATAATAGCAACGGTTATTAAGCAGTAGACAAACCTAATCTGATTAACATAGAACAAGGCTACCCTGAATAGTATGAAACAGAAACATGTAAGTGGATTATTAACAACTTATCTTTCTACAAATTATCTTCTTTCAAATCTAACATCAACTCTTGATCTTCTCTCCCTATCTACTTAACCTTTCTCCCTTTTCTTAAAATTTTTCTTTATGTTAAGGCTTTATTATAGGCCCTAAGACCTTTCCCTGGCAGTACCTACTAGAAAAAGCAAGATGTTTCCAAAACTTGAATAAAGTAAGCTTCTCAGTTCCTTGTAGATGTAATGTTATTGTACTATTGATTGTTGAATCAGTTTGCATTGTCACATTTACTGTGTTTACTGTATTGTACTTTGATGTGTTGATTGATATAATTAGAAGATATATAGATGGTAGGCATGTGATTTGGAGAGTAGAGTTGAGGCGCTCGTTGATAATGAAAGGGTAATCGTGAAATAAAGAGTCTATCTCAGTGTACGCTAGAAAAACTAGACTAAAGCCATACACAGGCTTCTGTAAACGAGCAGCTATGAAAGCAAAAAAAGGCTGTAGTTATAAAAGTTATTCATGTTGCAACACAGAGATAAAGACTCCGTTGTTCAATGCTTTCCTATCTTAGCTGAGTTCATACTTAAATTCAAGTCCAATCTTCTCGAAATGTGAGTTGATGACAGGATCCATTTTTTTATTCATGTCTTCTGTGAAGTAATTCTTCCAGTCTCCAACTTCTCCTTTTCGTATGAAAGAACCTTTTGAGCCAGGGACGAACGCCGCATCTCTAATAGCTTCATTGTTTACACTATTATTGTTTTTCATCTGCTTGAAACTCAGATGCTCACTAAGCATCTTGACTTG
>OLMO02000001.1:4482966-4507385 GCA_900291935.2 Cassiopea xamachana | reverse complement strand
TATATATATATATATATATATATATTTGTCGCAATTCGGAGAACTGTATGGTGAGAGTGCTCAATGCATTAGGCAAAGCAATATACTTCAGAGTAAAACAGCAAAACCAAAGTAAAGTGCTGCTTGAGTCCAATAAAAATAACATGACTCTGAGTTTCACATATATATAAATGAATAAACAAATAAATATTTATATATATGTACCTATAAAACTATAAAAATAAAGCATTAAAACTCCGGTAAAACCATAGACCATAACTTATTTTGTTTTCTGTTTGAAATTAGTTAGTGTGTCAGAGTCCTTAATTTCCTCCAGTAATGGGGCCCAGAAATGGTGACTTATGTACTGAATATGTTCGATTCCATATTTTGCTGTCTTGACATTCGGCAATTGCAAATGATTTTTATTTCTGAAATTGTATTGGACATTTCTCTCAGTACATATGTTTTTCATAGATGTTGGAATTTGATATTTTTGTTTTGACAATTTCAACCATTAGCAACTGCAGATTGTGCTGATGAATTGTCGCATATTTTTCTTTCAGTTTGTCTAGCTTTGATCCAGTTTTTCAGCTTTGAGCAATACTTTGTTAACGTCATTTCCTATCGTATTTCTTTTGGCATTGGTGCCATTTGGTTTTACTCGTTTGCACGGGAGCCAAGCAGAACGGTTCCAAAAAGAGCCTTTACTGTAGTGGAGCCTATAGAGCAAAGGTATCAGTTCCAACTCGAATGACTGCAACGCTGCTCACGTAGGGCTTATCCAAACCAGTTCTTGGCAGGGATGGCACCAGCGGGGGGCTTGGGGGGACTGTAGCCCCCAAAATTTTTGCTAGCCCCCCGTCGGCACCTAAATTTTCATGCATCGTCAGCACATCATAAACCCCCGGGGCCTCTTTTTTACTCTTTTTTGGATGCAATGCGATAAGCATTGTTTGCAAAGATTCTTGGACACCACTCACTGTCGGCACTTTGACAGCTCTAGCCCCCCCCAGTAATGCTTTTCTGGCGCCATCACTGGTTCTTGAACTGCTCTATCTCGAACCTCTCATTTTGGTTCGTATGGAAAAGGGTTTTCAGATGTAGAAAGCGAACTTTCTTCACTTCGGATCATTCATTTAGTACGTACGTATAAAGGGGGAGGGATTCGGCATGCGCGCAAGCGAGAAGGGGGTCGACATATCTAAGTACGTGAACAAAAATGTCTCTTTTTGCACGTATTCTGTAATATTTTCATATGCAAGGTACTTTTATCATACTTTGTAGTCAGAGGAGATAATTTTCAATGCTGTTTTATAAAATATGTGCTATGATTATTTTCCTGTAGCTGCAATACTTACAGTCTTTTTCTCTACGGAATTATTGATTGGATATTTAAAAACAATCCGGTTAGGAGTGGGTAAGGGCTCAAATGAGTACAAGCACGCACGCAATGGGGAGGAGGGTTGCAGCATGTGCACATGTGCGTACGATGGGGAAGGGGTCAAATTTTTGCCCTTTTGGTGCGTATGAACTTCTTGAATGACCCTCTTATACAAATAACTGCTACAGCAACTATTACTACCTACTTTTTCTTGGCAGTGCAACCGAAGTCTTGCTAGACAAAGATGCCAGTGAGGGGGAGCAGAAGCAACATCACAAAAGATTGAGAACAAGAACTACGTACTGCTACTATTTTACTGTATTTGTCAATGCTCTAGGTTTGTATTTTCTGCTTGCTTGTCTTTTGCATTTAATTAATGTCATTTGCATATGATGTCATTTTGCAGTTACCATATGTTCTCGAACTTGAACCGTCCTTAAATAGAAGCCACCCTTGGATATAAGCCGCATTTATTTTTTCGAAAGGATACGTTGGAGGCGCAAATGGAGTAAAAAATGACATGTTTGTGCGACATAGCTTTTGTTTCATCCTCTTATAAGTTACTTACATTCATTTCATTCTCTACTAGATTCTACATTATCATTAAGCGTTGGAGTTGCTATGAAGTAAACTTCGACTTTATAGCATTTCAACGCTTGACGAAAATGTAGAACTTGCTTTCTGTGTATTGGCCTACAATACTCGCCAAAAGTCGCGGGACACTTTGTGTAGTTTTAATCTGGACGGAGCATTCGTCCCCCTCCTCCCCCTAAACAATGTTGCTTTTTGGGAGAAGTACATGCAGTAATGGAAAAATTCTTCGTGCACAATAATGCCAAGTGTCGCAGGAACAGACCAACATTGTTTCAGGGGGAAGGGGAGTGCATCAAGGCGTGATGGTTGAAATGCTGAGGAAGGTATAGTTTTTCATAATTTTTTGAAAGTATCCGAGGGACTCTTAGCAGGTATTGTAGAAGTTCTGTCACTCGAGCCTAATAAACCCTCCCTCGAATAAAAGCCGCCTTCAAATATAAGCCAAAATTTTTTCTTAGAAAAAATAGAAGCAGGGGTTTCTATTCCAGAAAATACGGTAAATCAAGGATGTTATTGTGAAGCTATCGTACGCGTATTGGTTAGGGATCATTTGCGTTTTATGTCAGTCAATACAATCACGTATTCTTAAGTGGATATAAGAAAGGAACTCATGATTCACGTCGAGATATAATTCTTGAGTTAAGTGTCTGTAGATAGTCATAAAAATCGTTTGTATATATGTTTGCAAGAAAACAAAAAGCTGTCGTTCTCACTGCCTAAAGAACTCACTTGTACGAAGTTTTAATACACAATAGATGTAATGAGTATATAAAAGCACGGGCTCATGCGTTGAGAAGTATCCGCTTTAACAGGAAAATGATTGCTATGATAACTGTAAAGGGGCACTTAACTTGATGCTCTAAAAAGTGGAAAGGGCGCGTACACCATGTATATATATATATATATATATATATATATATATATATATATATATATATATATATATATATATATATATATATATATATATATATAACTTGAATTCCTTGTATCCTCTATAACTGAGTGTGCTCAATACATTTCGTAGAGCGTAATATAGGTATATATATATATATACCTATATATATATATATATATATATATATATATATCCTTTTCGGCCGTGTGCTACGTTATGGGCAGAAAACTTTTCTCGAAAGTCAAGAATAAACTTTAGCAACTTCGATTATTTTTGCACATTTTGCGGAAAAAGCTTCTGCTACTTAGAAAAAGCTCACTTTTGCATGTGAAAACTTTTGTGACTGAAGAAAAGTGTGGAAAAAATAAAATTTTTATACATTAATAGAACAGAAAAATTTTCTAGGCAGACTTTTGCCAGTGGTAAATTGTCTCCAATTTCGTGAATTTTGAGCTTAGAATTCTCACAGGTAGAAAATTCGCGAGGAAAGGCAAAAATCAGTGACATTGCGAAACTTTCTGCCTGTAGAAGTGTCTGCCCCTAAAGTAATAATGGATCAGGTCAAGTATAGATTGCAGAATTCAATATCTAGTGAAGCCCAGCTTTTCAGCTCTGCGCAAGATTATCAGTACATATCTGTAGCGAGGTTGAGTTTTGGTATGACGTAAAATCTCATCTTGTTCTCAGCCATCCTAAAATGTGCCTTCTCTTTGCAGCTTACAGATTTGCCCTGGTTTGTTTGTGAAGATGCTCCTTCTGTGTGTCCCCTATTTTGAATGCTTCCTACGTCCTTATCCTGATACCTACATCCAATTTAGAAATGTAGGAATCAGGAAGATAAGTAATACTTCCCAATGATTGGGAGACACTACTAAAAAGCAGGGCCGCCGAGAGACTTCTGTGGCCCAGGGGCAAAAGAGAACTCCGAGGCCCCCTTCCGAGCGAAGCGAGCTGAAAATTTTCAGGATCTAGAAATTAATTTTGGAAAATTACTGCTGGCTTACTTTAGAGGCCCCAAACCTTGTAGCATTGATTGTTATGAGGCACCTTGGAGCTTGAGATCCTGGGGCAATGTGCCTCCTACCTCCTCTCTACGGCCCCAACTATAACTATCCTCTGAATTATTCTGAGCTAATGCAATACCGAAAGTACAAATGTATTACCAGTTTGAATTATTTCTAGCGACAACGATCACATACTCATCCCTGTGGTCTTATTTAAAGACGGTAAGTTAATCTTTATCACTCTGCGATTCAGTTTACTGAAAAGTAATACTAAAATTTTCTTTGGGGCTGTCAGGTCTCATACTGTCGATTAGAAAATGTATTGCTTTCCCAGAAATTATATGTGAACAATAGTTTTATGCCCGTTTGAAAATTTTGTAGCTAATACCCTGGTCTTCTTTTTTATTTGGATAGAATTCTACAGCTTCCCTAAGGCCATTGCATATATGGCACTTAATCAATAACCGGTGGACCACAAAAAATTGGCTCTACATAGAGTAGCCTTCTGAAGTACTTTAATGTGGGGAGGGGAGTGGGTAGCAATAGATTTTTACCAACAGGCTGCCAAATTTTCTAAAATTAACTGCATACTTTGATCGCTTCACCAGTTTTTCCCAACAAGCGAAAGAATCGTCAACAGATTTGGCAAAAATGTAGGGAAGCAGCACCCCTATACCTCCCTACTTCAGCACGCTTCTGTTTGCATTAGAGAAAATGCTCTACCTTATATATATGTTAACCTTTCGCCTGGGTTACGCAGGAAAGGCTAAGATGAGTGAGTTCTTCGACAACACAACAATGATTAATAATCAATCAACGAAATGTACTTTAGCATTATTAACTCATGACTTTCCTATTATGAAGGGCAACCAACTTTAGAGTTCGAACCTTTACTATAAACTTCGGCCAAACGTCTTCTAAAACTTCACAACAAGGCTGCTACTTTTTTTATTGTTTTCTTCAAGACGTTCTCTCTACTCTCAACTTGGCACGCCCGTTATGAAGCTAATAATACTAATTGAGATTAACCAATGAAATAACAGAACAAAATTCAAAGTCAACACAACAACAACAATCAGCAGCGAAACATAGTCTATATTTCACCAGAAGCGCCCTCTTAGCGTAACATACACCTTAGTTACTGTGCAATATGCTTCTGGACAAGAAAGAAGTGAATGCAACATGTAATAGATTACGCTTGTACAATACAGCTGTATGAACTATGCTTTCTTCTAGTTACTCCAATCCGGATTATATCGTCTTTCAAGCTAAAGCTTTGCACCCCTGAGTGAACCCTTACATTTCAAAGCTAGAATTTCTGAGGGTGCAATTCTTGAAAATTAAAAAATCTAATAAATGGTGCTTTAATATTGAACGCCGATCTCAAGCTTGATTAAAAATACTTTTTTGTCTTGTTGCCAAGGCAGTTTTGGAAATAATATAAATTTATGCATAGCATCCCTAATATTTGTTTTAAAGGAAGAAGGAATGGATGTCGAATTGTCTTTCGGTAGTTTCATACCTTAAGAAAGTTTAATAAAACCATCATTTTTAACACACATAAACACTTAAAAATTGAACCTCAAAATTTTTCCGGGTTTTTCATTCATTTGATGCTGTCAAACTATTTTCTCATTTGCTTTTGTCTTTGCATTTTGACTAAATACAAAGATTTTTAGTGCAGAGTGCAGTTTCTCCTCTATACTTATTGCACTTCTAAAGCTTAATTGCAAATTTCTGGAGTTAAAATCTTAATATCTGAGTTCATATTTTCCAGGTGGATATAGAGACAACTACCTGGTACCTGGGCTTGGTACATGCAGCTTTCAATGGAGGAGAGCTTTCCTGTGTTTTGCTCTACGGACTTTGGGTTCAATACAGAGCTGCAATTGAGCCACTTACCTTTTCACTTATTGCATTGATTATTGGTAGTGCGTTGTACGCGTGGTCACATTCATTTGGTTACTATGGAAAATTCACTGTCATGGTTGCACGTATGTTTGTTGGGTGTAGTACAGGTTTGTTAATTTATGATTAAAAATGCACACTTTTTTTGCAAAGCTCAATTTTTAGCTAAGCCTTAATATTTGCATTTTGATATTTTGAATCGAAGATTACTCCTACAAGGGATGGCGCTAATAAGATTGCTTGGAAGGCTATAGCCCTCACGATTCTACTGAGTCCCTGTGTCAAGAACCTGGCAAGAACTATACGAACTAGTCACTAGACCCTTTTTGTATTGATGTTGTTGTTGTCTTCAGTCTCACACGCTTTTTACACGTTGCTGTTAGGTGATAGTTGATCGAAATGTTATGTAGATATTTTGGACAAAAGTTGGTGTTTTTAATTCATTCTTTACACCAATTCAGCACCAAAGCTTCTATGCCCTGCCGACACTTTCATAACATCCAAAACCCTTTTTTAGTTTTTCAGCAAATACGATAGGCGTTGTCCGTTAAAATTCTTTGACTTTGCTCACATTCGGCACCTTAGCAGAAGTAGCACCTCCAGCATTTCTTCTCTGGCGCCACCTCTGATGCATACATTCCTTGGTGAGAAAAGTAAATTTCACTGAAGGTTTATGGTTTTTTGTAAGTCTTGGTAGGCCTAATTTATCATAAAGGAGAAAAGAATAGAACAATGTATTTGGTATCTTCACTATTAAACTTAATCTCAAATAAACATATTCCTGATGAACTTTGAATCTGGCATTATTCTTGCATTATTCTTAAAATTTCAGCATATTGAGTGTCAATGTTTTAATAGGCTATATTGAAAATTATATATAAAATTATATTTCCAGTGGAATTCTACATGTATGAATATTAATTCGTGCTAACTCCCACTAGCAAGAGCGAGAAGTCCCATCCCTTAAATTCGTACATCTGGCTTCGTCTGCAATATTTTCTGTACGACAATGTACAAAGAACTCTCAGTATTAGAGACGCTAGAGCTGGGGGCTAGGGGCTGGGGGCTCCAGCCCCACTTTTTTGCTAGCGTATGATGTCATACAATCGATGGCTTATTCTTTTTAAGATAGGAGATATTTTGATATTCAAAATGGGGGCTTTCTTTGGTATCTACAAGAGTACTTATGAAAATTTGAAGAGTAAATTCCACTAAAGGTTTAGGGAAAGGGCCCCCTTTGTTCTCCTCCTGACCCCCTATGTTCACGCCCAATAGGGGCTTGCCACTCGTCCATAGCCCCCTCACTCAAAAATATGCTTCGGTGTCACTGAGAACAGCAGGCTTTCATTACTAAGAGCTTTTGGATGAGAATGATACATATTTACTTATTCCTTATGACACAGGTAACGATGTCATAGTTACAGTATTGCTTTGCGAGCAAACAACTTTGAGTGAACGTACATCTGCAATGATATATATTTCATTGGCTCAAGCTCTTGGTTTTATAATGGGACCAGGTAAGCACATACATCACTCGTTTGAAAGCTACTGATAGTACGTATGTATTGAAATTGGGGGCATCATTTTAGAGAAGTTCAATCAGCTGACTATTTGTGCAAACTATTGGATAACGTAGTGCATAGGGGCGTCGTGGCAAGGCGAGATACCAGGAGATTTACTGGGAAATTTCTCGGTATGCCCCATTCAGACATCAAATGTGATTAAAAGACTTATAGCGTTATGGGCACAGAATTCATTATCATGCTTTGTAGACATGAAAATTGTCTAAAATTACGAGTGAACTGCTTCTTTTGTGCCTATTACATGTAAAATACTTGATGATTTGTCCGTACTGTGTGATATATCTGGCACAGACTTTGCCGTGTCTTCTGCATACTAGCTTCAAATTGATTTGTTGTTAGCGTTGGCGTACAGCAGCAAACAAGAGAGTTGGCGTAGCTTCTTATTTTCTCGTTCAAAGTCTTCAAATTTCGACGAAAGCAGGTTGAGAGATCAGTTTTCCCTTCACAGCATAAAGATTAATGATGAAAGCAAGAAATATTATATTCTCCAAAAAGGCATTTTCCGACTTCTTAATGGGCGTTTCCTCAAAAAAAGTTTCTGGGCAAGCCTCCTGACTCCCGGTTTCTTCTAGCTGTTCCCTCATGTCCACCAAACCGTTCGAGATTACAGCCTCCCAATAATTGTGTTCCAGTTACCCAACCCACCATGGCTGTAGGAATGTTCTCTGTCATACAAAAGTAGCCTTTCTTTGAACCGTCTTTCCCAATAGTTAGTGGCTTCCTCCTTAGAATTCTTTTTATTTGTATTCCCATGGCACGACAGCAAAGGTCTCCGAAAAAGGGACGCAACTTCAATAAATTTTTGGTGAGTGTCAGATTCTGCCCTGCGAAAATTTTTTATTTGTGACTTTTTTTTAGTAGCATTAATTCACTAACGGTCCTGGGTCCAGTAAGCTGCCCTGCAGAAGTACATTGTACTGCCGTTTTTGCCCTGTGAAACGGCTAATTTTCAAAGTTTGGGGGCCACTCTCCCTCATACTCCCTTAAATTTTGTCCCTGCTCCGACATGCCTTACACATGGAATGCACTTCGGGTATTTTCATTCACTGTTTTACTAGCTAGGCAGATAAAAAAGCGCTCGACGGTGGACAGGCATTAGATTTGCCCGGCCCTAATTTCAAGGGATTCTTTTTGTTTAAAAAAGAGACATAGTACCCAACATGGTCTATTTTGGGTTTTTGAAATGGCTTGTCGCGGTATTGACAAGTGGGGTGTCACTACCATGATAATAATGGACCTTTCAAAAGCATACGACTGTCTGTCGCATGACTTTATTGCTAAGGTTGACGCTTATGGCATTGGTATATACAATTACCTCACTGACAGAAAGCAGAGTGTCATGATTGGGACTAGCTTTAGTACCTGGAAGTCATTGTCAACAGGAGTTCCACAGGGATCTATACTTGGTCCCCTACTGTTTAACATATTAATAAATGAGTTCTTTTATGCTATTGATTACTCTCGGGTTTGCAACTTTGCTCATAACAGCACGATTGTTGTAGCCAAAATATTGAAAATGACATGAGAGAGAATGAACTGGTATGAACTGAATGAGATGGTCGCAAACAAGGACAAATTCCAGTTACTTTTCTTTGGGCTAAAAGAAGATCAAGAAATCTAGCCTTCTCCTATTCCCAAAGTTTATGAAAAAAAATTCAAATTTTTTCCAACTTTTTGCTTAGCCACAATGCCCTTGATGTTAATTTCCATTGTTGTTTCATTTATGTTTATTTCATTTTGTAATCAGTTAAGTTTCTTCGTTCTTCTTCAACTTTCTTTTCCTGTAAAGCTTTTCCTGCATGTGTTTAGTGTAGTATGGTTTTTATGTATAGGCCATGAGGTAGTGATAGCATTCTGCTCCCCGTGGTATCATTCTCGTACGGTTGCATGCATGTATTGCTAATATAGCATTCACACATATATACATAAAGACCTCGTGTTAAACAGCGAAGTTAATAGTGTTGCCATAAAAATGCCTGCTACGGTAAAACTCTTGGGTTTCAATATGGTGTCACCAGTAGTGGATTTCAAGAAAAATCGGGGAATGGGCAAAGGGGCTGAATTTGCCGAATATTTTAGGAATACTTGTCGATTACAAGTATTTTTCATGAGAAAAAGGGTACAAGAAAATTAAAGCTCAAGCAAAAAAGTAATTTTCTTATTAGAAAATCGTATATTTGGTTTTTGTTTTCACTACCTTTGCCGAGAATTTGACGATTCGATGGCACCTAGGGGGCATCTTACCAACCCCTTCCTCCCTAATATCCGCTATTGGGACTGTTGCATTGTATAAGTTGTTGATCAATGAGAGGTTTGGCAATAAATATTGTGACGCACAAAATGCATTCAAATAATTCGCTTTTTATTTAGTGCTCCAAGCTTGTTTTGTGCCGCTTGGCGAAAAGGGCATCTATCTCAAAGGAATATTTCTTGGAATAAATATGTATACTATGGCTGGAATTTTCTGTGTTTTTCTTGGAATTATAAACCTAGCTGCTGCTTGGAAATATGTCAGAGACAACACCAGAGCTAAAGAAAAGGATTCTGATAGTGAAGACCAGCATTTACTAGAAGGTACCGCTATTATAGCATATCTCTTATTAGAAGTTATTTTTGAGTTAGCAGAGTAGATTGAGATTATAGACGTAGGAACCGATGACACACAAAGCACATACCAGGTCCCATTTCAGGAAATTTTCCAATACCACACTATGTTATGATGAAGCTGTTAATATATTTCTTGTAGCCATGACAGAGAAAAATAACAACGCACACAACAAGACAAATCTTATTGATAACAAGAGAAGATCAGCTAATCTACGATTTTGATAAGCAGCGTGACAAAAAAAACTGGAAGAGGACTAAGTTCTAATTAGCATAAATATAGCAGCATTTAACAAAAGTGCGACCACGCTTTACTTGAGCTATGGTAAAGACCATACCCTTCAAGCAATGGAAAATTTCATGTGGAGCCCAGGGTTGCCAGATTGGCATTTTGAATGCCAAATTTCACAATATTGGCATTTGTTAGAGTAGTTTAAAATTTAAAATTTATATTTGGCAGATTTTTTAATATGGCATTATTTTGGCACTTTTATGAGTATGGTTTCACGAAGTGCAATTTGCTATCTTTTACAGAGTTTCTGAAAATATACATATAAACAAGTATGCATTCATGGTTTGTCAAAGGTTCTGAAGGCATTGCAATATAGTGATTTCAACTTATTAATTGGCGTCACAGCGCTATATCGTCATTCTAGGGGTTAAAGTATAGAATGCTTCTCAGCTTCATTGCCACTGTGGAGACTTTTTGGATTTGGCATATTTTAATTCAGTTTGTCAAAAATTGTTCACCACTTTGCATATTTTGACTTTTTAAGTCTGGCAACCCTAGTGGAGCCTGTTGTTGTTTTCTGCCACATTGAAACATGTTGCACTGTTCTCGAGATCTGCATAAAGCATACACAGACCAAAGGACAGAAAAACTGTTGTTGGTTGTCCATCGTGTCCGATGATGACTGTTTTTTCATCTAAAAGTTGAAAAAACAACCTGTGCGTGGAAGTTTTAAAGTGAGGATACTGTTGCACGGGGAATTCTCACTCTTTCGGCTTGAAGAGTTTTGATCCAGTAGCACGGGAAACCGTTACGACGGGAAACTTTCAGGCTGCAGTGGATGACCAGGACTTCTTTAGGTGCCACGTCCAGCTCTAAGCGTTCCATGAAGCTTGCTGCCACCGCCTTCACGACCGTTGGATTGCAATGAATCTCTTCCGCTCGCTCCGCCGGGAGTCAGCCTTTGCATGTAGTGGGCCAGGCACGGCCCTTGTAATCGGTTATTTATGCTTAGGGCGCCGTATTGTTAAACTGTAGCGAAATAAAAAATCATGTGAAAGCGAGAAAGTTGACCACCCTCTTTAGTTTCCAAGACCACACTTAAGATTTCCAAGAAGATCCCAAAGTATGGCTAAGATCACTTATAATAGGCCCTGGTATATTTTCAAGTCAACCAGAAAGGATTGGCATAAAAATTCCCTCTTCTTTCCTTCTCATGTTCTATCATATCAAGTCGTATTACATATAACATTGGACAATAGTGTCACAGAATTGCTTTACAAGTTTTTCATAAGAAACTACTTTATAAGCAACCTAGTACTAGACAGCCTAAAATTTATGAAGCATTTAGACTTACAAGGAAAGAGCTAAGAAACTTTAAACAAATAGCACATTGAACTCGTTACCTGGTTCAACGTAAAGCTGTACTAACAAAATGTGAATATGATATTGCTTTATAATTTAACTCACACTGATGCATTTTGTTTGCTATCAGACAAGTAGTTTCCGAAATTCACGTTCTGCGTACACCATCACAGCGATTTAGTACGCTAAATTAAGAAACTTTTTGGAAACTTTTAGAACTAAACAGTGGCCAAAAATTAAGAAACTTTTGGTACTAGGTCTTGAGCTGATTTACTATAAACAAAAACGTGCATTTTCATCGCCCTTCTCGTTTTATAGTTTGTCTTATTCATATATCTTATTCTCTCGCCGACAGACAAAAATGGCACCGCCAAGAAAGCAATGGAAAAAGATGAAAACTCGAGCAACGGGGAGCTACCGGATATCATTGCAGTCGCAACAGTCCTAATTCTCTACTTTTTCGTGAGACATATTCTGGTTTTCATCGAAGTGTAAGTTCTCGTGCAAAATCTCGCACAAACCTCGAACAATACGTCGTATGCATCTCGTACAAAATGTCGTATAAATCTCTTAAATATAATATCTGATAAATCTCACAAAATCTTGGAATCTCAGATAAATCTCATACAACATGTCGTATGCATCTCGTACAAAATGTCGTATAAATCTCTTAAATATAATATCTGATAAATCTCACAAAATCTTGGAATCTCAGATAAATCTCATACAACATGTCGTATGCATCTCGTACAAAATGTCGTATAAATCTCTTAGATATAATATCTGATAAATCTCACAAAATCGGAAGACGTTTGCTGGTTATTGCCAACATAAAGCAAGAAGTCTAATTCCTGAATAGAAAATGATTCTTAGAACCATGCATCCATGCATATAAATGTTTTACAAGATTATCTTATTTTTCGTTGTGCCTGAATTTTCTTAATTTTTTTACTTTGAGCCCAAGAATGTTCTTATATCCAATTCGGTATCCACATTATAGAACTCAATTTTAAAAGGGTGCTCGCTGAACACGTGGCGGAGGGTCACATGTTCCGGCTCAGTAATATGTGACATCATCAATAAATCAATCACTACGTTTAAAGGAGAACCATGTGCTAAATCTAACAAGAGAGTAAATAGATAGAACATAACGTCTTGATGAACATTGCATTATTGATGAATACAGTCAAATTCGAGTAAGTCGGGTCGCTTCCGACCAGACAAAATAGTCCGACCTATGCGAAGTCCGACTTACTCATAAGTCGGATATTTTCCGACTTACACGTAGTCGGGTATTTTCCGTTGCAGCAGAGGACATCAAGAGGAAAAGCTAAAGATTTTAACGATAGCTTCCACTTCAAAAACAACAATTAAACCAAGTTAAACAATTGGCAATAATATTCAATGGAAATGGTTATTTACTGATTACACTTTCCGCTCCGGAAATGTGTTATTCCTATTTGCAACCAGACTCAAGTTGATATTGGAGTTCAGAAACATGATATGTATCAATCTGCATATTGTTGTCAGCTCTATTGACATCAGAATCAAAATCCGACTTACACGATGCCATAAAAGATAGAAATGCTCTGACTTACACAAATGTCCGACTTACAAAATCCGACTTACGCATAGAAAAGGTATAAGATTTGTTGCAAACGGGCTGGGGCCGCGCAAATTTGTTCGACTTTTAAAAAGTCCGACTTATGCGACTCCGACTTACGCGAGTTTGACTATAAATTCTTAAGTTTGAGTGAATTTGAGCCTCAATAGATTTATTCACTGTATTTTTATAAGAATTTATGTACTTTTGAAGTTCATCATCAATACAGTAAAAGTTAGCCTCGGCAGCCATTTTCGAGCATCATGCAACTGTTATAGAAAGTGATAAGAACACTGTTGGTGACGCTTGTATTAACAGGGAATGCTGAATCTTCATCTATTTCTCTATTAAAAGTGCTATTTTTACAGTCTTCTCCAAGCATATGGCAATTAATCAATGTCATTACTTTGCCTATGATGTATTAGCTCTCCAAGCTCTCTCGAAGGAAACTCAACTGCTAATCTTGTCTTTGAAGTAAAAATTCAGACCTCATATTGCAGGATGTTTTCTCCAATGGCAATGGATCTTTATGCATTATCAGACCAAGATACTTTGACCTACGTTGGAGTGATGCTGACAATTATTGGCTTTTGCTCGATTTTTATCTTCGTTGCCACTGAGAAGCTAGCGTCATGGTAAGATGTCATATGATCTGAAGTCATTTCATTGACTCTAAGCGCTTTGGGAAAAGCTGACCAATTTCCAGCATTATATATTACTTAATATGTTTGTCACATGACATAGATGCAAAGCAGCACAAAGAAAGATATGAGGAATAACCGCTCTATACGTTCGGGAGCAAATAGATTGAGCTAGGGCAACAGCTATCAACAGAAATGGAGGAAAATTTTCATGTCAAATTTTGTCTATTTGTTTATCTTTAGAACATCGAATTTAAGTAAGTAAAGTAAGTAAGTAAGTAAAGGCTTAGTAAGTAAGTGAAGGTAGTCCCGTATACTTTCGTACGTAGGGGATTGCCTGTTAGAGAGGACACTTACGCTGGGCCATCGGCATGTGAGGTAGGGTGGCCAGTTCCTTTCCTCGCCGCCTTTATCTCCCCAGTGTTCCCACTGGGTATCCATTTGCTGCTGGGTGAACAGTGAGCGAGCGTTCAGTCAGGGCATCGAGTCAGGCTTCAACCGTAGACCTTCCGCATGGGAGACATGCGCCCTAATCACTATGCTACCTCGCTCATCATAGGCTTAGTAAGAAGGCAACAAGATCAGCTACTCTTTCATAGATGACATGAGCGGTGGAGCCGGGCAACTGGGAGATTTTAGCTCTTCCATCTTTACTCCTTTAGAGACACCTTTAGAGGAACAAAAACCTTACCCTAGCTTGAAAATTGAGGAGTCCCCTACATAAATCAAGCACTACTGCCATTTTGTGGTCCTTTAGGCATAGTCCTTGCCACTTGATTGTAAATAGTATTTACAGTAGTCTATTGCTAGTGTTTATTGAGTGATAATATTCCGACAAGTTGCTAATCTTGCTCTCATTCTAGCCCAGTTTATCTTTATTTTTTCATTCCATTTATCAGTCCAGTAAGTTTATTATCTGCAATTTCAGGGCTGGAGACCGTCCTCTAATGCTGGCCTCAGCCGTATTTGGTTTGCTAGGATTTGTTGTTTTATGGCCTGGGTCAAATACATATCCAAAGCTTGGTCATTTCTGTATGTATATATTACATTCAACGTTCAAATGTTTTTCTTTTTATCACAAAATAATTCATCGTACTCGCTATGGTATTATCACTGCGGAAGGTGCTTCACTACGTATTGGCAAATACGCAGACGCTACTCCACTGTTCAAAAGTCAGACAAAATGCCCCTTTGCAGCACACAGAATAACCCTCTGTTGTTTATTATGTTGCCGTTCAAAGCACGCAACCCCCCAACTTTTAAATTGTGTCCTGCATCAGTGTATATATTTTGAATGCATTTTTTCAAATGTCCCCCCTGCCCCCCTCTTAGAAGCCCTGTTTCTATTCACAGTAAAATTGCTTTGGTGACAATGCATTAATGCTTATTTCTAGATACTGCGGCTATAAACACAACAAATGGAATAGAATATGTTAAGAAGGTAACCCTAGGATGTTCACCATTTCACTCCTGGTGCAAGACGACTCCTGTTATAACCATTCCACAAGTGGTGTTCAGTGTTGCTTTTCTCGTCATCTCCTTTCCAATATCATATACGATTTTGCCGTCTCTCTTTTCAAAAATCATAAAGCCAGGAAGACAGGTGAGCGCTATTGCTATGAGATGATGTTCTACCAGAGCTAAACTCTGGGAGTGTTCCCGCACATCTATAATACTACTGATTTGCCTACTTTCTCTTTGCAGGTCACCAGCTATAAGTCAAGAATGCTACCATATTTCAGGAACTTGCTGCTTGATTAAAAACTTGTGCATGTACATTTTACGTACAAGAAGATGCCATAGCTTTTTCGACATTCTCTTTCTAGCTCATTTAAGAGATAAAATCCAAAGGCCTCGATGACTGGGGAGCCTCATTAAGTAGCAACAGCAGCAATTTCCGAGGTTGATACCCAGACTCTCTTTCTGCTTGCTTCATTCGCAGGGGGATCAGAGGTGAGGCACTAGAGGAGGGCTACAGCCCTCCTTCGGAACATGCCAGCCCTCGTTGGAAGATGAGAAGCTCTTGTTTCGGAGCTTTTTAGTAGTTACCCTACTTGCGGTAATTTAGCCCACTAGTTGGAAGAGTCAGCCCCCCGCCGGAAAATCCTTTCTCCACCCCTGACGGACATTCGTATTCTCCTTTACGCCAGAGCCTCTGCAATATCTCAGTGGCCCTGTCAAGACTGCTAGATGTTACTACTATATGAATTAACGGAAATTATGCAGAGAGTTATTTCTGTATTCTTCAAAACCAAAGAAGTCACTATTCTAATTTCTTTTGCAGGGAATTATGTTATCTTTGCTGAACTTATCTGGAAATTTGTCGAGGATTAGTGGACCAACTATGTTTACAAGCATATATGCATACTATGGACCAAAGCTTCTAATGTTAACAATGGATGTTGGGTTATCTATTTCGCTATTGTTTTCAGTTGCTTTTTATAATAGACTAATTCCATACAACGATTTTATTCGAAATATCAAGTGAAGGTGTAATTTCACTCAAAAAATTTAATGACATTATAATTTGTATGTTTAGTATGCACTTTGAGCTTAAATACGAAGCACTGTAGACATTAGATGTTTAACATAAAGCAAAACATAATGAACGATTGCGATTATTGCACAGAGAGGGGGGGGATTCCACACCCCCGAAAACGAGTTCTCTGCACAGAGGACTGCTCATTTCTCATTTTCAAGCCCGTTGACACTGGGGAGTAGGGGAAGCATTGCCCATCAATAATTCTCCGAGGCTGTACATAGAAGTACTCTACACTGTACTTCTTAATCATTTTTCAGTTGACTTTTACCCAATCTAGAATCTAGGAGCATCACAACGCAAATATGTGGCATCCAGGTTTCCCAATTTTGCTTGTGACAAACTTTAAGCCATTTTTGAGTCTTGGCACAAGTGTTGTAAGAACTTCTGTTTCTGTAGATGGCGACCCTTAAGAGAATAGGACATTGTTCCTTCTGAGTGCATGCAATGTTGCCCATGGCAGAAATATGGGGTAAGTAATATCTATTCTTCGATGTACTGGTAGGAAATTGTTTTGCTTCTTCGGTTTACATGCACTTAGGTATAAAGAGAAAAAATCGGTTCGGTCTTTTCCTTTTTCGTTTTAAATCTTCAAATTTCGATGAGACTAGGCAAAGGAGCCAGTTTCTCCATCTTAGCATGAAGAATAATGATGAAAACTCTTACATTCCATTCTGCAAAAGGGTGTTTTCCAACGTTCTGGAGGACGTAACCTCAAAAGAATTTTCTTGGGGGCAAGTCCCCTGACCCCTATTTTCCAAAAGACCACCTATGGAATAGACTATTGTGGCAAATACTTGTGTCCTGTTGGTACAGATGTTTAGTATGAAAACACCTTCCCTCTTTTTAACTGCACTTCTACATCTATGTCCCCCTCCCAATCCAGTTCAGCTGTCTACGGGCCTGCTCATTTTTGGAATCAGGTCGATTTATCGTTCTTCTTTTATTAACTATGGGGCGATTCCTCACCCAAGTAAACCAAGTGTACGTCATTTACCAGTTTTTGCACGGCTTTTTATAAGTAATTACAAGCCACTGTACAAAATTTTCTCGTTGTGTGTACTGCCTTATTTAATAAATATCGCTATAGCACTGCAACCCCAACTGACCTTATGTGGGTTTTCCAGGAACTGAAGATGGGGAACAAATTTTGCCCTAAAACGTACGTCCGTTACTTTGGAAATGCCATATGGTAGAACTCAGCATTTGCAAACATGTGATAGCTATGCACAATTGCTAGAAATGTATACCGCAATTGTTCGATTAGAGGTCTCGGCAACTATGACCCCGTTTGCCCTTTCTCACTACTGTTCCTTAACAGAAGATGTTACGGGCCAACTGCATTTATACTGCTCAGGTGCAAAAGTTGCACCAGATAGCCTTACCTTTTGCGCTGTACCGACACAAGAAGTGTACCGTTACGGCACAAGAGTTGTTACGCTGTTTAGCAGGTGCAGAAACTGTTCCGATCGGAGGAGCAAGAAGTGTCACGGGGCAGTGTAAACGGTAGGCTGATCCGTAACAATTTCTGTTCAGGTTACGAAGTTGCAGCGGGGCATTGTCAACGGTAGGCTGATCCGTAACACCTGTTCCGGTAAAGAAGTCGCACCGGAGCATTGTAAACGGTAGGCTGATCCGTAACACCTTCTGTTGCGGTACAGAAGTTGCATCGGTACAGTGTAAACGGGGTCTTTTACTGTCTTTTTAAATGTGCAGCTTTCAATCGAGGTCAGCACCCATTAACCGCATTCCCTGGCAACAATCGCGAGTTCCCTAACATGCTTATGATTATGTAGATAGAAAATATCCCATCATGCCTTTCCAAGAGTCTGGGCATCCTAAAGCTATAATTGCTAGAATGAAAGGCTAGTAGTATGGTATCACAAGTCCAAATTGGAACACATTTGAAATATACAATTGTCGTGTGACAATGACGAAAGTAAATACACGTTGGGCGACGGAATGATAAATTTGATCTCTTCAAAATTCAATTCTGAAAACATTTTAGAATTCTTGCTAAGTTATAACTTAAATTCAACCTTGCATTCCTATTATATATGTATATATATATATATTATATATATATATATATATATATATATACATACATACATACATACAACAAAGAAGCTATAATATAATCTTACTTTGGTTTTATCGCACATTTTATAATGTTGAATATGATTGTTGTAAGTGATCATATTGATCATATGTAAGAGATCTATTGAACGTGAATATCCTTACGTGATCATAAATAATTGTACCATATTACATTTGAATTTCTCTGTTGCTCATCAAAATCTCCATAGCTTTATATATAGACACGGATTGCATACACAGTATAGATATATCATCATCATCATTATCATCTTCATCTTCATCATCATCATCATCATCATCATCATCATCATCATCATCATCATCATCATCATCATCATTATCATCATCATCACCATTATCATCATCATCTCTTGTTCCTTGCTTCCCACTTCACCTCTGAATGGGCCCCCCTGGGTCAGTTTTCGCCTGTCATTTGTCTAAAAGAGGTGACCGCGTTGGCTACAGTAAATCCACTCTGTTACCCCAACAGTAACTAGGCAGAGCTGTAGCGTGAGCCATTGAGTCAGCTTTTCACTGAAGGAGCCTGGTTGGGCAGTTTGTCACAGGTCGTCAACATCTACCCTAATTCTGAATCTCTGTGATGGAGGTCTCCAACCACGGGCTAGCCATCATCATCATCACTATCAATCATAATCATCATCAACACCATCATCATCACCACCATCATCATCGCAATCGTAATCATCATCATCATCATCTGAATTGAGTTGATTCACCACTTAAATAAGTTGTTGAAGTTGTGAAATTTTGCATACATTTGCAAATATCCAAAGCTTCATAACTTCAATAGTGCCGCATATGTATTAAACTGGTCAATAAACTAAAGTACAGTCATTATAATTTGCATATCATTCTTCATTTGTGTTAAAAGCTATGTATTCATCACTGTCCAATTGTGGTTCTAGAGATGAGCTTTGCTCGTGTGAAGAATATTCTTAGTTCACTGCAAAGGGGGAAATGCCAAGCTTACAAGCTGAGAACGAAAGTTATTGCATGTCAAATTTGAGATGTATGGAAAAGTGCTTTGAAGTGAAGAATTAGAAAACCTGTAATTACCTACCTTGTTGCAGAATCAATAAAAAAGTCTCAGTATCATCTTAGATAATTTGTTTCAAGAGTGATACTGTCTCTGTTGATGACAAAAGCAGAACTAGTAACAGACTTGTCTAATGTGTGAGAAATTATAGACATTTGAGTACTACCACCTTATCACGCACATTTTGCGTTAAGTCGTCTTATCCTGATAATATTCATACAATTCAATTAATACCAAGATGTTTCACCAAAGTCGAGAGACGAAGAGCTTACAACTTCCCTACATGGGGTCATTCAACCATTACGTAATGCCAATTATGCAATCATCCTTCCTCTTCTCGTAACCTAAATCAAGAAAAAGGTCAAACCTTTCTCGGCAGCTAAATCTTTAAACTTGATCTTCCTCATTTTGTAGATGCAAAATAACAGTTACTTTTGAGGAACTTGTGTGTACTCTACAAGTGGATTATTTAATTGCACATCTAGCCAAAAATTTTTCTGAGAAATGCTACAAATAAGGTCATGTTTTCATCATTCGAATATAATGTTGCCTGAAAGTTGCTCAAACTGAATATTTTTTCATGAATTTGGCAAGTTTTCCTCAAGAATGAACAAAAAAAGCACAACGTCCATCCGGTTCATAACAGTGGAGCTGTGACTTTTACGGGCACTGCTTGCAACGTTCCACAGCATGTCCTCCACATGAATTAATGATGCGAGAGCTAATTAATGTTGTTGAAACCGATCTGCATTGCAATCGCATTGTTCAGCCCAAAACGAATAGTGACTAGCGCTCTCTCTCTCTCACAGTCACACGTGGTCGATGTAGTCGCTTTTTAAAGTTGAATTCTATTCTACGTTTGAGCGATCACCTAAAACACGTAGTATGGTCACATATCGCTAGAGAACTATGCATTGCGACCAAGGCAGTTGCACTGAAGATCGGACTTTAAGGCGTTGCGCAACAAGTGAATGCTCCCTGCAAGTGTTTCTAAAAAAAGCAGACTTTCTGCCTTCAGCCTGGATGTTTCTGTAGGTCAAATCTAGCCTTGATGCTTTTTAAGTGCTTCTTAAATTCTTAAATTCTGCCTTCAGTCTGTCTATTTAAAGCTGATGGTGAGACATATTATTTCGAAACGTCCTAGGTCAAGTCTATTGGCTATGTCTTCAACGGGTATGTCTTAAGTCGATAAATCAACGGTTATGTCTTCAATGGTTATGTCTTAAAACTGGTATGTGATCTTATAATTGGTGTCATATTGAACTCTGGAAATGTCGCCTTAAATAGAAAGAAAATATCTCAGTGTGTTTGTCGTCGTGGCTCTGCTATTGACGCTTCTTAAACTCTTAAAACTTACGATTACACTAACGACTCAGATTAATAAACTGTGATACAAGATAGTAAGTTTTCAGACTTTACAAAGCTTGTAATAGATGTTTGAAAAGCGAGCTAGGGAATACTTGGTGACGATGGGAATATCATCATCATCATCATCATCATCATCATCATCATCATCATCATCATCATCATCATCATCATCATCATCATCATCATCATCATCATCATCATCATCATCATCAATTTATATACAGTTGGCTATTTTCTATATAGCCAAAGAAAATACTAATTAAGGTCCACCAAAGCTAAAATAAAAAGATATAATTACAAATAATCATTTAATATAAAACTAATCTAAAAAACCTAAATCCTTAAAAAAAACTTTGCATAATCTCCACTTGCAACAACTTTCATCCTACTGTTTTATTCTCCTTTTAAAATCTTGCACAGTGTCACTGTCCTTCAAATTATTGGGCAGTGAGGACCATAATGAGCAGCGTCTACACTGAATATTTTCCGTGCCATATATGTTTGTTCTTACTTTCGACAGCTGCAAATGATTGGGATTTCGCAGGCTATAGTAGCGACGGTTATTCAGCGGTAGACAAACCTAATCTGATTAACATAGAACAAGGCTACCCTGAATAGTATGAAACAGAAACATGTAAGTGGATCATTAACAATATGTTCATAAAAGAGCCAAAAAACTTTTAAGAAATTTCAAAACTTGAACAAAGTAAGCTTCTCAGTTCTTTATAAACTAGACCAGTGGTTCTAGTAAAAATCTAGTAATTTGGGGGTCCACATTGATATTTTGGTGGTCCATGAAGCATCTTCCCTTTAAAATAGGTTCTGCTTCTAAAGACAAATTTCCTTTGTAATTTACACTGTATCAAGAAACATGGATAATATATATAACTGATTCTCTCTTATTTTCTTCATGCTCCTCTTGATCTGTCTACTTACAAGTTGATTTTATCGAATGAATCAGCATTTTCTTTCCAAATCCAGCTCCTATTTCCAAATTGTGTAGTATGAAGTAATTGCTTACCAAAGGTAGCAAGTGCTCCATAGAAGTAAACTGTAGATACACGCTTTTTTATAAGACAAGTTTATGAGAAAACGAAGCTCAAAAAGCCAATTTGCTAAGAATATCTTAAGAAAGTCACAATGCTCAAGTTTGAACATTCTGGTTTTTGTGTGCCAAAAATCGATATTGCTTCGTTATTTCTAAGCTTTTTGTGGCAATAAAAATCAAAGATTGTTTTATAATGAGTCATGCTAACCCAGCTCACTCAGTTGATGCCAGTGGGAGTTTAGAATTATCCTCATTCACAGGATGGTCAAAGAAAATCGAGGCTAAGATGACATTTACTTTTTTTGTGCAATAGAACATAGGCCTATAACATGTGTGTATGAGATTAGTGCTCTCGAGTCCCGAGAAATGTCCCCCAATGATGGATGTTTAGAGAGTTTCCACCCACCCCACTTATTCCAAACCTCCTCCAGTCTATTGAGTTTTCAAGACATTTCCAGCCCCCTTGTGATAGGCCGTAGATTCTATTTACCCCATTTTCGCTGCTTTTACATATCAGCGTATTATTAGGACATTAGGTCATAATTAGGTAACATTCATATTTAGATTTTCGTAGTAATCACTCCTTTTGTTATGCTGGTTTAGGGTTGCTAGGGTGCAGTTATGTATGTGCATTACTCACATTTAATTTAGTTATCCATATCTAGGTTGTCTTTTGTCGGAACAATGCAAATTAAAGTATGAAAGTTTCTGTTCTATTGCGTATTTAGAATTATGCGGTAAGGGGACTAATTTGGGTATCTCATATGGTATATAAAGAAGCATTGCATAGCAACTTGGGCAGTGGTGTTCAGCAATCACATTAGTGAGTTGCTGATCGTTTAGAGTTGATTATATATAGTGAAAAACTTAGTGATAAACTTGAGTTTTCTCTCGGCTATCCTGTCACACCCCTACTATTCCAACCTCATATGTTTGAGACTCAAGAGTATTCACTCAAATTATAACAATTTCTTGTCACTTCCTCAAATAGCTGTATAGTCTCACAACCTCTTTAAGTGAAAATTACAAGCTCGTATTCTGTTGAAAAGCCTTGATTGGGGCTGCGCATCGACTTTGAAAGTGGGGTGGGCACGTCTGAAGTTACATCAGTTTTTGGGCTTACGGTATATATCTTGCATACAAAAAATATTTATTCTGAATAAAGTGGGGGCCATTCTCCCACCCCTCTGTGGCGTGGTCCCCCTTTGAAGAGATCCACCTAAAAAAGTGCTGGAAAAGGGGTCCATGGGTAGAAGAAAGTTGAGAACCACTGAACCAGACTAACGCCATACACAGGCTTCTATAAAAGAGCATATATGAAAGCAAGAAAAATGCTGCGGTTATAACATCATTCATGCACAACAGATATAAAGAATCCGTTGTTCAATTTTTTTCTATCTTAGCTGAGTTCATACTTAAATTCAAGTCCAATCTTCTTAAAATGTGAGTTGATGACAGGATCCATTTTTTGATTCATGTCTTCTGTGAAGTAATTCTTCCAGTCTCCAACTTCTCCTTTTCTTATGAAAGAACCTTTTGAGCCAGGGACGAATGCCGCATCTCTAATAGCTTCATTGTTTACACTATTATTGTTTTTCATCTGCTTGAAACTCAGATGCTCACTAAGCATCTTGACTTGTTCTGCTGTCAAATCTTTGTCTAGAAACTTTGCTACTTCTCGAATGACAGCAGGAAGATCCTCCTTCATGTCTTCGTAAAATACTACGCACATATTTGGGTGGTCTTTTCTTTTCCACGCCTCTGCTGTGTATTCAAAATAGCTGCTGTAACAAGGCAGGTCTTTCAGAAATAGGTCAAGATACGTTTGAAAGTCTCCATTGAATCCACACATAGTCAAGAGCTTCTCATGATGGAAAGCAGACACAGCAGTGTCTTTCGGATTTCTCATGCACATTATCACTTTACCCTTATCCAGCAGATTTGGGGGCAGCAAATCGAAAGGTAGATGCGACTTCAAAATCTTTGGTGAAGGAAGACTTTCTATTTTATCCAACCATTGCTCTGCTGACATTCCAAGCTCCTTCTCGATATTGCCACCAAAATCAGCGAGTATTGCCATGTCGATGAAAGGGATCCGTTCGTTAAGTTTTGTCTTTTTTGCTTTTTCGATATCACATTCATTCATTATGCACCATACCAGTTCTCGCATCCATGTCGTACCAGTTTTTTTCCATCCAAACACGAAAACGTCTCCACTGTTAACTTCTAGGCTGTACACTCTCTGCTTATGGTGTGAATATGCAATAGGGAGGGTGCAGTTACTTGGATTTGTTCTGATATACTTGCTTCCTTGCTTACTGGCATTATAGTACTGCACCAGCAACTCTTGTTCGGCATCACTTAGATCTTGCACTTGAATATGAGACATTCCTAAAACATAGAATAAAGAGTAAGACGAAATAAGTGAGTTCATATAGAAATGTAGTATGCAAATGAGACCGCCTCATTTACAGACAACTTTTTTTATAAGAAAGAAACTCTTTGGCTTCAGCCT
>OLMO02000001.1:4450546-4475516 GCA_900291935.2 Cassiopea xamachana | reverse complement strand
GGGCAGATGTTGATGACCTGTGACAAACTGTCCAACAAGACCCCTTCAGTGAAAAGCAGGCTCAATGGCTGACGCTACAGCTCTGCCTAGTAACTGTTGGGGTTACAGAGTGGATTGAGTGTAGCCGACTCGGTCATCTCTTTTCAACAAATGACAGGCGAAAACTGACCCCAGGGTCAGTCCTAGGCTCCTTTCCGGGGCGAAATGGAAAAGACAGACAGACAAGGCAGACAGATGGTGGTGACAAGATAGCCCATGGTTGGAGACCGGACTCCCCGCCCTCTTACTGGACCCAGGACCATTGGTCAACTACTATTACTAAAGAAACACGGTCACGGAAAAAATCTTCCCAGGTTAATATTCTATTAACTATGCTCTGTCGGGGTTTTCCATATACGTTGCGTGATTTGCGGACGCCTTCGCAGCGCTCTTTTTCTTCTTTCATTCATTCACTAACCATTCACACACAGCTGACGCACGTCATGTATGAGTAGTGGTTGTGATATGCACTAATATCGTTGTTTATTATGTTTAATTCAAGTATAGCCTTACATTAGTCATGTTTACGTTTAAGAGTTGTTTTTCCAAGTTGTTTTTTAACCATATTGACGTAAATTCCGTATCCTGTTATTCTTAAATTTGATTGGTAGCAATTTATAGATTTTATGTAAGTTACCTATAAAAAAGAGTGAGTGAGGATTGAGAAGAAGAGAAGAGAAGAGAAGAAAAAGAGGAGAAAAGAGAGATTGGAGTAGATAGAGAAAACAAACCAGATTTGATAGGAATCAAGAGAGAGACAAAATTAGAGAGAGAAATGGTAACGTTGGCTTCAAGTAGACAGCTTTAGAGAAATATTTACATAAAGAGTAACTGGATACAAATTGGTGTCTCTCTGAGAGTTCTCTTGGCACTTTAACAACTAAATCCCTGAACCAGCAGATAGTCAGCGTAGGGACGTTGAAAAGTTTCTACATGCTCTGACACCCTCAGAAGTTTATTAAAGTTACGCCCCTGCAGACAATCGCCATGCCGACAGGAAGTAACTCCACCCTGGAGATGTTCGGGCCTAAGTGCATGAAATTCTGTGATGAAATGCACTTTGGGAGTACAAGGGTGAAAGGGCTCTATTCCCCAAAGGGGGGAATACACTCCCTCTTTATATGCCTAATTTAGTAATAAAAGTTCTAATAAATGAACACAGTTGTACAAAGATATCTATTTCCATACAATCCGGAAAATATCAATCTTTGCCACTTGCCACAAACAGAAGAGGTTGGAACTCAATGTAGAGTAGAGTCAAAAGCGCTTCATAGGCAGAGATTCCAACTCTTCTATTTTGGCCGGGAACCTCCCGCTTTCCAACCAGGTTTCCGGCCTCCATATAAAATAGTTTCCACTTAAACGAATGCATCGATTCGGCTACCCTCCATCGACTGACATATGATATTCTGTGATGCATGAATATAACTATGCTGTTATCGAGAATGGGACTATCATGGATACAAAGAATAATTCTGCCATGAAAAAGTTGAGTGTGGGTGAGGTGTTTGTGCAGAGGAAGGGCAGAAAAGGGGGAGAACTACATTTCATTAATCCAAGAGATGAAACCTATGTATGGAATTTTTCTTTGGCCAACAATTTAGGAGTCCGTCAATTAACAACCCTGGATACCTAGGCAGGTTACAGTTGGGAGGATATGAAAACTTTTCAAAGGGTCATTTGGAGCGTGAAGCTTCCTGGAGAATTTTAAGGGGTATGGATTGCTCTAAAGCGGGACTCGGGAACCTTTTTGACTGAGAGAGCCATGAAAGCCTCATTTAAAGATGGCTTTCTATGAGAGCCATACAACTGGGCATTGGTGTAGGATGGGACCACAAAATCTTCCAATTCGACACTAACTTGGCTATTCGGGGTATATGACAACTGAAGATGTTATATCCTTGATTTACGTTGTGGATTTAGGAAAATCAGAAAAATATCGACTTTTGCAGCGGAATAATGAAAATAAGACTCAAATCATTGTCTTGTACTACACGTTTTTTAAATCTAGTTCTGCTTGCTCGCTCCACCCACAGCATCTCCCTCCATGCGGTATTCACTCACGCTCTATGAGTCCTTATGGGATTACAAAAAGAATTAATCCTGCATGGGGTAAGGGTTTGAGTTAAAACTCATCCACAACAAGCCTGCTGTGAATGTTACTAAGTTTTAAAAACTGCTAGACCTTCACACTCTACCCCTCTTAAATACATAAAACGGCCTGTAAAGCCATATTGTTCCTTGAGCTTAAGGCTTACAGTTCTAAAATCTCTTTGTCTTCTTTCTTGAAATGTCCTTTGAATATCATCTCAAAACGGTGGTACCAAATCCGTTTTAGTGTTCATTGGACAGCAGAAAACAATGTCACTAGCAAGTCTCTTATACTCTAAGTTCCAAATCTTGCAAACTGTAAGTACAAACGATGAGTTTGTATCCATTGCTTTTTGAATTCTTACGAATTATCAGTCATCTGAGTTGTAAACCCATCCAAGGGAAGTATGAAGCAATTTATAGTAATGCAATATAGTTCAGTAAAGCAAATGTAACAGAACACACAACAATAACAAAATCCTTTTCTGAACGTCCTGTCAGAAATGATAACAGTGATACAATTTCTCAGTTCTTCTATGGTGACAATGATGTAATTCCTCAGTTCTTATAAACCATAACGCTGACTAATCCATTGCGACAACTTTACGCGACAATAGAATGTTTCAATCAAACAGTACTCACATTAATACATATCCCATAGTTCCAATATCCAAACGATACGAATGGTTGAAGAGTTGATAAAAATAAGAAAAATTTAATAAAAAGTACCTCACACATAAAGTGTCCATTTACGCAACCAACTGGAATACAAGTGAATGTCCGTAAAGCATATTGCTGTACACTGGTTAATATCCAATATTTCGATAAAACGTTCCTGGGGTGCACGTAATGTTTTGCACGCTATATTGAGGCATCGAAACAGGGCTTCCCAATCGTCCGTACTGAAACGTCTGTGGTGGACGGCGATAACGTTGCGGACGTGAATAGTTGCGCGCCTCTGACTGAGACAACGTGGGGTTTGGGTAGACATCTTCAGGGATGACACTCCCCCCTGCTGTTTCTGGCGTTTGGGGACTTTGCACCTTGAATCCACTATTGTTTTCATTTTCAGGTACAGACAGTCAATGAGCATTGCAGCGGAATGATTAAAATAAAACTCAAATCATTGTCTTGTACTACACGTTTGTTAAATCTAGTTCTGCTTGCTCGCTCCACCCACAGCATCTCCCTCCATGCGGTATTCACTCACGCTCTATGAGTCCTTATGGGATTACAAAAAGAATTAATCCTGCATGGGGTGAGGGTTTGAGTTAAAACTCATCCACAACAAGCCTGCTGTGAATGTTACTAACTTTTAAAAAACTGCTAGACCTTCACAAAGACAACAGTAGTGGTACCTTTGCCAGGCCTTTTGAGGTATTCGCTGTTTTGCAATGCTTTGAAAAAAGTCTGCTATGATTTGTCTGCCAGCCAGAGAGCCAGATACAGTCTTGAAAAGAGCCATATGTGGCTCGCGAGCCATAGGTTCCCGACCGCTGCTCTAGAGCAGAGGTTCCCAAAGTGGGTTCTGTGGAACCTAGGGGTTCCACAACAGACTGTCTGGGGTTCCGCGAACAACTTTAGGAAAAACATTAAAATGCATATTTACACCTGAATCACTCATTATGATCTACTGTGCACAACTTATTTTCCCTACTCTCTGATTGGTCGACACAGGGAATCTATCATCTGATGACGCTCAGCGTGCGCACAGCGACCTCGATAGATGATTACATCTTGTGCGTGCTTAACAGTTCTACGTTTCTAGTTTAGGTTTATTTAAAGTCTTTGCCGCAGTCTGATTCACTGCCACCGTGTGCACACCGAATACGCGCGCAGCGACGACCTCGATTGATGCAAGTGTGCCAATGAGAGGACTGTGGGCGAGAGAAGAATAAAGTTGCGCACGCATGTACATACCACCTACCTATATTTTCTGCGAGACTCGTTAGCGCAACATTCGTGTGATTACATTCCGGTAATTTTCAGTTTCTAAATTCCATAACCCCAATTATCATGGATCGTTGGCTGAAAGAGGGCTTATTACACGATAAGGCTTGCTCATCGCAAGAAAGTGAGACAACTGAGTCACATGATGGGAATCAGCAACAAGAAGCTATAACAAAAAATGCAGTAGAAGGTGTACAATTGGAAGCTCCTGGACCAAGCAATTTAAATGTGACAACCGGAAAGAAACGGAAGTATATTGAAAGCTATCTCTCTTATGGATTTATTCAATTTGGTGATAATTTGGAGCCAAAAGCACAATGTATTGTGTGCCACAAAATATGGTCTAGCACCTGCGAAACTCTCGAGACATTTGAAAACTGTGCATCCCGAGTACAAAGGAAAAGATATAACTTTCTTTCAAAGGAAGTTGGATACGCTCAAAAGTAGCCAGGCGGTAATGGCAAAGATTATGAAAGGAAACACAGGTAAGCTATCGCTTAGCTCAGACTGGGAAAGTACAAACAATAGCTGAAACTTTAATAAAGCCGTGTACCAGGGAGATGGTGCGATGTATGCTGGATGATGAAAGTGTGAAAAAATTGATGTAATTCCTTTGTCAAACAATACTGTGCAACGACGCATTCAAGCAATTGCCGGCAGTATTGAGGAAGAATTGATCTCACGTTTACGCTCCTGTGACGCCTTTTCACTACAACTCGATTATGTCACAGATGTAGAGGGTTTATCTATTTTGCTGGTGTTTGTGCGTTATATACTTAATGCAACAGTTGAAGAAGATTTACTTCTATGTAAATCATTGGAGAGTCATGCTAGCGGAGAAGAGATTTTTGACTTGCTTGACGATTACATCAAGAAGCACAACATTTCTTGGCATAAATGTACTGATGTTTGCACCGATGGTGCTAAGGCCATGGTGGGAAGATTCTCTGGAGCAGTGACACGAATAAAGAGTGTTGCACCGGGATGTACTAGTAGTCACTGTATTCTTCGCAGACAGGCACTTGTAGCTAGAAATATTCCTCTCCCCTTAAAGCTAGTTTTGGATGATGCAGTGAAAATTGTTAACTTTTGTTAAGATGGCTGTCACGCGGCAAAGTCGTTCTTCGATTATTTGAATTGCGAAAGGAACTATCTGTTTTCCTCAACACACAGAAGTTTTCACTATCTAGCCATTTATTAGATTCAGCTTGGCTACAGAGACTCGCATATCTGGCCAACATCTTTGCTAAACAAAATGAATTGAATTTGGCACTACAGGGAAAGGACGTCACAGTGTTTAAAGCTCATGATAAAATCGGAGCTATATCTTAGCTCTGAAATGCTAAAAATAAAGCAGCAATGAAATGCTAACAGTAAAGGTACAGTAGATAACAATTTCGGCTCGAATGTCGGTATGAAATTTTATACCTATTTTTCCAATATGGTCCCGGTACCCTGAGTTATAATGACTGGCCCCCGGAAGTGTGAACGTCCCGCCTAGTTTGTATCCCTGTGTTCGAGAGTTTTAAACAGAGGAGTCAATAGTGTGAAGTGTAGTTGTCAGTCATAAGTCGCATAGAGATAGCTAAAAGAGCTCAAGTAATTCGCTAATCCGCATAGAAAAGTAGGAAGGAGTAAATCGCAAGAACGTTACTAATTCGCTTGTTTATTTTCGCCGAAAGTGTCAAAGAAGAACGCAAAAGTAGTTACTCCTATTGCTATTTCGCATTATTGGAGTTCATGGAAGCAGTACAAATGGGTATTTTCTTTTTGTTAACTTCTGCCATGGTTTCGCCGCTATACTAGGTTGGTCGCGTGAAGCGTTATAGTGTTGTTTACTATAATCGTGTGGCCTTTCTAGCGCAATATTCAACAGTCTATTAGAACCAGGGGCGTCGTGGCAGGGGGCCCATGACCCCTAATATTTTGAATAGCGCATTGAAATCGCTACATGGTTTAACGGAAGGCTGTACCAAAACTCTTAGGGCTAGGCTTTGAGCTAGATTTCTTATAAAAATGCTTATTGGCAAAGAGTGATAACTATTTCAATTATATATGCCTCTTTTGACTTCGTGTTTCTACATTGTCATTGTTCCTATAAACAATCTACAGCCAAAGATTCAAATTATTCACAGCTATACACCTTGCAAACCAAACAACACTTTCTCTACAAAAGTGAGGGATCATGGTCCCCTGTGCTTGGCCCAGTGGTGTAGAAGAAGGGATGTGCGGAGAGGCGCAGCCCCCCTAGCTGTGACTTAAGGGGACTCATCCCCCTAGCTCTGTAATTATTTTGAAGTAGAAACATAGAAAAATTAATGTTCTGCTGCAACAATCTATTTTAGATTCAAAGAGCTGTTGAGAAACTGTTTGCTTGGAAGATATAGGGTATTAAAAATATGTTGTTTTTGGATGACATTATCGTTTTCTTATATAACTGCATCGATTAACTTCAAAGATTCTTATAAAGATACATACAAGAAAAGAGCCCCCCTAGCTATCAATAGAGCCCCCTAGATATCGATTTACTTCTACACCACTGGCTCAGCCCCTGAAAATTAGTGATCAGGTAGCAACAGAAACAACTTACGAACTTGCTACAATGGTGTTTTGCGAAGATTCATTTTCTAAAGTTCAGTTTAGTTCATATATTGTTAAATTCTCTGCATACAATTTATAACCTTCTAACGAGACTAGACATACAAAAAATTAACGAAACTAATTACAGAAATAATAGTGTTACAGAAAAGTTAATGCAGAATTCAAATACAAAAGAAATAAATTGTATATAGGGAAGTACTTAAATGAGAAACTCTGAATAGGTAAACTAATGGAAGAGAGAGCCCCCCCCCTCATCTTATGTTGTTACCAGGTAAGTGCCTTTTTTGAATCCTGTTCCCTCCCGTTTAAAATTGTTTCCGGCGCCCTTGTTTACTTCAGTTCAGTTCTCGCTCATTTAGTTCTTCCTCCCCCCTCTTCTTCTCGTTTCGCACACTCCCAACTTCCTCATCTCTGCTTCTTGCACGGGTTTTTAGAGAAAAGTTTAGAACTACACATTAAATCTAGCGGTGCTGTGTTGAACAGGGATGGCGCCAGCGGGGAGGCTTGGGGGGCTGCAACCCCCAAATTTTGCTAGCCCCCCGTCGGCACCTACATATCCATGCATCATCGGCACTTCATAAAATCCGTGACCTTTTCTTTTTGGTCTTTATGGCAATACTATAGGCATTGTCTGCAAAGATTCTTGGACACCGAGCTTACAGTCGGCACTTTGATAGCTCTAGCCCCCCCCCCAGCAATTTTTTCTAGCGCCATCACTGGTGTTGAAGAATTACATCCTAGTTGCAGGTGGGATTGAACTGCCTGCTTTTGGCGAAAAGAGGCAGATAAACGCTGCTATCTCTTAAAAATTCTATTCCTGGTTGTGTTTCTTCTATCATTTTATACCGAACTCTAACATTTTAATTCCTGTTTACTTTCTTACATCCTTGGGTTATTACATAGTAAACGTTTGAATTGCACATTCTTTTTGTTAGAACTGCACATTTTGAGTGGAACTGTACGTTAAAGGAACTTGGCTTCTAGTCTAAACACGGTTATTGATTTTCATTGTTCTAGCACAAAGCCTGCTCTTGCTGCTTCAGTGACCTTCAAAATTCGCAGGTGGTGCAGTCCAGTGCTGAAGTTTGGAACTTCTTGGCCAAGTTCTTCCAGCCTCATCTGTAAAATTTCAAGTGGAACGCACCCACAGAAAGGTTTTTAATTCAGCTGACTTTGATTGTTAAAAGTAAGTTTTGTCGAGTTTCGTTTTGCATGCATGATCAATAGAAGGCTGAATGTTCAACTTTATGTTTATCATATCGTTTGTATGCCAAAGTTGCAGTCGCATGTAAAAAGCTCCACCTGCACAACGAGCAGATTCTCATTCTGAAACGGCAGGAAACTTTAGCCAATAGAGTTGAATGATTAATCCTTGGGCGTAGGAATAGAAATCGGCAGTGTACACAATCCATACAACAGCAGACTGAAGATGCCAAGGCGCACTTCACACACTTAGGCCCGGAGATCTTCGGCGTACACTCCAAGGTTGCAGTACGTGTAACCTTAGCACCGAAGTTGTGCCACCGGGTATGTGTGTAGCCTATGTACAGATTCGACTGATTTACCTCAGTGGCGAATATTTTGGCATTGTTTTAGGGGGAGAGTGGAGAGTTTTCTGAATGCCAAAGCCTTATGTCACGCAGAATTTACGCTACCAATCCATCTAACCAACATGATTCCTTGAGTCCATGAAACACAGTATTTGGAAGGGGTCGCATAATATTTCGACAAGTTGCCATCCGACCTTTATAATCCCTGTCCTAAAAGTCTATAGCATTAAAAAGCTACAAAATAGAAAGATTTTACTTCAATTTGTACGAGTTGTCTCGAAGCAAATAGTGAAATAAATGAATTAACCTAATAAACAAATTTATTATGGTGCTTTACTAATTGCCATCGAGTGGATGTTCATGGAACTGTTTAGACCCACTAGATGTAACTACCAAATGTTTGTTTCAAAGCTGCAAGAATTTGCATACTAGATATATCTGAACCATATCGACTTGAGAGAAACGTTACGTCTCACAGACGCTGCTCTAAAGTCTTTACTCCACATATAGATCTGGTAGCCATCCAACGGCCATAGCAATGCAAGCTGAATGCCCACGAGCAACAACAAAAGGCGACGCAAAAAGGGGATTCCTCGGCAGAAGAACAGAGTTCTTGAAAATTTTTCGGATGACCCCCTCGCTTCAGAACAACACTGTAGGGACAACTTATAAGGAACCCACTTTTGATGAAAAAAATTCGAATAAACCATAGTAATGTACGTAGGAACACAGTGACATATTGTAGTGCCAATGTTTTACTACCAAGCCCTCAACTATGAAATCTTTCACAGTTCCCTAGGTACTGAATATACAATGGTGCTAGAAACAGAAAGCCCTCTATCGAAAACTCCAGAGGTGCCACGGTGTTTAGGATTGAATTTTCGGACAGTCCATGGCCTTTTTACATTAGAATCTTCTACAATATCGCTGTAGAAAACTTTTTACCATCCAGCCCTCATGTCTGACCACAGTCAATAGAAGTCAGTATATGGTTAAGTACTAATGTTGTCGAACATAAAACATCCTTTTTCATAAAATCTAAAGGGAGTACGATGTTTACGAATTAATATTTGGATAGTTCATGGCCGTGTACATTAGAAGTCATTGAAATATCGTTGTAGCAAATGTTTTTACCATTTAGCTCTCACGTCATTTCACAGTTTAGCAGGAAGTGAGTATAAGGTTGGGCACTTAGTTAGTTGAACATAGAGTACCCTTTTCTCGTAACATCTACAGGATTTGATATTAGGAAAAGTGATCGATAAATACGCAAGAGAAGAACATCATCACATTGCACCAGGGACGTAACTTCTATACATAGTGGAGTGTCAGAGGTTGTTTCCCTGTGAAAATTAAATGTGAGATGGCTTTTTGCTGTACAAAATGGCAAATTTTTAAGGTTAGGGGATGAAACACCCCATCCCCCTTTAAGTTTCATCCCTCATTGCGACGGCTGTTACTGACAACCTGTGGCAGAAGAACATATAATAATAATAATAAATTCTTTAATATAATGTTGGCTGTTTACAGTAGGTATGACAAAGCTAATTTAGTGAATAAAGAGGTGACCCTTGTTCTCTGATTCCGTGTACAGGTAAGGCGAATAGGGTAGGTATTTGTTAAGTCGATGGAATCTTGGTGTGGAAAATGTGGGCTCTCCCGTCTCGCTAGTTCTTTTATTTTGCTGCACGACAGAAAAGACTGAAGAAAAACACAAGGGTTCTCAATTCAATCACATCTGATCACATCTAACTCTCTCGCTATCTCCGATCTAACTTCGATCAATTACAGCATATTCATACAACTTATTAAACTATTACACTACCGCGGTATCATGCAACGCCTACTGGGAACCCCCTCGGTGGCGCTAAGTCCTCAGGGGTCACCAGAAGCTATGGCGCTGCTAGACTGCGCTGCAAGGCGTACCGCAATTAACAAATTATAAACAATAAATCAAATTGATAACAAAAATCATACATAATAATAATGATAAGTATATGCGCGCTGCACGGTTTCCCAATACTTGGACATAAAAGTAGGAAAGGATCTATGTAATAGAAAGTAGCCTTCAATTATTGTTATGAAAAGCCTGAAAAAACCCGCATTTAGAAATGCCGTAGTGATATTGCACGTAATAATTCATTTAAGTAGCGACGCATCATGTTCTCCTGCTTTTATTTAGCTTATTGGTTAGTATTTTTAGAGTTAGAGCATAAAATAGGTTGTACTAGCGAATTTGATTCAGACGTTCTCGCTACGAGAGGTAGAGATGTAATGGTAGAAGAGAATACTAAATGAGGAAATGGAGAGTTTGTTACAAACTAGATTTGCTTACTAGATAGTTTAAAAAGAAAAACGCTGGGCAGACACACAAAAATACTACTATCTCAACGATCCCAGCACACACAAACGTCTAGAAAAACATCTACTCATCTGCCAGCACGCCTGCTATTTCTTGGCCTCTGTGCTGGGAGAACGAAAGTGTCCATAAAAATTATAAGAGCGAAAAAATCTACTATATACATCACAAGTTGAAACATGCTTTCCATGACTGTCAATTTTCAGGGTAAGTTGATATAAGAGTTCATTGTTTACATTATCTTATATCTTATTGCAAATCTTAATCCTTCTGGTGTTGGGTGTAATCCATTTTCTTATCATTTTCACAAATGTAGAAAACATAGACTCCTCTTCTCCAAGATAGAGTACCAGGCGATGGGGTTAAAAATAGTTACCTTGACGACGCAGTGACCACAGTTGTGGCCATAATTTGTGTTGTTTTTTCATATGTGCCCCAGAATAAGATGTGTAAGCTCTTGAAAATGAGGAAGAAAATGAATGGTCCCCAAAGAAGGTCAGGGAGAGGTGTAACTTGTGCAGGGCCGTGGCCACAGGGGGGTGTGGGGGTGTAACACCCCCCAGGCGTCGAGCTTGTCGGCAAATTTACTAAGAATTAAGGTGTTGTCGGCAATTTTCAGAAAATCAATATTGTCGCAAGAAGACGATAGCTAAAATTGATTTTTCAATAACATTCCCTGACTTCATGACAAAGCTTTACAGGAAATGTGCTCTCTCTCATCAGGAAATGTAGCCTCAGAGCTTTCATCACTTCACAGATTTACTTTTTATTTCTGAAGGGTTTTAAAGCATAATTCACAATATCCATAACGATCGGAAATAGCTAAATATCAGCGAGCACACGTTCCTTTTGACCACATGAAATGGTTTCAGTGTACCACGATGAGCGCTAGAGCTGGGAGTGGCTGTACGAAAAGAAAACGAATCAAGTTGCAGTGTCTCGTGCGTGATTGTAATGAAATATTTGATGATGATTTTCGCCATACTCACAATAAAAAGTGGCACAAAGATCTGGTATCATAGAAGAAGGTAATACCCTACCAAGTGGCTGGAGCAAGGAAAAATCCTTGGGCCTACTCCAGAGGCAGTCAGAGTAATTCTGTCCAGAGCAAGGTATGAAATAATTTCTCATATTTATCGAGACATAACAACGCTCAATACTTTGATAGGATTTTATATAGTATATGAAAACAAATTGATTCTTAAAACATTATAATGGCAAAAGGTCAGCTGGATAAAGTAGCAAATTAGAAAAGATTTGTAGCGCTGCTTCCTATACAGTTTTCCAGAAAACCATCAATCAATGAATCAATCAAAAACTTTATTAATGTGTAAGAAATATTTAGCTTACTGGCTAATTGGGGAAACAACCATAAGCGTACTTCCACAGTATTTAGTTTATGTAAGAAAATCATTAAAGCAATCGTAAGGAGATAAATTTAAATGAGTCGATGGGGCCAGTTTGTCAGAGTTTCTTGCTTTACCGCCTCTTCTTGTTGCCCCTAGCAAGCGCAATAGAAATATTTAGCTAAGAGCCCTAAATTCTTCCCTTTTATTTCATCAATAGGTGCTCACAATATCGTATAATATTATCTTTATCAATCAAGCATCAAATTAATAGGGGATACTATCTTTACTATACTGTCAGACTTCTCTTCCGGAGTTGGAGGAAATTGTGGTTCATGTGCAACAAAGCACTTTGTCAGCTCCTAGCAATTATATTGACTCAACTGAGGTAAGAAATAACTTTTAAAATTATTAATTTTTTGTACAAAATTGGTAAAAATTAATAGCTATGGGCCAAAGCAACTGATTTCAACTCTTTTAAAAATCAAACTCTGAGGAGACGAACATAAGATGGTTATGGTCTTGAGCAAAGATAAACGCTTTTCATATAAGAATCTGGTTCATAGGAAACCGAGTAGTAGAATGCCCGGAAATTTAAGAGAATATCAGAACTAAATCAAAATTGTCAAGAAGCATCTAGAAAACTTAAGAACCATAACTATGCCTCATTCCTAATGGGTTTGAGTTTGACAACGGACTTCTATTAAAGATAACGTAGGATAGTGCAATAATCATCAAACGGCATATATCCTACTGGTAGCATAAGGGGGATTTCCTGTAATATTGCTATACACTGTAAAGTTTTTGACAAACTTTTTGCAAAATTGTTTTGCTGAAAATTATACTTCTATTGCTTTTTTAGCCATCTTTTAGCTATTCAAAAAGTTATTAAATTTTTGTACAGTATAGTGCTAACAAATACAGTATTGATTAAAAGTTTTTTATTTCAGTTGTATTGCCAATAAGAAGCTGCAAAGAACTTTTTAGTACAAGCAACTGGTTAAACTGTAAGAATCGTCTAGTAATAGTGCCTGAGTTAAAGCTTTTTATCTATATAAAAATGTATTTTAATAGAATAGAGAACAGTTAATGAAAATATCGAACTGTTTTTAAGGTACTTTATACTTCGGGAGAGGTTTCAAGGTTGTCATAGCCGAGAGTGGTTGTAAGCATGAGCACCTACAGCCTACAAAATGCTCTCAAATGGCGTGCGTCTCAAAAAGCCTCTGACAACTGAGTCCAGCTCCTGGCCTGCACGTGGCGGAACTGCTTATACTAACGGGAGAAGGGGCGAAGGCGGGTCACTGGCGCCTAAACCATTTGCTCCGGGTAGCTGAGACTCGTCAGCCTTGGAGGGCAGCTCAACTAGGGGAAGGAAAACCCTGACGTCAAACCACCGTAGCGCCGACACGGTCAACAAGGGTGTCGTGGATGCCTGATGCAGGTCCACCCCAGTCATCAGATGCGATTGGTTGCATGTGTGCAGATTGTCTTGGCACGTCCTCGCCTCTGTACTTTTACTACCAATGGAGAGAGTTTAAGCAGTACTGGGCAAGCTGCTTTATCTTATCACTGCCCAAGCTAGGAGAGGAGAGGAAAGCCCTGTGGCGATAGAGCGACACAGGCACCCACATCTCTCCACGTCATCATCGATACCGACGGACTGCTGATGATATACTTCGGGAGAGACTCTGCCATTGAATGATGAAGAGTTAAAAGAAGAAAGTAGTAACTTCGAAGAATCTGAGGCAAGCCATTCTGAAAGAGACGAGGTTTCTTTCTTTCTCGAATCTATATTTAATTTGTCTAAATTCCAATTTCTTAGAAGTATTTTTCAATTAAATTTTGTTAAAGCTGAACCTCAAAATCTCCGTTTATATTGCTAGTGAGTGCTATAAGCGGGGTCAAGTAGGATTTAATTAGCATTGATGTATTATTTGCTATGTTGAGGTTGCGGTGAAATCTATGAACTGATTCTGGAGAGAGGGATAAGCATAAGAGCAAGGAAGAGACCATTTTAAATAAATTTTCCAATCGTCAGGTGCTGCAACATTAAAATCTTCCATACATGTATCCTATGACATTTAATCAAATTTATAACATTCTAAATGAAATTTCATTTTCAATCAGGATGATATTGTTGGAAAATTTGAAGTTTCACTATTATCATGCATTGGTGCATTTGAATTCTTGATGAACGAGAATGAAAAAGCCTCAGTGTTACTAGCACAGACAAAGGCTTCGGAAACGATCAACAAAAAAGACTTCCTCATCAAGTGTATTACGCTAGCCTCTTCAATTAAAGATAGGGCCTCTTGGCTTCTCAAAACATCAAAGCACTTAATGAAACGATATGAAAAGTCCCTCCCTCTGGTGTCAGAAACCGAACAACATGTTGATCTGCCTGGCTGGGATCATGGCCTCCGTCAATTGCCGCTACATGATAACCAGAAGCAGTATTTGATAAATAAGGGTCCCCATCAACTGAAATTGAAAAGATTCCCACAAGATGATAACGGACCTACCAATAAGCAGGACATGTTTAGCGCAAAATGGTATGATGAATTTCCACACTTGGAATACAGCATCGTTAAAAACGCTGCCTTTTGCTTTACATGCTCTCTTTTTAAACAACCTAGTCAAGACGATGCCTGGACTAAGGTTGGAGTTTCCATTTGGAGTAAAATGATGAGCAGAGGAGTGAAGAACAAAGGAAAGTTGGTGGAGCATTTTTCGTCTGAAAGTCACAAGGCAGCAGTACTGTCATTGGCACGTTTTTCTGATCGGGAACTTCATGTCGACCGACTAATGGGCAAATCAGCAAGAAATGCACTGATACAAGAGGTTGCAGATAATTTTGAAAATAAAGAAGTGGTTAAGATCCTCCTTGATGTTGTAAAGACATTGGCACGTCAAAATATTGCATTTCGTGGCAACGGAACAGAAGAGAATGGGAACTTCCGTCAAGTTTTTTCGTTAGTTGCCAAATATTGCCCAGTACTTCAAAACTGGCTGCAATCCAGAAGATCAAGGCAGTACAAAGTTACGTACATGTCATCCGATTCCCAAAATGAAATGATTCAACTTATTGCAGATGATGTTAACAAGAGCATCATCCAAGAGATAGACAACGCCAGTTTATTTGCTGTGTCAGCAGATACAACTCCAGACCTCTCCAACAAGGATCAAATGGCAATTGTGTGTAGATTTGTTGACAGTAATGGGTTTCCGAAGGAAAGGCTCGTGAATTTGGAGGCCGTCAATTCCAAGACAGGTGAAGCTACAGCAGATCAAATAATAACTGCATTAAATGCGAAAGGATTAGACACTGATATGCTAATGTTTCAGTCGTATGATTTCACTAACTCCATGTCAGGTACATTTAAAGAAGCCCAAAAAATGCTGCAAGAGAAGCTCAACAGAATCAGTCCATACGTGCTTTGCCAAGGACACAGAAGCAATTCGGTGGTTGAACATAGCTGCAACACAAGCTCAATTGTCAAAGAAATGTTTTGAATTTTGGAAGATCTTTACGTCTTTTTTGCAAAAAGCACTAAAAGGTTCGCTGTTACCTTCGTTTTCAAACTTTACTTGCTTTAAATGCAATTATTGTTTTTTTATGTACAACATTATCGAAAGTACTTGCTTCAAAAAGTTTTAACAAAACTTTTCCTCGTCATATACTTTTGTCATCAATGTCACTTCATGTCATCAATCAGAATAATCATGGTAGATTTTGCTTCTGATATTCTACTAAATGCCAGCCACTAGAAAAAAGTCACTTTTGACATGATATTTATCAATTTTGTATTATTTTTTTAACCTAAGCTATACTATTTTCCGCTGGAGTCATTATTTTCGTAGCCTGTCATTAAACCATGAATGTAAGAACGTCGTGTAAATTAATAAGTTAATCTTCTTTTAGATATGTGTAGGGTTCATGATGGGAACCCCTGATGCCAAACAGTAGGAGACAATTAGAGAGGCACCACGAAGTGACATTCAATTAAAACATTGACTGCTTTTGGCTAATTGACAACTGTCAATCTTTTCTGTTTTATGTATCTGTAGTTTCTGTTTTAGTAGTTAGTTGTTGTTAGTTGTTGTGAGTTGTTGTTGGTAGTCATCGTTTACAGTAATAAAGAGTTCACTTGTGTTCTGACCTAAAAGTGTTCCTCAAGTAAAGCATGAGTAAGAGAACCGAATCCGCAACACATGGGACAGCCTTGGCCCATGTAAAAACACAAGTTACATATGCAGAGTATGAGGAAAGAATCAAAGACGTTCAAAACGTAATGAAGCTAAGGAATTTGTCAAAGACACGATGGACGGCAAGAGCGGAATCCATTCATGCTTTATGGGTTAGTTTTGAAGAGGTAAAGAGCACTCTAGATTTCATCAAGACATCAGATAAGTTTGATCATGATACAAAGTCCAAAGCTTCAAATCTGAGTCAAAAATGGAATCTTCAGACTTCATTATCACTCTAATGTTAATGAAAAACATCACAACAAAAACCAAGCAAATGACAGAGCTGCTGCAAGCTGAGGATTTGACTATTGTTGATGCGATTGTCATCATAAAAAGCACTATCGAGGGACTCTGCAGAATCAACAAGGATGAAGATGGAATGAATGCAGAGATTCAGGCTGGAATTCAGTTCACGTCGAGAGTGGGTGGGAATGCCAACGAAGAATTCAAAAGGAAGCAAAGACTACGAAGAAAGCCAAGGTGGCTCGATGAAAGTCCTGAAAGCGAGCATAGCTTCGATATTTGCACATTTTACAGGAAAGAGTTTAAGGCAGTCCTAGACTTGCAAATTGTAGAGTTTGGGGAGAATTTATCCCTCTGTCTCCAAATTGTAATGCCACTTGCTGCAGTTCTACAACCTCCTTTGAAAAATCCGTCACTTGAAGACGTTCATCAACTAGTTAAGCTTTTTCCAGACAAAATGTTAATGGATTCTTTTGCGTTTATTTCTGAGATGGAAAAGTTTCTTAGATATTCTGAGATGACAAGGAAAAATTTCAAATCGCTTGCAGAAACTGCTATCTTCTCAGAGGAAATGAAAGGAACATTTCCATTAACAAACAGAGCATATAGATTGCTACTAACGGCACCTGTCACAGTTGCAAAAGACGAGAGAGTTTTTAGCAGACTCAAGCTTATTAAAACCCATCTGCGAACCACGATGACGGAAAAAAGACTCGAAGCATTAATGATGTTGTCTTGTGAAAAGGACTTAACCGATAATGCCAACTTAGATAAAATAGCTGAAAGCAGGGCTGTGTTAAAAAGTCGGAAAGTTAAACTATAATGATTTTTTGCGAATAAAAATACATATCTTTACCAGCTTTTTTATATACAGTGGCATATCGGGTGGTCATTGAGTTTGAAGTGTAGTTCCTAACAGCATCGAAGCTATAGGTATAGGTGCCCAAAAAGGAGTTTGAAAGTAACTGTTACAATCTTTGATGCAGAAAAAATTGCTTTTGCATTGCTTGAAGGGCTTTTTAATTGCATTAAGGAATATTGAATATAAAAATTTACTTAAGGAAACTGTCTACAATAGAAAACTTAACGATTAGATCGATCCAAAGCAGAAAGAAACTGTTCTATACATATGGTTGTTAAATTCAAGCATCGAAGAATCAAAAAGGTGGCTCAATAAGGGTGCAACTTATTTAAACTAAGAAATTGGAGGGCTAAAGCAGCCCCATTAGGATTTTATTCCTTAAAGCGCCCAGCTGCACTGCAATACCACTGTTCACCAGTATCCATAATGGTTTGGATGTTTACGAGTTCTACGACCTTTGTTAAAGTAAACTAGTCATCCACCCATCCTTTTTTAACATTATAGACTGCAATCAATAGGTCAAATCTTTTTCTCCTCAAGGAAGAAAGCAAAAGCCACACCCAAAACTACGCCCTTCTGTCGGCAAAATTAATAGCAACACCCCCCACCCTTCCATCTTTAGCCACGGCCCTGAACTTGAGTTCCTACATGGGCCAAGGCTGTCCCATGTGTTGCGGGTTCGGTTCTCTTACGGATGCTTTACTGAAGAGCACTTTTAGATAAGAACACAAGTGAATTCCTTACTAGTGCAAACGATGACTACCAACAACAGCTAACTACCGACACAGAAACGACAGATACATAAAACAGATAAGATTGACGGTTGTTAATTAGCGAAAGCAGTCAATTTCCTAATTAACTGTCACTTTAGGGTGCTTCTCTATTCTTCTCTCGCTGTCTAGCATCAGGGGTTCCCATCATGAACCCTACAGAGGCATCACATTTTGTAGCACCGAAGTAAATAGAGTTGGGTTAGATACCGTAATTACTCGAATAAGCACCGCACTTTTTGGTTGGATTTCGAAATAAGCGCCGCAACAAAACTCAGGCTAAGACTATCGCTCTATCAATGTTTAACATGATGTGCAAAGCATACAAAACAAACAAGTCATTAAATGCCTACTTTATTATTTCATAAGCTTCGGAAATGCTAACGCTCTCTAGATTGTACTACAGTTCAAAGTGACTGTACTGTGTTTTCATTTTATTCTGTACTGGTTCATTGAGAAGGTATATTGTGTTCTTAAAAATCATTTTGTTTCTTTTCCTTAAAAAAGTGCCGCCCTGGAATAAGCACCGCATTGTGAAGTGCTAGGAGAAAATTAACGTCGCGGCGCTTAATTGTGTAATTACGGTATTGGCTGTACACTCGGGAGTGGTGTGGCAAGAAATGAAGGGTTCGGGAAATGTTTTGACAAGAGGACCGACCTAATCAGATGCATTAAAAACTCACACTTAACAAAATAGAATTTTGCAATTAGACTGTTCATGTTCGTATATAATGATGCAGTGCCTGCTCTCAGGGGGGGGGGCGGCTCTTAACTTAGGGCCTAAAATTGCTAGAATGAAGGGTGGTTGACAGCTTAGCATTGAAATATAGTTAATTACAAAATGCTGTAAGTTAAAAAGTGAATGTCTTTTAGTTACTGTGCTTAAAAAGCGAAGGTGTGCCTATCATTAGAGGCTTTCATCTCACATATTCCCTAACTAAGAAGACCCTGTAGACAAAATTTTCGTATGAGAATGAATGTACTATCTATTCTACTATTGTATTGTCGGCAAAGTATTCGGCGAACCAGACATGAATTGTATTGTACAGTATTGTAAAGCATTGTCAGCAAAATAGGTATGAATATTGACGATTCTTTTACACAACAGATATCTTAAATTTGCCAACAAAGGCCAATATTTTAGATATTTGCTGACAGCCTGTGAGACCAGGGGGTTTCGCTCCCCACGCACCCCCATAACGACCTCCCTGCAGGCTGAGCTGATTTCGTAATGGAAATAAAATAAACCATTAATAAGAATCTTGTAAAAACATCCGGATGGAAAAAAGTTCCAATCATTTGAAATCAAAATATATAATTTCAGGCTGTAGGTTATAAGAGAATGCTCTTATTTACTGGTTTTTACTATATCATTTGCTGAGGCTTGCAAGTTTATTTTCTGTTATGCTACTACACCCTTTTTATGAGGAACCATTTTAAAGAACCTACATCTAAACAGTCGAAATATTTAAAGAAAGTAATACTACTAATGGAAAAGACACCAAAGGAACTTTTCAATATGTGAGTTTCTTATATCTGCAAATAGTGAAGAACTAAAACGCCGGTTCTGTTCATTTACAGCCAAAACTCACATAGATACATTTATAAAACTTCTTTCCTACCTTACTTGTGTTCCAGTCTTGAGTTCTAGTCAAAATTAAAGTTAATATTCAGAATTTTGATGTCTCCTTGAGTCTCTGTACCACTTCTATGGCACTATACAATGACGTTTTAGGAACTATTAAGGAACTTTTAGTATTAGAATTTGATAAAAATAGGTCCATGAAAAGAACTTTTTGAACCAGGCCTTGAGCTAGGGTCCTTTTAAAAAAGAAGTGTGTAGTAATGGTGGAACTGAATTTGCAATTGCTTCATTGCAAAAGGAGCTGTAGGATATCAGTGTTAACATGCATTTAAATTAGAACAGGAATTTAGAGGGGGCTGAGCCTCCCACATCAAATTTAACAAGGAGGTCATCCTCCGAGGCCTCCTAGAAATTACCCCTAGCCATAATATGGGAAATTTGAAGCCCTTTCTAGATAGAAAACAGCTATAAGGTCGTTTATATGCATGTGACAACCTTCCCTTCTGAGATGTCGATTTAATTGCAGATTTCAGCGTTCCTCGGATCTCGGATACCACCTCTTTATCATTGAGGGCAACCAATTCTTTATAATTGGGGGTAGTCGCCCTAGCCCCCTTGCCCTCCCTCACAATAAAATAGACTTTTTAAAAAATGGGAAATAATTTATGAGAATTTTCATCTCTCATAGAAAGATTAAAAAGCGATGGAGAAGCATGAGTAGAAAGAGCAAGTATCATGTGTGGTTAGCAGCATGCAGGATGGTGCACATGTGGCCAAAAGAGGGCTATCTATAAAGAGCCAAAAGTATGAGCGCAGTGCCAATATCATCTTTTCAAGTATTTCCAGGAGGCAAATAGATCAAAAATGGATCGATGAGCAACCTGCACGTGGTGACTTTTGGCGTGATATTGCAAAGTCTGTCCACAAGTCTTCCAGACTGAAGTCGAGAATTGGACTCTTCTTGATGTGGAAGAATAATAGAGGGGACATTTGCACACTGGTAAGTCGTAAAGTTAATGTAGCTACAAAGCAGAGCTGGGATACTGAACTGACAGTAGCAACAAGAAAGAAAAGAGCCAGAAAACGACTTGATGATCAGTTCGTAAACACCGATATCTTTACTGGAAAGGCTTGGAAGTTTGATAGCTTAGTAGCTTGCATGGTTTGTTTGAAGCGGGAAAATGAAGACAGGAGTGGAGCAAAGTGGATCAGCTGCAGTCCTTGCTCTGGTTGGTTTGATTTTGAATGTATCGGCATGGATGGCGAGAATGCAAAAATATTCGAAGATAAGACCGTGGCAAAAAAGATTGTCTTTCACTGTGCTATGAAAAGTTGCAGTATGGACACATTCTGCTGCAAGTATTCACACAGAGGAAGAACAATCAACATACCAATAAATATGATGCGTTCTACACACCTTGAAAAAGCGAATGAGCCCTCACTAAAAATAGATCAAGAAACAGGATTTAACAGAAAGCGCAGCACCTCATACTGTCTCCCATCAAGCCCATGATGGTGAAGAAGATGATGATGACGAAGACGAAGACGGTAATTATGATCAAGATGGTAATAGTGGTGTTGGTGGATTTGATGATGAAGAAATGCAGGCTGCACTGGAAAATAGCCCATCCATTGGCGAAGAAAAACTGAGAATACAGAATTCATGTGCAGATTCAGCAATAACACATGATACCTTGGAATCATTAAGTCATTGCATTCTTCCTGAACAATTGTTTGGAAAGGAAATACCAGAATGTACTCAGTTTCAAGTAAAGGAATATGAATGGCCGAGCCTTGTTCTTGAATGTGGGGTTGCTGCGCGTGTATTTCAAACCAGAGAATGGTGTAACTTCTTCACTAGAATTATAGAGCAGTGTAATCGATATTGCACAATCATGTTCAAACGACATTATGTCAGTGCAAGGTTCGCTCAGCTGCAGCAGGTCAGTGACGTTATTTTCAAAGCTTATGGCTATTGCAAGCATTCTTCCTGCCTTGTAAAAGATGTCAGAATAATTCTGCATGGTGATTTCAAAGGAAATATTACTTTCAAAGAAAACATAGTCAATCTTAACATTGAAGAGCTTCATTCGAGACCTATAGTGTGTAAGGACCAAACTGAAATCCAAGACAGATTAAGCGATGGTCATAAAGCCTATAAAGAAAGAGTTAAGCGAATGGCAAGTTTGAAAGAAGAAGCAGTTGCGGCTGGCAATAGAAACAACGTAGGGAAAAAATTTCATGTTTTTCGCCAAATTGCATATGAGGGAAGAACAAATTACAGAATGGATAATGACAAAATTAAAAGTTTGCTAAGGTTTGCGGAAATGATACATCTTAATAACAAAGGCAAAGAGAATAAGACAAAGATTCAAGTAAGCATTCTTCCAACAAGCGTCATGATTTGGAATACTGCCTCAGTCAAACTGTTCCACAACGTTGTTCAACACGATATAGTATATTGGGATGCTACTGGAAAGATTGTCCGCTCTACAATGACCAATAAGAACTTATTCTACTATGAGCTTACAGCAAGACATCCAGTGGATGGATGTGTCAGCGTGCCTTTATCAATAATGCTTAGTGATAGCCGCACTGTACCTGATCTGGAGAACTGGATTAGACGTTTCAGACATCATGAAATTGAAATATATGGCACAAGAAATCTTTCCATGCCGGTACAGATAAACAGTGACAGATCAATGGTGTTCACCTTAGCTGCACTACATGTTATAAACAATGAAGGACTGCCTGACTTCCTTAACCGTGCATGGAGAATAGTAAATGGACAAGGCAATACAGAAGACATGATGTAGACGAATGTTCATGCGTGTGCTTTTCATTTCATGAGAGATGTGAAAGGTGTTGCTAAAAAGCATTCAACTCAAAAGATTGTATTTGACTTGTTATGTGGTCTTGCAGTCTATTGATGAATGCAAATAATATGGAATCACTAGAAAGCATATTTTCCAAGTTGGTTCGTATATGCCACGCAAGAACTGTATGTGATCAATTAGTCTCAGATGTTGGAACACTAAATAAATACATTGAAAGATTTGATTTCAACATGAAAGAAAATGGCATTCACGTGGATACTGGTAATTTAAATGAAATAGAGGTGGATATCAAAGACAGGAGGTACAGAGAAAGATATCCTAGAAGCAGCAAGGACTTCTCCCTTCCGTAAGCATTTTCAGAAATTAAGTAGCTCAGAGGAGGAGAAGGTGGCAGCTACAGAAGAAAGTGGAACAGCAAATATGTACTACAAACCAAGTTTCATCCATGATATCAATGAACGGTTCATGGGCACTATCCCCCTATGGTCTGGCTTACTGCTTGGCAATCTAACTAGACATGGTGAAGGCGCTGCGTATATGGCCTAAAAGAGAAACGCATTTTTGGTTGAACGAAGCTTGGGGACAATTTCAAGAGCTTCACTAAAAGTAAACGAACCATTGGTGTTAGTGAACGTAGAATGGGAGTTCTTTTCAATCAGCAGCTTGGAGGGACAATAAAGATGCGACTTGACGACTTTGTAAGAGAAGTACATGAAGATCTTATAGGTATGCAAAGAATCTTTGCAGATCAATATAGAGAGAAGAGAAGGAGACAGGCTGCAAGTAGTGCCATACTAGGAGAGAAGTGAGATAAAAAGCGCAAAGGATTCTCACTGACATACAACCAAGGATATTTCCAAAAGTCACCAAACACCAAGGAACCCATCAAATTGAAAGCTAACAAAAAGCCAACAATGGAGCAGAAAGGTCCTACCAAAAGCACATCAAGAGCAAACTTATTGGAGAATCAATCAGATACAGATTTTGAAAGCTTATCAGAAGAATGCTTTGGATGTCCATCAGCACCAAAGGCAAAAGGAGCGACTATTTATAGCAAAAAAGATTTTAGATTGAATAGAGCAACTTGTGCAAAATTCAGTCAACTCTCAACGTCAAAGAGTGCTACCCAGATTGTAAACAGGATCATATTGCAGCTGATGAAAGGGCTTCCTAATAAAAGAAACAATTGTTGGCTCAATGCAATAGTCCAAGCATTAAGTTCCTGTTCTAATGTTGCAGAAGTATTGGAGCTGCAACTGGCCTTGGAGAAAGGAACTGCATCAATTAGCATTTTACAATTGGTTGAAATTCAAAGTAGGTCGTTTGGGAAAAGATGTGTCGATGAAAGTATGATTGAAAATACATTACATCATTTATCAAGAAACTTTGGTGTGGAATTGCCCTTTGGACGTCAAAATGATCCTTCATTTGTACTGTGCAAAATGTTAGAAGAAATTTTTGCAATTGACAGCACCCAGTTCAGCCTTCAATTTTGGGAATATCTACTTGCTTTCAATGTGGTCGGCAAGAAAAGATTAAAGAGGATGCTGCAGACAATGTCCTACTTCTACCAGTTCTAAAGAATAAGTCAACTAATGAACTGACTCAAATGGTATTCAGTGATGTGGTTCTAAAATCAGATGGGAAGGAGCTTGCATGTAGTTGTGGGAAATTTGCAAAAAGGAGTATGGGAAAGTAATACAGTTTTTTCCTAAAGTTCTTGTAGCAATGCTGAAACGGTACTCCACCAACGATGGGAAGGAGGAGAAGAATTTGTCTCCTATAAAATTAAGTCATTTGGTTGATCTTCGAGAACACTCCAGTGATGTTAAAGTTGCCTCAAGCATTGCTAGAAAATCTAAAGAAGACGCAGAAGTTGAAAATGAATGCTCACTTTTTGTTTTACGTCCAGTAGTAGCTCATCATGGTTCCTCTCTACATGTTGGACACTACAGAACAGTCATATACATTAACGAAGATGTCATGGTCACACTAGATGACTCATGCATACGGCAAACTTCTTTTTTTTTTCTTTTTTTTTATCATGGAAACAAACACAATTTTACATTTGTAATTTTCTAAAGCCGTTCATAGCAGAAATAGACATAAAGTCATCTGGTTCTGGCTACGAACGGCATTTACAATTCTTTTAACATGCCTCAATACAAAAAACAACAACAGCAAAGCAATCTGTGTACCATGGCATCGTCTCATTAACCAGGCCCGGCCATGCACTAGCCTGTTTGCAAATGATTAGGAAGAAAGGCACTGATAAAAGATTGCAGTGCCAGTGCCATACGATTGTTTCAGTTCGAGCTAATGCCATGGGTCGCAGAGAGCCTATTTAAATTAGCAAAACGAAAAGGAAATGAAAGGAAAGTCGCTGATATATAAAAAGAGCTTAGTTAAGCCTATTTGTTGCTTTAATGTAAGCTATTGATGCCTCTAAAATCCTTCGATTTTCGCTTTCATCAAACGTTGGGCAG
>OLMO02000001.1:4438454-4450446 GCA_900291935.2 Cassiopea xamachana | reverse complement strand
GGTTTTGTGAGGTATGTAATGGATGTTCATTTTATGTTCTTGCTAGTAAATTTTGAAAATTCACTAGTAAAAACAGTTTTTGCAAGTCATTGTTTGAAACTCAGCCTGCATATGTTTCTTAAATGTTTCTTTAGCTTTGCCTAGTTTCAGCCTCATGTTCCTTACATACACGTTTCTTATAAAAAACGTGGGCACTGACAATGATAAAAGCAACAACAATAATAGTAACAATAATCAGGCGTATAATTCGGGGGGTCCTGGGGGTCTGGACCCCTGTCCTTATCAGCGAAGAACGAACGTGCCAATTTTGTAGTGCCTTCTTTTATATAAAAAAGGGAGTTTTCCCTAGATTTAAAAGGCGTGGTTCCAGCAATTGCGTGGGGCTTCATCCCTAACCCCCATTTTTCTTTCACCACCGTGAAGAGATTGAAATGAGAATCCTTGGACTTCAGAAACTACCATACCAGTAAACTTCCCACACTATTTCCTTTGTTTGAGAATCTGCAAAAACAGTATTCAAAGGCCGTATCTTCTTCGAAAACTTTAAGTGTGCCCTTTTTCGTCGATTGGACCCCTGCCCTCGAAAATTCCTAGTTGCGCACCTGATACTAATGACAACCTTCCTAACGAGCCAGCCAGCGTGCTGGCGCGAGAGTGCTTTTCTTAAAAAACCGTTAGGGGATGATACATTTTACTTTCTCAGGATAAAGGTTAATGATCAAAACAATTTATATCCTATTTTACAGAAGAGCTTTTCCCGGCCGGCAAATTCTTCGCAAAAGTATTAAAATAAAGACTAAATAAACGCTTTTTCAATAAGAAAACCAGTTTTTGCCTTAATCACAATTTCCTTGGAAGCTTTTTTCTTATGAAAAACACAAATACTCGAACTATACTCGACAATTACCCGACTACTTCTAAAGTACTCGATCACCTCTCAAATACTCGGCAAATTTAGCGCCTCTGCCCCGTAATTTTTAGTGAAAAACCCCAACTGCACCCCTTCACCCCCATGATGTATTCTATGTAAACTGAACGCCCAATGTACGCCAGAGAAAGTGCGTGGAGTGCCAAAAACTACGTCTGTGCAGCAAAAACCCAAGCCAATAGCAAAAGAAATACCATTCCTTCCAGTTTTGCAAGTCAACTACTCAAGAATCTGCACACCTCACATCTGGATACCAGCCATGCCTGTATTACTGAGCCTTCCTCAAAATTGACGTAGGCCTAGACGTAAAAACTTTCTTCTGGCTCACAGCAGTGGAACCGTCACTCTTCTGGACTTTGAGGTTAGGGAGTCAGAGTTTCCTTCGCAGCGTAGAGAACAATGATTACAAAAAGTTATATCCTACCTTCCAGAAGAGCGCATCCAACGTTCTAAAGGGCGTGACCTCAATAATTCGTTAGCTCCCAGAACTCCAATTTACTCCCATTCCTTTTGCATCCTTTCCCGGTGATAGCCTTCCAACTACTGTGTTTCCTTAGAGGAATCATGTTGGTTAGATGGATTGATAGCGTAAATTTTGCGTGACATAAGGCTTTGGCATTCAGAAAGCTTTCACCTCCCCCTAAAACATTGCCAAAATATCCGCCACTGACGTAAAGCAATCGAATCTGTACATAGGCTACACACATACACGGTGGCACAACTTCGGTGCTAAGGTTACACGTACTGCACCTTGGAGTGTACGCCGAAGATCTCCGGGCCTAAGTGTGTAGAGTGCGCCTTGGCATCTTCAGTCTGCTGTTGTCTGGATTGTGTACACTGCCGATTTCTATTCCTACGCCCAAGAATTAATCATTCAACTCTATTGGCTAAAGTTTCCTGCCGTTTCAGAATGAGAATCTGCTCGTTGTGCAGGTGGAGCTTTTTACATGCGACTGCAACTTTGGCATACAAACGATATAATAATAGTATAGTTGAACATTCAGCCTACTCTTGATCATGCATGAAAAATGAAGCTCGACAAAACTTACTTTTAGCAATCAAAGTCAGCTGAATTAAAAGCCTTTCTGTGGGTGCGTTCCACTTGAAATTTTACAGATGAGGCTGGAAGAACTTGGCCAAGACGTTCCAAAATTCAGCACTGGACTGCACCACCTGCGTATTTTGAAGGTCACTGAAGCAGCAAGAGCAGGCTTTGTGCTAGAACAATGAAAATCAATAACCGTGCTTAGACTAGAAGCCACAGTTCCACACAAAATGAGCAGTTCTAAAAAAAACTTTGTGCAGTTCTAACAAAAAGAATGTGGAATTCAAAAGTTTACTATGTAATGACCCAAGGTTGTAAGAAAGTAAACAGGAATTAAAATGTTAGATTTCGGTATGAAATGATAGAAGAAACACAACCAGGAATAGAATTTTTAAGAGACAGTAGCGTTTATCTGCCTCTTTTCACCAAAAGCAGGCAGTTCAATCCCACCTGCAACTAGGATGTAATTCTTCAACACCAGTGATGGCGCTAGAAAAAATTGCTGGGGGGGGGCTAGAGCTATCAAAGTGCCGACTGTAAGCTCGGTGTCCAAGAATCTTTGCAGACAATGCCTATAGTATTGCCATAAAGACCAAAAAGAAAAGGTCACGGATTTTATGAAGTGCCGATGATGCATGGACATGTAGGTGCCGACGGGGGGCTAGCAAAATTTGGGGGTTGTAGCCCCCCAAGCCTCCCCGCTGGCGCAATCCCTGTTCAACGCAGCATCGCTGGATTTAATGTGTAGTTCTAAACTTTTCTTAAAAAACCCCTGCTAGAAGCAGGGGTGAGGAAGAGGGAAGTGTGCGAAACGAGAAGAAGAGGGGGAGGGAGAACTAAATGAGCGAGAACTGAACTGAAGTAAACAAGGGCGCCGGAAACAATTTTAAACGGGAGGGAACAGGATTCAAAAAAGGCACTTACCTGGTAACAACATAAGATGAGGGGGGGGGCTCTCTCTTCCATTAGTTTACCTATTCAGAGTTTCACCTTTAAGTCCTAAACTATATACAATTTATTTCTTTTGTATTTGAATTCTGCATTAACTTTTCTGTAACATTATTATTTCTGTAAGTAGTTTCGTTAATTGTTTGTATGTCTAGTCTCGTTAGAAGGTTATAAATTGTATGCAGAGAATTTAACAATATATGAAATGAACTGAACTTTAGAAAATGAATCTTCGCAAAACACCATTGTAGCAAGTTCGTAAGTTGTTTCTGTTGCTACCTGATCACTAATTTTCAGGGGCCAAGCCAGTGGTGTAGAAGTAAATCGATAAAATTTCATCCGAAATTCGAGCCGAAAGTCCTATCTACTGTAACTTAACTGTTAGCATTTCATTGCTGCTTCCTTCGTTGCTATTTTACTTTAATGTACCTGGAAAGTTTGCTCTAGGACTTTCCTCTAGAGCAGCGGTCGGGAACCTATGGCTCGCGAGCCACATGTGGCTCTTTCAAGACGCATCTGACTTTCTGGCAGGCATGCAAATCTTAGCAAACTTTCTTCAAAGGATTGCAAAACAGCGAATACCTCAAAAAGGCCTGGCAAAGGTACGACTACTGTTGTCTTCAGTTGTTACATAGCCGGATTGGCCAATTTTGTGTCGAATTGGAAGATTTTGTGGTCCCATCCTACACCAATGCCCAGTTGCATGGCTCTCATACAACTGGGCATTTGAAAGCGGGAGGTTTACGGCCAAAATAGAAGAGTTGGAATCTCTGCCTATGAAGCGCTGTTGACTCTAGTGCATATTGAGTTCCAACCTCTCCAGACACTGGCATTGTAGTGAACACTGGGACTGCGGAGGAGCGAGGGGCACGAGGTTTTGATGTGACAGTGTTATGAGAATGTTTTATTTGGCTTATTGATGAGAACTATTGATTTGTTTTATTGATGAAAATTGTTGATTTTGCTTATTGATAAGAAAGAAACGTAGGGTCTTTCATTGGTGGTAATATTCTCGAGTGAATAGTGCTTAGCATTGTTTACCATAGCATTTCTGTTTGTGGCAAGTGGCAAAGATTGATATTTTCCGGATTGTATGGAAATACATATCTTTGTACAACTGTGTTCATTTATTAGAACTTTTATTACTAAATTAGGCATATAAACAGGGAGTGTATTCCCCCCGTTGGGAATAGAGCCCTTTCACCCCTGAACTCCCAAAGTGCATTTCATCGCAGAATTTCATGCACTTAGGCCCGAACATCTCCAGGGTGGAGTTTCTTCCTGTCGGCATGGCGATTGTCTGCAGGGGCGTAACTTTGATAAACTTCTGAGGGTGTCAGAGCATAGTTAATAGAATATTAACCTGGGAAGATTTTTTCCGTGACCGTGTTTCTTTAGTAATAGTAGTTGACCAATGGTCCTGGGTCCAGTAAGAGGGTGGGGGGCTCGTAGTAGGTGTGGAAAAGTAAGTTGCCATGCGGAAATATATTGTACTACCGTTCTTGTCCTGCGAGATGGCAAACTTTCAATGCAAATGCAAATTATAATTGCAAATTTTGGCGCACGGTTCTTTTGATTTTTGCATCTCAGGTATGCGAAAACGTTGAGCATTGGCGTTACACCTGAGGAGCTACTGGCGTACCTCTGGCGTGAGTATTACACGGAATGCACCCTGGCTGTATTTGAGTGCACGATGTACAGGGCCGGCAAAACGTTTTTGAAAGTGGGGGGGGCCAAAGTCGTGAAAATTTTTTTGCCCTCAAGGGTCTAGCAGCGTGCCGTATGCACGCATGCAATGACTCCATCATTGCTTATAACAGCAGGGGGTGTAGGGGGCGCTGTAAGGCCCCCAGTGGGTCCAGGGCATAGCCCTGGCGGGGGTCCAAGGGGCGGAGCCCCCGGAAGCTCTTGGGATTATACCATCTACGAGGCCTTAAAATGGCTTAAAATGGCTTAGGCTTAGGCCTCCCCCAGACAAATATTTTCTCTTTTTTTGCCTTTACAAGACTGTCAAATGCGTTTGCCATGATTTTATTCATGAAAAAAGTTTTGCTCCAAAAAAAGTGGGGGGGCCATGGCCCCCCCGGCCCCCCGGTATTGCCGGGCATGATGTAAATTGTCTACGAGTACAGTTTGCAAGATCGTCAAATGTACAAACACAATCAGCGCTTTGAACTTTGATCATTTGGCACGTTGCTACGCCATAAATCGTATATCGAATAGCTAGTTCTTATTCGATCGAAAATGAATTATGATATATACTACTTATCAAATATGATGCCTCTAAGTTTAAAGTAAATAAACTGCAATAACATAATAAATTAACTTGAGTCTGATTACTTACTTCTGTGGCAGGTAGTCCTACTCTTGTCCTTTTACATTCTTTACGAGCACTTCCGTTCTTTGCTATCAGTAATGTGTCAATCAATGCTAACTAAGTATATATACTTTGGTTACGTAATACCAAAAATTTAGTGCAATCAGAGTCTGGCCACAGAGGGCATGGGGGTAAATGTCATCACCTCACTTTTGCCGAGATAGCGCTCTGGATTTTGTTAAAATAGATAAGAATATAATTGTAGGGGGGTAGTAGCAATTCTTCAGAGAAGTAGAGGGCGTGACCAAAAAACTGTCATTTATGCCCTCACCTTCATAACCCTGGCCACGCCCTTAAGTACAATGGTTCTGCTTTTTCACTCTCCAAAAAATAATCAAATAAGCAAAGAGTTTTAGACCTTATCGAGCTTGAATCTTGCAATTTTCCTAATCATTCATTAATTTCAGCGATTTTGAACTATTATCCTTTGCTGTAATACATCAATTTGCCTTTTGCACATAGAGACTAGTAGTATTAGTTGGGGAGGGGTGTCTTTTGCCAGAATGTTACGTAACAAAGAGGAGTGTATCAGCTCGAATGCGACAAGCCGTTACATAGGGGATGGGGACAAATTGGCAATTTTTCCGCTACGTACTTTTTGAATGATCACACTCTGCTTTATAAGAACCAGTAAAACTGAGGTTCAAGCTGCCTGTCCTTAATTTTTCCAAATTTTGAGGCTGAATAGCGTGTAGGCCATTTAGAAATACTTAGAAGGACTATATACAAGACAGCATTTAATATTTGGATTGGTTGAAAGCCAAATGTTTAAACCAAGATGGTATCTCTTGCATATTAATGCTATTTATTGAAAACACTCCATTAAAAAATTATAAATAGACAATGTTAGCGCAGAATCTAGTTTCCCTAGGAGCAACTAATTTGAGAAAATCAAAGGAAAGCAGTTTCAAGGCTGTCAATTCTCCTCAGATCAACAAGGATAGGACCTTTCATGCCCGTTTGTTATTGAAAAGCTTCGTCATTGCTTGGCAAACGTACAAAAGTACACGACAAGGCTTCAGGCTCAGTATTGTTTTTAACTTGTTCGTAATTTTCAACCAAATTCCATGTTCGTCTTCTCATAAAATTTTTCTTATAAAAAGAAGAGTGTGAAAAGAAATTAGCACACCCCCTATCTTGTAAAGGGGCATTTTGCGACGTTATACAGGGCGTACTCTAAAAATTTTTCTGGGGACAAGCCCCAGGCCTTATTAGAAGTACTCTGTGTCTGCAAGCGCAGATCTAAGACAAATGTGCCTGCAGAAAATAGTGAATGTAATAGACGGTTACATGCAAATTTGGATGAAAAGTTCCTGCGGAAATTTAAAGTGTGGCATTTTGTGTCTGCGAGCGGTGCTAACCACTCGGGCAGATTAATGAGCTCTGGCAAGCCCCCAGACTACAGTTCTCTTATACGATATGCTATGCAAAGACTACTGTAATTCTTGACAAACGGGACCAAGTTTGACCTCTACACTTCGAACACATGAATTTACCTTGCCATATCTTGAAGGGCCACAAACAACATCGTACTCAGCGTCTCAACAAAAGTAAACACGGCCCTACATTGACAATTTTGCTATCAATCTACAAATCTATTTGTTTGGATAGCCTTTTTCATCTTATTTTATGCTAAAATTATACAGGGTACATGTTTCAGCTAAGAAAGCTGTTCTACAAACTGCCCTGCAAAAAGTATTAAAACAAAAACGATTAAAATAGAAAAAAATCGCATTGTAGTAGTTTCATTTTAGTAACTACAGTAAAGCCAGGGGTGATTTTTAGGGGGCTCAGGGAGGCGGAGCCCTCATTGCTAAAATTATTGTTCAGACTGGGGGCTCAGCCCCCCTAACAATTCTTGCATTGGCCTTGCTTTTCAAAGTGTATTGACTTTGCTTCTAAAGTGTTTTTATTGCTATGATTAATTATTCACTGCTTTATAGTAATTGAGACATTTATTATTGCTTATTATACTTTATTTGTATTAAACTAAAGTATCAAATCTACGTCTTTAAAAATATGGGCATGGTTGCAGCTAGGTTGCACCCAAAATATGGATGTTGCAGTACTTAGAGCCCCCTTGTTAAAATTTTCAGAAGACACCACTGAGTAAAGCCATATTTATTAATACACATAAACACTTACATTTGTTAATCCTCAAAATTTTTGTTGACCTCCAGTATCCTCCTCAGGGAGAATTCAATAAGAACTAAAGAATTAAATTAAGAAATAATTGATTTAAATGCCTATGTACGGTTTTCATAAAAAGAGCAACAACAAAACAAAAAGTATTGGAAAATTTATGAGGGAGAAATAAGGCTAACTTTGAAAATCAGGCCACACCGTTTCTAAGTTAGCTTTATAATGGTGTAGTAAAAGAAAACTGACAAAATGTCCGGTGAAGAATCAATATGGAATGCACCCTGGCAATTATGCCTGACTTCAGAGTCCCTTTTTTGCATGGCCTCCTACACGAAAGTTAGTTGAGAAGGCCCAGCACTCTAATCACCCTCTTGAAATAGGGGGTGGTATATTCAGTTGATCAAAGCATTCCATGCTCGTTGGTCTCGATTTGACATTTGCCTCTTATTGAAGTTCAGACGAAATCAAATAAGAATTTTTGAAATTTGAGAGGAAAACTGTGCGACTTAACACCTGTTATTGAAATCTAGAAAATCATTGGTGTAACCACATCTTTAGTGAACAGCTGAGCTCTCTTACAGGTAAGAATGTTACTGTAATGAAAAATTTGGCATAACAAGGGCTGCACTAACAATAAATAGAACGCAGAATGTTATTTTGACGCTGCCAAGTCATCACTTATCAAAAACCATGGAAACTACATTCAGTTGTATGATCTGGGCAATACTGTTTTGATAGTATGTTCAAAGGATTTATTGAATTTATGAAATGCAATGTCCTGTTATATCAAATGTTGATTCTATAGCCAGGAACTGGAAATGTATGATATTGATTAATTATTGACACGGATGTAAACCTCATGAGCTCGGTTAGGGTACTTCTCTGGTTTGCCTCCGGAGACATACTAGACTTCAGATTGTTTGCTTGCATTTAGTGTTACTGCTGATGATGATAATTTTATTGATTTTGATGGTATTTAAGATGGAAATGAAGATGGTGATGGTTATCGTTATCATTTTTGTTCTGATGAGATATATTTTGCTGTTAAAAACAAACTTAGAATGTAGTTCACACACTCTTGATGACCATAATTCGTACTGAAGATGGTACTCTCAAGTGGCAAATAAACGGTGGGTTTCTAATAAACAGGGGGTCGGAAAAAATTCTGAAATTTAATAATCAAGGGGTCAAAATAAACGGGGGGGGGGTCGAAATTTGAGTAACGACTTTACATGATTATGCAAGGATGGAAAGAAAAGCTAAAATATATACGAAAGCACGCTATTTTGCCATGAAAATTGAGCGTAAATAGTACCAACAAAGAAAGGAAATGAAGTGACGAGTTTGTAAAAGTGTTAATTTCCTTAAAATTAATAAGCAGGGGGTCCTAATAAAGTCTGGGGTTGGAAAAAATAAAAAATTTAATAAGCAGGGGGATTTTTATTTGGCACCTAAAAGTACTGGGGGGGTATCCTCTATAGACATTAGTTGTAAAGTTTTTTCTATTTCAATTTTGTCTTCCACATCTATAAAGTTTCACTACTCTGTGTGAGTGATTACATTGTACAGCATGCCATTATACAAACAGTTTAAATTAAACTTTTGTGCCATGTACAGAATTATGATGTAGGAAAAGATTGTGTTGCCCAAGCTGCATTCTCTGTGGAGTTTGGGGGAATATCTCCCATGACCTCTCTCCAATTTGACTGCCTTCATCTCTATATAAACCATATCTTAGTTAAGCCCTATATTTGTTACTTTTGACAAATATTATAAGTTCCACAGCCACAGTGTGCACCAGGATATACATTTTGTGCTTCCCTGTGCCAAAATCAAGGAATGCATTTTGGATAGCAGCCTATTCTGAGGAATTCTGCCACACATAGAAAAGGTTTCTCTTCAAACCATCTTTCAATAACCGTAGGTGAATAACTATTGTATAAAATGTGTATAGTGTAAATTACACCTGATTACTCTCTCCAAGCGTTTCTGTCCTGTGCCAACGATCTTATGTATTTAAAATCTTCCTTTCTCCTCAAAGTTGGTATCAGAAAGTCTCTGTTGATTTATTTTGCCCTGTTGATGTCTTTATTCAGTGTTGTTACTATACTTTCTCTGGGTCTACCTCTAAACTTTTTCTCTGATTCTTCAAAGTAGAATTTCATGGCTTGAACTGCTGGTGTTTCATCAGAACGACTTAGTACATGACCGAACAATCTCCATCTACCTTTCAAGATATCAATTGATATTGGCCTCTTGTCGCATCTTTTATATAAATTTTGATTTGATGTTTTATTTGGGTATTTTTTCCTATTAGTTTTCTTAGTTGTTGTCTGTGAAAAGCATTAAGATCTTTGGTCTCTTTTTGTGTCATTCCCCAAGTTGAACTGTTGTACAGTAGGACAGGTTTTACAAGTGTTCTGTATAGTTTGAGGTGAAGCTGTTCGTTGATATGATCTTTTCTGAACCAGATGTTATTTAATCTATTCATTGAAACTATGGATAATTGTTTTCTTCTTTGTATGTCTTCTGTATTATTACTGGACTTATTACACCTTTAACAGCTTTAATTAATTAAATTTAATCAAAATTTTTATTTAATTTACTTGTTTTTATACTTGCTGTATTTTTCTCTAAAGAGCACCTGGGGGTGGCCATGAAATTATTGATAGTTTCTGTAGGGCACTTATTCAGAAGATTGCTCTTTTGATGGAGACACTTATTACATCTCTGATATTTGTAATGATGTGATTGCTGGAAATAAGTATTTATCATGATTTGATTTAACAGTATGTATTTTATCCAATCCACTTCTTCTAAGCCAACTTTTACACAACTTTCTCTTTCTTCCTCATCATCACCCATCATAGAAACTGTCCTAAACATCCATGTCAAGCTCAAACAACATTTATCGCTTTGATTGCAGTCTATCAGCTACTCCTGAGGCTGGAATAGAAGGGGGTGTTAGTAGTCAGGGGGTTGGAAAAATATCTAAAGCAAAGTAGCCAGGGGGCTGCAGTAAATGGGGGGATGGTAAAAAGGTCCTAATAATGCATATTTCCAACATACAAAAGTATTTTAATTACCCTCTCTCAATGTCATCATCATTGGAACTACTTTCAGCTACGATGTCAGTGCTTCTAAGGCAATTTCTTTTGTTTTAAGTGCATATCATATCTTGGCTCAAAGTTAATAAGTGTGGGGGAGTGGGTTAGGGGGTGGGTTGCAATAAAAGTATCCTTGTATACATTTTTTAGGAAAAGATTAGTTGGAGGGGGACATCTATTCTGGACTGAAGAGTATGTATTCTGATCACTGGCCATTTTCAAAGCAGTGAATTACCCTACTTACATTGCATTTATCAAGAATTTAAGATTGGGAGGGAGCACCCTTTTCATTAAATTTACCTCAGTTTAGGGGAGGTGCTTATTTGACTGGGTTGATTTTTCCAAGGTTGGTGTGCATTGGAAGAAGTGCAGTATTTAAATAGCATTGTATCCAGAATAGTATTGCAACATGGGAATGTAGTACTCTCAGGTGCCAAAAAGGCCCCCCCGTTTATTAATTTTTCAATTTTTTTCAAACCCCCCAGACATTATTAGGACCCCCCAGTTACTAATTTTAAGGAAATCAACTTTTTAACAAACCCCTAATTTCATTTCCTTTCTTTGTTAGCATTATTTACATTCAATTTTCCACAATTTTTGTGGCAAAATAGCATGCTTCAGTATGTTTTGTAGTTTAATGCTTTATGACAACCTGTTTTTGTTCCTTCAGTCCGTGTATAGTGAGTTAAAGCTGGTTCTTAATTTTCGACCCCCCTGCCTATTTTGAGCCCTCCATTTATTATATTTTGCAACTTTTTCCAACCNCCCCTGTTTATTAGAACTCCCCCGTTTACATGGCACTTGAGAGTATAAATTTACAAGTAAACAAATTTACCTTTTCAGCAACTAACTACTTCGAAAGCCCAATATGTTTTTTCTAATTTGGAAAGCTTTCAAAGTAATATGTAATCACTGAATAGGTGAATTTGCTTAACTCTAATATAAGTAAGTTATTTGTTGTTAAAGTATGCTAATCTAGTTATAAATGAGAACACAAAGAGTAATCATTACCAATACAGTAATAGATTTTGTTTGCTGCAATCACCGTCACTTAGTCTGAAAAGTTATAGATTATTATTGCTTATGAACAATTGTTTATGTAACTTTGCCACAGTTCCTGAAGTCAAGATTTATCAAAGATGAGTACCCCTTTGCCTCCTTCCACAGTGGGCTAAATGGATGTTTTGTGGACTTTCAGCCATAAATTCCCAGTGCTTAGACAAAGAAGCTTAATAGGCACTTATATAAAAGCTCAAAACAAGAAAAAAGTATTCAATTGATGCATCACTTTCTTTGAATAGGTTTAACAAAGATTTTAGCTGAGAGATGTTTGGTGTTATTGGCCAAAATTGGTAAATATTAGTCAAAACTATAAGCATTGATAGCAAGTCAATCATTAACTTAAGGACAAAAAATATGACGATTGGAAATTTTGAAAAACTTTT
>OLMO02000001.1:4397058-4411726 GCA_900291935.2 Cassiopea xamachana | reverse complement strand
TACATTTATATGTATGTATGTATATGTATATATATATATATAATATATATATATATTTTTATATGATACATATATATAATATATGTATATGTTTGTGTGTGTATATATATGTATATATATATAGATATAGATATATATATATATATACATATACATACATCCGTATGTAAACTTCACAGACATCAGTATTTGGTTGACTCTAGTAGTTTGAATTTACATTTAATTGTCCACTTCCTATTTAAGTATTAGGGTTCTTCTGGGATTGGTACTCTTCATGCAATTATTAATATTCCTGTTGAAGATCTACCTGTGAAGTTATGAATAAATTATTGTGTTTCCCATATGCTGTTGTTGACCACAACAGAATATAAAACACACCATTTGCTAATCCTATTTTATATATAGTTTAGTCTATTGTTATATTTTTCGCAATTTTTCGCTTTTGCTTCAGGACGGAAAATCAGCACTAACCTGGGCATCAAAATGTGGGCACGAAAGTTCAGTTCGGGAGCTTTTAAATTATGGAGTGTACCTCAACATGCCTGATAAGGTATTTGCTTCCTTCTGGTTGTTTATCGTCATGAAATTGCATTATTATGCGATTCATCAAGATGTTTTCATATGCCTTTATTGACCACCGTAATATGATTGAAGTAGCTACCACCATCTGCCAACGATTGAAATTTTTAGTTTGGTTGCGTCCTTTACACTGATGAACTAGCGTGGAGGAAGCTTTACTTAGACTAATGTCATTTCTAGGCCAGTCCTGTATTCAAGAGAGGTTTAATGGGACTTCTTCCACTTGTACTGACATGCTACTTTCCAGGAGTGTTACTTATTTGCATTTCCTCTTTACCTATGCCAGTTAAGCGTTTTCTTCGTTCGAAAAATCTGATGAGCTTAGACGAATGTATATGTTTCTCATCAACTTCAATAGCAGCCATCTTTAAATCGGTTATGTTAATTGATGCACTGTCCCCTAAACTGCATTAATTTGCATTAATTTGAATTAATTTACATCAATTTGCATTAGTTTGCTATTTTTGCACTTAGATGCATGCCTGCAGTTGCCACAAAAGTATTCGTATTAATGGGATCACTACACGTTTTTTTAGAAGAAATAATCTTTCAGCCTGCAACCTGGATGTTACTTAATATTTCGTTATATCCAGCCTTATATGTTTCTTAACTGTTTCTTAAATCCTTTGGACTTCCAACAACGGTAAGATATCAGCTTAGGCAACTATACTGTTAGAAATAAGAAGTTCAGGTTTTATGAAGCTTGTAATGGATGCTTTTCCTTTTTTGTTTCTAGTTTGATCGAAAATTCTCTTGCATAAGCAGTTTCGTTAATTTAATATTTGAAACTGAGCATACCTATATCTCTTTGCTTCATGATTTTTACCCTAGTTTTAGCCTTATGTTTCTTATAAGCATATTTCTAATAAAAAACGTGTATCCATCGATTTTGTGTGAAACAAAATGTCTCATGTCATGTTATAAGAAGTACATTAGAGTTAATCACCAAGAGCGAATATCATGTGATCGCATTGGGAGTATTGGATATGCATTGGGGTACAGTATTGGGGTACAATAACTATAAAATTACACTGAAGGAAACTACTTTCCCCTAATTTGCTGTAATTATACATATTAGCAAATGGTCTGCCATGGTGTGCATTCAAATGTTGTGCATTCAAAACGATGCCATGCATTAAAAGCATACCAATTTCGCAATTTACGGTGTGGAGTTAAGGCACATCAATTGCTCTCCCTCCCCTTTTGAGGCGTTGATTATTTGAGGGTGAATGATTCCTTATATGTGTAGGCTGCAGGGTTGTTATGACAGGCATACTACCTGCAGTATCGTCTTTGTAAATCGTTTTTTTTCATGTAGTGTGTAATAATTGGGTGTACACGCATCTTTTTTATAAGCAATTTCAACCCAGGCTCAGTACTAAAAATTGCTTTGCTGGAAGGCAAATTTGAGTATTCAAAATTGCTTAGCAATTGCTTAACTTTTTGTTCGTGGTTTTTGAAAATAAATTAGATAAAGGTAGACATAGGGCCATATAAACTGAAAACGGTTTGATAATTGGTAATTATTGAAAGTCAACAAGTATTGAGGGCAGATAACTCTTGCACAGGTTATTCCTATTAATAAGATGGTGTAAGTACTGAAAATACAATTTTTGAAATTGCTTAGCAGTCTTCAATCCAGTACTAAAATTGCTTAACTTTTTGCCTTGCCGAGTACTGCCTTAAAGCAGTTGCTTATGAAAAAAATGCGTGTATATTTAAAAAAGAGTGAAAGCAACTGAACATAGGTTATATGCCTTCATAATGTGTTTTTTTGTTATTTACAACTGTCTTTTTCAATTTGTCGTTTCCATGTTCTTTGTTTTTTGCTTAGCATGGGGACACATCTCTGATAATAGCCGCCAAAGAAGGTCATGTTGGTGTCATAAAAGCACTTTTATCAAAATACGCAGATTTGGAACTAACAGATTCGGTAAGTCACCCAGCATTTGATCATCAACTACCATAAAGACTAGTTTTTGTTGTTGTTTACTTTATTTTGAGTAGGTTGTAATACCTAGGTTATTCAGCTAATTTAGGCCTACTATGCATGCCGCATCCAGGCAGGGGACCCTAGTTTAACGTCCCTTCCGAAGGACGGCAGAGTGAGCTGTTTTGGTCGTTTATCTGGAGGTCGCCCATCCAGTTGCTGACCGTACACAGCCATGCTTAACTTCAGCTAAGCTAATGGAGCTGGCTGGGCCGCTTGGCCACTCACCCCGCTTGGCCACTAGATTGAGCTCCCTCGAATAAACCCCCTTACTTGAGCTGCTTTCAGACAAATAACTCCTCACCTTCGAATGAGCCCCCATGGGCGCTATTGGATTCGGTATAATTCAGCTATTGTTTTGCTCATTTGTGCTAACATTTGATGCAAGCAACTGTCTTAGCAACTTTCCCGTCATTCCATTTCTATTTACATTCGAAGCAAAATACATTAAGGTTTTTGTCTTTTCTAGCAGCTTCTTTTATAGAATATTGTATATACTTTCACATTTCGTCACCGTGTGGTAGACCTCCGGGTGTGTAGATTTGGATAGGCCCTCCCCTCGATTAACCCCCCTCGAAGAAGCCCCACCCTAAAATTATTTCTGACAAATAAACCCCCCGGGGCTTAATCGGGTCTTTACGTTAATTCCAAATCTAACTTTGTTTTTAATTATTCCAGAGTTTATTTGTGATTATTATTCTTAATTAGGAGATGCTATTCCATTTCAGAGATCATATGACCAGTCCCTTATCTTCTTGTGTGCCGTGTCCTTTTAAGACTTGGGCGCTTATGTCTTTCCGCAGCCTCTATTCATTTGCTTTCTGCCACAGGTCCAGCTCTTGTTAGCTTGATCCGCATGTGAAAGAGGCCAAGGCGTAGGAATTAACTTGTAGGAACTCATTAAAGAGCTCCTGTGGCGAAATGTAGTAAATCAATCTACCAATTGCTCTAGTTTACGAGGTGAAGTTTTGTAATACTACAACAGTTGCCAAAATACTGGAGCAGCTGTGGCCTAGCGGTAATGCACTCGGCTCAGACCAGCGTGGTCCTGGGTTCTATGCCCACCGCAGGCCATTGGCGATGTCAGGAAGGGCTCTTGGAAATTGGGGGAAACGGAGGTAAAATTGAGTAAATTCTGCACGTAGCATTCACCCCCCTCCTTCCCCTAACAAATGTTGATTTTTGGGAGTAGTGCTTGCGGTAATGGAAGGATTTCTTGTGTACAATAACGTCAAGTGTCTCAGGGACAAGCCAACATTTTTTTAAGGGGAAGGGGGTGCGTGCAAGGTGTAATGGTGAAAATATTGAGAAGGCTTTCATAGTATTTTGAAAGTGTCCCAGGGACTTTTGGCTGCTATTGTATCTGTCTGTACTCAATTTTGCTTAAAGAAAAAGTGAAGATGTAAAGGCGATAATGGAGTTAAAACAAATTTGGTTAATGTGCGAGGCTTTTAAATAATATGCATAGTGGGCTGAGAAATTTGGAGATAAAAAGTTGTAAGAGGAGCAAAAGAGAATACTGAAAAAGGAGACAGGCGATCCAGTTTTAGAGCATTTAATGAGATATGGAGGAATTAAGAATTGATGCTGATGAGAAAAGTTGAAGGAAGCAAAGAAGCACAAAGAAAAATTTATCGTTAGTGTGAATAAGAAATAAGGAATTAAAAGGAGTGATTTCTATATTCTGAGGGACTTAGTTATAGATGGAGGATGAGAGCGCTTGGGATTGCCTAGGACATGCGCCCCCGAAATATGACCAAATTTGGCTCTCACGTGGCCATGGATGTCGCCACGATTTACCCAACGGAGGGCAAAGTTTCCCCAAAATGGGGGGTACATTTTTCAGAAGCAAATTAATATAGTTATATGTATATATGCCATTATACCCCCATGCATGATTGATTTTTCTCCGATGGGGGCCAGAGTTTCCTGACGGTGGGACAGTAGCTCCCCAGCCCCCATTGGTAGGATCCCTGTGCAGTACTGAGCATTTTTATTGGGTCTTGATAATAGCCATGCCCGTTCTTATTAAATTTTCTGTAGCTGCAATACTTTCTATGCGATGAAGCTACAATGAATTTTCTCATTACATGCTGCTAGGCCATATTAAGCTCATCAACAAAGTAGTGATTTAGAAGCAAACTGTATTGTATGCTCAGCACCTATGACGAGCATCAAATGTGAATTAACTTAGAATTCATTGCTGACGTTCATGACAAAACATTAATTTGTCAGCCATACATTGACAAATTTTACAGATCATTTAGTTGTCTAGTATCTTTGACGAACAAAGCAAATCCACTGCAGAGGCTGGCAAGCTTTACGACAAACACAATTGATCACCTTTCAAAAATAGGAATTCACCTGACTAATCTACGCAGACCGACTGCAGGCCACGCACTGATCTGAGTAATGCCATTAAACGCAACAATAGTTGAAGATTAGTGCAACGAAACGCAGGTGCATACCAATTAATTATGTACATGAATGTATTACGCCCCGTTCACCTACTGCCTATCTAAAATGCAATATTTGGTGTTTGGTGTAACGAGGATAACGTACATTCGTATTGATTCTATTTACCCATAGCAGATCATAAGGATATCAGTATTTCTTTATCGATGCTTGCTGTGTACACGAAGTTTAATTTGGCTTTCCCCGTGCAATAAAATCCGCCATCCATGTTTCTTTGCTTCATCAATAATTCAACAGCGAAATCCTGTAGCCAAATTCTAAAATTGAATATTCTGCTAAGTTTTTTTAACAACAGAGCTTATTCATGATACATTTTGCTGCGAATGCCTAAGTACTACGGAAAAACTGCTTTCATTCGCAGCCAAGCGAATGTTAGCCATCAGCTAGAGAAGCGAAACTTGTTTAGGTATCTTTACGAAAGTGTTTGTGTATGAATAGTGTTATTTTTTAGATACATTTCCTTGTCTCATTGTTTCTAAGCTTCTTATTTGAAACTTGGTAAGAGTCAATAATTAGCTATTCTCCGTCGATATGACAATATACCACCATTTTGATATTCTTTATTTGGAAACGATTTGTGACTATTGGTTTGTCATAGCATAGTCGCGTTTCTACTCAGCTTCCTGCATTTGTATCTTCAGTTGCACAGTAATTTGTTCAAGAACAGGTGTTTCTAGTCTTAATTTTGATTTTCCACATATCGCACAGGATGGAAAGACTGCTCTCTATCACGCTGTTGATAAAGGACATGTCGACTGTGTGCGGGATTTGTTAGCAGCTGGTGCGAATACTGAAGCATCAAACAAGGTACGATGGCAATAAATTGGCATTAAATTTTATGCCAGCAATATATAAGCAGTAGTTTTTGGTAGTTAAGAATTTGTCAGCAACTTAATGCAATTGTCTTGCTTATAACTTGCAAAGCATGAACTGTTTCAGTAACTGTTGCTTCTTATCGGTTTTGATTGAAAGCAACGTTTGATTAAAAGGAGGAGTCGAGCGAGTGTGTGCATTGAATCCATCACAATCTATGCAACTCTAGCGGAGTTTAAATTAATTGCATTTTTCATGTTGAAAAATATACTTTTTTATAGTAAAGTTAGAAGGCGAACGTGTAGTTGCGCGGTGGGAAGTACTGGTTTTCAGCGATTGTTTTTAGTGAAATTCTAGCATGCTTCGTTGGAAATAATTTTACGGGATGATGGCCTTAATTGAAATTTGCGAAGTTATTTCCACTCATTGGATTTGTCATGCTCCGCAATGAATTCTCACATTTTTGAAAAATTTTGTGTGTCAAAAATTTTAACGTTATTTCAAAAGAGTTTTTGCTTGATTGCCAATCAGTAGGGGAAACAGGAAAATCGGGGAATTGTTTGGGAATTTTGCATCTGTCATGGACGTCAATGGAAATTCACAGAATTTAATTAAAGTTTGGGAAAGTAAGAGAATTTTGTAAATCGCACGCTTAAAATATTTGTTATTTAGTCTGAAATAGAATTTCTGCCTGCAGTATCGGAGAATTATGCAATTTCGTCGAGAAAAGCGGGTACAAATCAGACAGTTTCGTAAACGAAATCCAACAGTCACCCTGTCGCATGTTAAGATGTTGTATATATGCAAGGTTGCGCTCATTTTTCATTTCATTTTGTACTCTATGAGGCAATAAAATCATCTGATTCTATTCTCTCCCTTCAGTAGCTAGCATCTAACTTTGTCTCAGCTGCACGTTACGACTTTAGAAACCACAGTGATCTTGCTTTGGAAGGACATCGTATGCTTTCCCCTCACCTTAGGGGGTATAAGTTTTATATAGGAAGTAGCTTTCTACCAGTATGGATTTTGAAGTAATCTTTTTCAGAAACTGAGTTTTTTATCTCCAGGTTAATCATACTGTGGCGGGAGTACAATCATTCAGCTTTCTCGTTTGACGACATTGCCCTTCCGTGCCTATCTCCCCGCCCGCAAAGCTACGTGCCTAAGCTGTAATTTTCTTTTTCATGCCATTGATTTAGTGCCTAGTTTCCCAATCTTTTTCTTGCTGTTCCCTGTTGGACACAATACAATGAAAAAGATCCTCCTTTATTATATTACAGCCCAGGCACGTAGCTGTGGGGGCAGGGAGAGGGGCACGGAAGGGAAATGTCTTTAAACGAAAAAGCTGAATGATTCTACCCTCCCTCATTAAATTAAACTGACGCTTTTCATGTACAGGGTAGTAGAGAACTAGGCTAGATGGGGGAGGGGTAGGTTGTGAAATACTGATTTCATGCTTTCATTTTTGCAACAAGGAAGTATTTGCTATTGTTATGAGTTTTCCGTATTGTGTTAATTTACCTAGGACTATAGTCTACGATTGTTTCATAAGTTTATCAGTTTACTCATGATAGTTTTAATGAAGCCTTAAATAGTTAGCATTAGCCGTGGAGGTGAGATCTACATAATGTGAATTTCATTTATGTAAAGAGGGCCCAAGTAGAGCGTGAGCACAAATATTCTCGGGGAAGCACATTTGGGTGAATGTGGGAGTGTGGAACCCCCAAAAATGTTCAGTCTGTCTTTTCTTGGTAAAAGTTGGTCGATGACAAATTGTGGTTGAAAGCTGATCCTGTTCATTCCTATGTTGAATATTTAAAATTGGCCCTAAGCATATCATCGCCCTTGTTAAGTACGAATTTGAGCATTTTTATTGAATATGGTACTAAGGCTGTTAATATGGCCCTCGGTTTGGTTGAATTTAGTTTTATAGAAAATGTTCTGAATTGTTTCTGTCAAATTTGTGGAACTCAGATTTTATTATGATCAGAATTTGCCAGCAAAATCTGGAACAGCACTCTTTAGATGCCAGTTGGAAGCTATTGTTTACAGAATAGTCGAGTTTTGAAATAGCCATGGTCAAAATTATATTTTTTGGTAGTATTTTTTGTTTGATGGATTACATCAGGATGGCAAATGTAACAATAAAGTTTTGTAGTTTATATCAGTATCAAGAGTTTGTGAAACATCCCACTCAGTCCACGCGTTGAAGCAAGAGACTTCAAGATTAGAAGATGGGCCTGGTTGAACCTACAGAAGTGAAAGGACATTCACAGATAATGTTCCACTCCGGACTGCGTTCTTTGTAGTGCCCGCACTTTGACTGGTTCCACACGCATACTCGCCAAACTACAGACTAAGGAGTATTCTGTGACTACACTTTGATGAAAACCCTATTCCTAGTACAAAGATTATCAAACAGATTTTGGGTCTTTTCTGGAGCAAAGAAATTTGATATCTATCCACGTAAAGAATCTTCAGTTGCTATGACATTTATAAAACGAGGTCTTGCTTACCTCCTCCTTTCATGAAGGATACCTTCGCTGATCGGAATACTGATTACGGTCTAAGGCACGGTAACGACTCGCAGCTTCAAAAAGTGCATACAACAACATATGGAATTGAGACTATATCCTTCCTTGGAAATAGACTCTGGGCGACTTTACCAAATATCATCAAACAAGCAAGCACACTTCCTATTTTCAAAAGCCATATTGAATGCTGGAAGGGCGAGAACTGCAACTGTAGACTTTGCAAAATATATATACCACAGGTTGGGTACCTAACATGATATGTATCAATTTTTATTTACACCTGTAATATATTTTAATTTTTTAAGCCAGTAGGCCTTAATTAGCAGTAATTTTGCCATCTTAATTTCTTTTGCCTGCTATAAATAAATTTTTTATATTGATGATGATATTGATCATAGTGCCAGTGTCGCAACTGGGACCCGCGAAATCTCTGTTTTCGGCGTTATTTTCACTGCTTCTATCGGCGCACGTACCATGATTTGGTGACATTTCCCCGCGCAGAAATCATAGAATGCAAACTGGATTCCTTTGCGTTACAAGATCTGGAGCTGTCATTTACAACACTAAGCTTTGCACATATCATAGGAAATCAATGGTTTGATTTCTAAGCCTTTGTGGAATATTATATGCTGCAGAAATAATGATTCCTCTCTTCCATAATAGAGATCTAGTTTCTTTTACTTTTGGGTGGTTTTAGGGGTCGTTCCATCCCTCCGACAGCTGCTTAATGCAAAATATCATTGTGAGGACGACGTTTGAAGAGTCTCTACTCTCTATCAGTGTGCTAGGTGAATTTACGAGAGGCCTGGTAGGTTCTTTTTTTCTGCAATTCTTCAAGCGAAAAGTTTTAACTGGACAAATTTTCGTCGTATTTGACTTTCAGCCGAAGAAATTCTCGTCAAAACAATTGTCTGAGATTTTGTTGCGACGATTTTTTGAACTCAGTTTATGTCGAATGGCAGGTACAATTACCTATCTGGTTACTGTGTCTATTACAACGCAAGGTTCCACCGCAACATTGGATCAGTGTATTCCGGTACATGCGTAAACGCAGCCTTTATATGATGTTGAGATGATTAACTTGCGAGCTAGCAACTTTTCACCGAAGATACCCCCTGTTGGTTAGTTCAGACGATGTGAGCGAACATTTCGATACAGCCATGTCACTTGTTAAGTTATTGAACATCTGTTTAGTAATGTGATTTCGGTAATGACATTGTGCAACGGACAAATCTGCTGAGTTCTTTGCAAACAGATTTATCAGTTGTGGACAATGCTGCGGAAAAGTTTGCAGGTGCCTTTTTAATGTGACTTGGCTTTTGAACTTTATTGTAAAGCATTAATCTACTGAAAAGTGCCTGAACTTGCATTGTACTACCTTATAGAGAACAGCAAAAACTTAAATTCACCCTTACACATGTATAGTCAGAACAACGCATGCACGGATCGTAGGAACGCGCGGTATACTCTCACATGATTTGATTTGGTCGATATTTTAAACATTTTTATTTACAGTAGTAATAAAAGAAGATACTTATTTAAACCAACTATTTACAATAAAAGAAATACCTACTATTTATAAATTTGAGCAGGGAAATCCTGCAGGTGCTGTAGTTTTCTGACCAATATTTGATCATACTGTTGAAAGCGACAAGTGCGGCTCGTTTTTGACACTGTTATCCAGGATTTTTGCAAAGTTTTCACAAAAACTTTCTTCATCATTATCTTCAATCAGTCCTGTCAAGGGTGTAGCTCCTGTTGTTGGCAACGCTTGGAATTCATCTTATATATTTGGCATCAAATGACTACATTAAGCCACATAAGTGTTTTCTGAATGAAAGGTTGTGAATTTTTGTTTATCTAAGGAAACATTCATTTTTATAAAGGGGTTGGTACAGAAATTGGTTTGGTGAAAGAAATTTTCTGTGCAAATACATTGCAATATACCCTCAAGGTTGGGTAAGATGACTGATTTTGGACAAGAAATCATTTCTCTTCCGTACCAACCCTCTGTAACAAATAAGTAGTCCACATTGCAACAGCTATATGCAATTTTTCTATACTTGTATATTTGTGTGTGCATGTATGTATGCATGGTTCTATTTAAATATGCATGGGAGCTATCAGTGAAGAGTACAAGGACTAAATCATGAAGAAGATAAACACTGGAAATGCCTTCTCTAAAAATTGCTTGAAGTCTTGGAAGATAAGTGCCAGAACTATCTTCCCCAAAAGTTGATTGCAGTCTTCATCTTGCAGAATCTCAAGATATGTATATGAGCTACTATTAATCAGCTTGATATTGTTAAAGACGTAAAATGCGTGGGCGTGATGAACACATGTTTGTACAATCAGCGATACATGAGTGCTCACGCACCTGAAGCAGATTATTGCACCATTCACGTACCACAAGCAGTCTTAGCTGGTTTAACATCTCTTCGTTGATAGCATTTTGGCATCAATACTATGGAATGTAGTGCACTGAGACTCCTATTTTAGCTTTTCGTAATTATCCGTTTATGGATTTGCTCTAAATGCCTACATCGCGCATCATTATTTCATTGTAAATCAATGGCTCCAGACAATTTCTTGCGAATAGCACATTACACTCCAAACAAACCGACAAGAGATGGATCCAGTCTTCTTATTGGATAAATCGGACCAAGTGCAAAGGTTTCTTTTTGGATTGACTTTCTAGAAATTCCTTTAAGTTATCTGATTTATAGGAATAAGCGTCGGACCTGTTAGATATTGGCGATTCTATTTTGATATGGCACACAACTAAATTTTTTTATTTTGTACAAGCAGCTTTTCTGCCACGAGTTTGCATTACTCCATTTTCCATATATTTTGTTGAGAATATCGAGGATGACCCCTATTGTTAAAACCTATTGTTATGCCATTGAAGTTCAAAGCCAATCCTTGACCAGGGAATTTATTGCCATGCGCGAGCCATACATTATCCCATTGCACTGCCCACAATCAAGCAAGCTGAAAATTTGCCTTCTACGCATGCTCTTAGATTCCCTTTGGGGAATGACCTTTGGGGAATGACCACTAGTGCATAAGCTTGAAGGATTCGTATCCTTAACAAATATGTTTTTAGATGTTCCAATGAATTCCTGTAGTTTGCCGTAGCATTAACACATAGTTTGGAATAAAATAAAAATTTATGCAGACGTCTATGCATATTTTTAGATTGAAATTGGAATGTCAATATGAACTTTAGAAATTTTAGAAGAAGGAAAAGCATTGTGAATTTTATGTTGATTTTGAAGGTTTTTGACTGTAAACTTAGACTGGGCATCGTAGTAATTCATATCTACTTTTTGAATGCATGTTTACTTCTTTCCTCTATGGTTGATAATGAATAATGGTCGATAATGAATAATGGTTGATAATGAATATCGGTTGATAATGAATGATAGTTGATACTGAATATCGGTTGATAATGAATGATAGTTGATAATGAATAATGGTTGATAATGAATAATGGTTGATAAGGAATAATGGTTAATAATGAATAATGGTTGATAATGAATATCGGTTGATAATGAATGGTAGTTGATAATGAGTATTGGCTAATAATGAACCATGATTCCTAATTTCCCACTTACCGTTCATTTCGTAATTGTATATGTTGTTAGATAAAGATAAAATCTTGTCTAAGTTGTAATTTTAAGTCTTCAACTATTTATCTACTTTAGTAAAAATTACAGTTTGTTGAATGTTTTCAGATCTATAGTCTTTCTATTAAATGTATGGTTTATGTAAAGTTTTCTATTGAATATTGATGCAAATGTGAACTACAAAATTATCCAAAACTTTACACCTTAGCCATACAGAGCTAAAGTAATAAACATCTAAACATCAAAACTTTCCAAAGTAATTTAGGGAAGTATTATTTGTTTTCATAGGAAGTGCAAAGTTGTGCCAACACATTTCAGTAGTTACCTTGTGTGACAATTGCCTCTACTTATTAGAAATAAAATGGATGCATATTACTAACTGCCTATAGCATTCAACAAATTATATGCTAAAATGCAAGTAAATTCTTTTTAGGCAACTGGTTTTGTTACTAATGATGATGGCAATTTTTTTGTAGGAAGGTGAAACGTCGTTAATTCGAGGAGCAAAAAAGAAGCACACGTTATGTGTAAAACTGCTTCTAGAGAATGGGGCAGATCCAGCTGCAGTAGATAAGGTCTTGTCATTTAAGTATCATGTTTCATACCTTTTCTTTTGCTGTGTTTTACTCTTTCTTTTGCCAATTTTTGCTGCAACTACTCCCATCTTTATTTAGTTTCGCTCCTAGGCCCTCGTCAAACTGATCTAACATTCATCTAACATCATAGTATATTTCAGCAATGCTAGGTGAAATCATAGACCGGTTTAGCGCGTTGGTGTATTGCTTAAAGGTATAAAATGTTAGATCATTTGATCAAGGCCTTTGTTTGTATTGGAAAATGAATTTGTCCAATCAAATTGACGCTTTTCACTTCCTGCTTCGGCATGCTAATCTTGCTCATCTGCGTTTTTTGCTTCATTTTCATTTCTCATACCTTTCATTTGTTGGTTTGGTTCATTCTCCTGCCTTTCTCATTTTTCATACTATTGTATATGATTTTCAATCCTTAATTTCACATGCAATAGTTTATATTGTTGATGATATAGCATTACATTTCATTTACATATTGCTTGTCAAATTTTAATTGTTGGTTAAAAAATTAGATTTTCTAAGGTAATTTATTGACAAAAGAACTGCAATATATTATACCCTATTAAAATTAGCCTAAACCACATTGGTAACATATGCTCTTCAACGTCGAATATTTCGCTTGCAAGTCATTCTCTTGATTTCTGAAACTGTTACAGTTTTACCCCGCCACTAAGAAACTCATTATGCAAAACTAGGCTTCTTGGCTTCTACGCCATGGCTCCAAGCCAAGCGGAGCCGCAGCATATAGATGAAAGACCCGCATCTGGCTCCGAGTTGCCACCTTGGTTTGTTCTAGGCCAGGTTTCAGAAATACAGTATTACCCCGCCACGGAGAAACTCATTGTGTAAAACCAAGCTTCTTTGCCTGTTATAAATGAGCAAAAAAATAAAGGAGGCTGAATAATTTCTTATAATTACAACAAGAAACTCACCAAATGTGCATTTATGTTTTAGAAGACACCATGAGTTTAACTTTATTTGGATTACATTAAACCAAATGTTAGGACATTGAATGTTCGAATTCCAAGTTTGTATTGTGAACTGCTTGAAAAATACAATTTTTCCAGTAAAACTTATTTTCAAGAAGCCTGATTTAAAATTTCAGGCTGATTAGTTTCTTATATCAGAGTAAATATGAAGCCATCTGGCAGGCTGAAGTTTCTTATAAGTCAGTTTCTTAGTTGCGGGATAATACTGTATGGTTTATTATACGTTATTATCAATGAATGCATATCTTGCTTCCAGAAAGGGGACTCAGCACTTCACATTGCAGTACGTTCAAGGTATGCTGGACTTTGTGAAGTAATTTTAAGAGACCCGAGGAATTCTAGGCTGTTGCATAAACAGAACAAAGCAGGTGAGACACCGTACAGCATCGACCGTGCAAATAAACAGAGCGTTCTGTCTCCAATCTTTGGAAACCGTACGTATGAATTTTTAATTCTACTTGTGAATGAGCGTTGAACATTGTACACTACATTTGACCGTTGTAAACTATCTTTGATAAGTTCACTGCATTGCATCGTAAGCTCCGCGTCTTTCTCTTGTTTTGCAGCATGTCTCGTTATTATGTACTTTTTTCTGTACATTTAGCTAGTGATATTTTTTATATCTATCTTATTTATTAGTATTTTGTTAATATATAGAGAGATTCGACTTTGATAAGTGTGACAAAATGTACAGGAAAAGATCAATTTGGTAGCTACAGAGCCGCTGAGAGGATTCAGAGGCCCCGGGACAAAAGAGAGAAACAAGGCCCCCTGCGAGCAAAGCGAGCACGAGATTTTCACGGTCCAAAAATTAGCTTTGGAAAATTATTGCTGGTTTACTTTATGATGCCCAACAGACCTTGAAGCATTTGGTGCTATGAGCCCCCTTGGATCTTAAGGCCCTGGGGCAATTTGCCCTCCTGCCCCTATCTCAGCGGCCCTGAGTAGCTGTCCCGAAGATACCTTTAGGTCTCAGCTACCATAATCTGTATACACTCCATTCTCATGCGTGGCTCAACGTTTCAAAATCACGTGATATTAAAACATGCGGCATTAGAATACATGCTGC
>OLMO02000001.1:4288013-4300082 GCA_900291935.2 Cassiopea xamachana | reverse complement strand
CACATGTGCTATGGGTCATTCTAAAATGACAAAAATTTGACTCCCTCCCCAATCGTACGCACATATACGCTTCCTACGACCATTGCGTACGCACCCTAATCCAATTTTATCCCCCCTATTTCTAGTGGAAATGTTTTTAAATATCCAGTGGGTAAAGATTTGAGAGACAGGAAAATAATCACAGCAAGTGTTTTTTAGAACAGTAATGAACAGCAAAAGTACATGCAAAAAGGGACTTTTGTGTACGTACTTAGATGTGTCTATCCCCCCTTCGTGCGTACGTACTAAATGAATGACCCCCTATATGAATGAAGGAGCAGCAGCCATATTGTAAAATGCACTGATCAACTGAATTACTTTTTAGAACAGGAGTTGCCATGTCGAGTTAAGTACATTCCCACACTTCCATCGAGCCGTTAGTTTCACAACAGTCCTTTGTTTTAATATCGATGAACCAGAATAGAGCTTTCTCTTCTTTCTTTTGGAATTTGCAAATAAAGACCTATATGATCTTTAATTAGACAGGCATATTTTTTGACTTTTAGGATCTGACAATTAATTCTATGTAGCTTCTTCAGTGCCCTATAACAGGTACGGCGCCACTAAATAGAAAGTGGGGAGCTGAGAAGCCAGTATAATTGTTAACTTTAGAATATTTGTCTTTTGAGATGTCAATGGTTGGTAAATAGAGGGGTTAAAGCCCACCCCAGCCCCCCGAGTGGCACCATGCTTGTATAACGAAACTGAGAGATTACGCCAACGAAATTGGAAAGTTTATCCCACTGCTTGCCCTTATTGCAAAAGAAAATTGACATTCACATGAATATGCTTGTAAATCCAGCACTATCTTATGAACAGACAGCTCCACAATTAGAGAAGCATTCAGTATTTCTCCAAAGCAATTCTCGCTCTTTTCAGCTATGGATAATGTTAAATGCACAAGCCACACCCTCTTCACTTCTTTCACAATAATTCTGAAGTTATCCGTAGGATCATGAGCGGGGAGCGGGATTAGGCCACAGCTTCATACGTCTTCAAGGAAGTGCTATACAGAGGTGGTCTGCACCGCCATTTTACTTTAAGTGTGATAGACTTCTATATCCTTTCCCCTTCCAGCCAGTTCAGCCATCTACGCCCCAGAACACACGATCAACGTGCAATTTCTTTTATTACCTGTTGTAGATGAAGCCAAGCAAATTGGACAGCGTAAACTTAACCAAGAGTATGGAAACTGGAAAAGCTGTAGCAAAACTTGTCACCAGACTGGGTCTACAAAAAAAAGCGTTCCTAGTGTCTTTTGATTTTATGAAATCTCTTGCTGCCAAAAGAGAGAACCCTGATCTTGTTGTCGGTTCATTTTACTCGACATCATATTGGAACAAAGATACAGCCTGGTATTCTAGTGTTAAAAAGCATTTGAAGACATTGCCAGGACTAAGCACCTGTCTTGATGCTTTGCCATCTAACAGAAGTCTGATGGACTTCTTGTTTGAGAAGGGCAGCGTTTTTAAATCGATAAATGCATCATTTGTTGACATGGACTATAAGATCTATGGCAATAAATCTATTAACAAAGATGCTGTGAAAACCTTGCGCGATAACTACAACAAGAAATTGAGTTTTGGTGCCTGGACGATATACAGCATGAGCATGAGCAATGCCCAGATTGAAGCTTCAGAGGATAAAGTTCAGGCCCTTATTGATAAAGGTGCTGAGAGATTGATTACAGATGACATAGCAAGGCTGCGAAAAAAGCTGAAGCGAAACATGGGAGAACAGTTATGTTCATCCATTCTGCTTACCTTGATTTCATTTGCAGTTTCTGTCTCATTTTAAACATTTTTTCATTTCCAAATTTGGATGTCATTGATCTCTACATGATTTTTCCTTCATTTTTTCTTCTTCAAATGTTTATAATAGATTTCATAATTATGATACAGAAACAATTTTTTTGTCTTAACTGTCTTCTGTGCGATTTTTGTAGAAATCTTTTGTGTACTAGTAGTGGACTAAAACGACTCTACTTTAATTGTGGCTATAGAACCAGCTTATAGGGAACCAGCTTATAAGGAACCAGCTTATAAGGAACCAGATTTTAAGGAACCAGCTTATAAGGAACCAGATTGTAAGGAACCAGCTTATAAGGAACCAGCTTATAAGGAACCAGATTGTAAGGAACCAGCTTATAAGAAACCAGCTTATAAGGAACCAGCTTATAAGGAACCAGATTGTAAGGAACCAGCTTATAAGGAACCAGATTGTAAGGAACCAGCTTATAAGGAACCAGCTTATAAGGAACCGGCTTATAAGGAACCAGATTGTAAGGAACCAGATTGTAAGGAACCAGCTTATAAGGAACCAGATTGTAAGGAACCAGCTTATAAGGAACCAGCTTATAAAGAACCAGCTTATAAGGTACCAGATTGTAAGGAACCAGCTTATAGGGAACCGGCTTATAAGGAACATGCATGTAGCAAACCAAGCAATTTGCAACTTTTACTCAATCTAGAATGTCACCCAACTCCTTTTATTCCCAAATGAATGGAGTTGGTGTAATAGATTGACAATCCTCTTTCTCATAGGTAGAAAGTCGGTTCTTCCTTCTTGTTGATTTAGTCTTTGCATTTTAGTAGCAACTAGGAGTAGAATTTTCAAGAATTAGGATGCTGCAAATTGGTACATGTCGTGCTTCTGCACTATTTTTAAGGATATGAAGCTATTGTGGAACTCCACATGCCAGAATGTGATCAATAGACCTCCAGAAGTAAAGAACTTTAAGGATTAGGCCAATGTTTACAACTATTTCTATACCACATAGGGGGAACGTATGGAAACATAGCCGATTTATACACAAATAAGGGCGCTTCTTAAATGTCTATGAACTTATCGACTCTCTTTGATCTCAAGTCCAGCAATGAAGTTAGACTTTTGAACAACTGAAGCGAAGACCAGAAGTCATGTTTGCTTTAAGTAAATAATTGTGAGAAGTGCTCGCAAACCTACACTCGTCTGCATGATTCAACATTCTGGTCAACATTTTCTTCCTTTGTTAAAAAAGCCGTGTAGCCTAGCGTAGGTTTGCTAGCATCTTTATTCTAAACAAATTGCTTAAAAGTGTTTAGGGGTGATACCAACTGTCCCTCAGCAGAGAAATAATTCCTGACAGGGACTCAACCTCCATAAACTTGGGCGATGTCTTGAATGACCCCTTGCTTATGTTGCCTTCTTGCCCTAATATCGCTCCAGCGTCCTTTGCTATTATAACTTTTCCATATATATATATATATATATTTATATATATATGTTACAATTACAATACATACATATAAACAATACAACGACGCTACCATGGGGAGCAAAAGACTACAACTACCAATGGTTGCCCTGCAAAAAGTTTTTGTTTTTTTAGTAACAGCAGTTGACCAATGGATCTAGGTCCAGTAGGTTACCCTGCAGTAATACATTGCACTACCATCATTGCCCTTTAAAGTAGGAAATTTTCAAGGTTGAAGGGTACTCTCCCCATACCCCCTTAAGTTTCGTCCATATTCCCAGATCCTAGCACTTCTATACAAGAAGCATCTTTTCCTAGTTTTCGAGTCTTTGGTTCCCCGAAATCTGTGGATACCAAAGCTGCAAAAATCTGTAATGCACATTTTGTTGATATTGCTAAAGCAGTTGATACAGCGTATCAAGAGGATTCTTCCACAAATGTGGACATTTACTCAGAAGATGCAGACTGTTCTTTTATACGAATATGCTCGAAATTAATCAGGCAATTGATTTTTTGGTTTTCTGAGTGCCCTTTAGATTATACTTTGAAATGCAGGTACAGTATAATCTCGTTATAACGTACCTTGGGATACAACGTACCCGAGTGGCCGGTCCCCTCAAAATGTTCATGCAAACCCTTATAAAAACGCTCCGGTTATAACGTACTCGGATATTAAGTACTTTCGGATATAATGTACTCGTTTTCTGGTCCCTCAAGAAAAATTCCCCCGGCTATAACATATTTTATGGGTTTTTTGGCTTTTTCTCTTTGCAATTCAGGTAGCGTCCGCACTAAAGTGTTTTCGTATGAATACGCATAAATTTAGATGCATCTAAATGTATCAAAATATATCTAAAGTGCAAAAACGTATCAAATTGTATGCGTTTTCATAGGACATGCATTTTCATACGACATTAGTGAGGACGCTACCTCAGTTATATAAATCTGTGCTATCTTCGCAGTTGCCTTTATTACTATAAAAAGGGGTTACTGTTCACTTTGGGAGCACATTCGTGTGCTATAGCTCGACATGAATAACTTTAGTACTCGTGCATTTGCATTCGTTCTTAGGGCCATGCACATATTACGTCACACTAACTTTGACATTTTTAGACATCCACCCACCCCTTGTCACATTTTGTCACAAATTCAAAACTATCCACTAACCCCCAATGTGTGAAATCACTTTATGAATTTAAATAAGATATTTTTCTGCTTTCATAATACTGTGCTTATTATGTCCTTTTTGGCATCAAAATGACATCAAAATAGGACTGCCAGATTATATTTGATGAGCGAGGTAGCATAATGGTTAGAGCGCACGCCTTCCATGTGGAGGGTCTAAGATTCGAGCCCGACTCGATGCCCTGACTGAACGCTTGCTCACTGTTTACCCAGCAGCAAGTGGGTACCCAGTTGGAACACTGGGGAGATAAAGGTGGTGAAGAAAGGAACTGGCCACCCTACCTCACATGCCGATGGCCCAGAATAAGTGTCCTCTCTAACAGGCACTCCCCTACGTACGAAAGCATACGGGACTACCTGCCTAGATTATTTTTGGACGTGAAACTAATTTTGTTCTAAAATAGGGCCAGACTTACTATTATGAAGCAAAATGTGCTAAATATGAAGTCGCTTAAGAAATTTGACATCACACAGCAAAAACAACCTACCCATCCTTTTTCACAGTTTGTCACAAAAATCAAAAGACCCTTCCACCCCCTTACGTGACGTAATATTTGAGTGGCCACTTATGTGTGGTACTCAGTAGTGACAGAGCGTTATCAAAAATGAACTGGTATATAAGCCACTTATCGAGTGGAAAGGGGAGAATCCATTGATGTAAGAAAGTAAGAAATAATGGTGCTGCCTCGCTTTCGAATTTAATGCAATTTTAAATCCGCTGTTTCGATAAGCCTTCTTTAATATATTTTTCGTTCTCTTTTATTCACTAATTATTATTTTATCTTAATTCCTTTATATATCCTCCAAATCTTTAAGCTGTATGCAAGATCTACAGAATCATAGCTTGCCCGCATGTATCGAATTATTGCCCGCCCTTCTTTGGATCAAACTCAGATTTCACTGGATTACCAAATTTGAAAGACTACGACATCGATGAACAAGTTCCTGTAAACATACATTCAAGATACTTCACTCTTTCGCACCTTGCCTCAGTAGAAACCGATGCTAATGACCTTACAGTGCTTCATACAAATACACGGAGTTTATCATCTCATCTTGATGAACTAGTTTTTCTATGTCGTCAGACTAATAAACTCGTAGATGTTATTGGGGTATCTGAAACTTTGAGCTCAATACAAAAGGAATCCCTTACCAATACAGACATAGAAGGTTATAACTTTTACAAAACAAAATCGTTGAGTCAGAATGGAGGCGTTGGCCTTTATGTTAAAAAATCCTTTATCTCTAATTCCAATGAGAATCTATACTTTGGGTGCAATGAATTTGAAACTATATGGGTCGAGGTTGAAAATACAAATGACAAAAACTATCTATTCTGTTGCGCATATAGACATCCAAACTCGAATTTTGATGTCTTTACTTCTCATCTACAGTCGATTTTACCTAAACTGACAAACAAGCAAGTCTTTATTGTGGCGACTTAAACATTAATCTTCTCCACTATGATGAGCATGCTCCGACAAATGACTTTATTAACAATTTATTTTCTTACAATTTTCTACCGTGCATTAATCATCCCACAAGGATTTCTGAACACTCTTCAACGATAATTGACAATATATTTCTCAACTTGATTAATGTTATTAGTGGAAATAACTTGACCCAAATTTCGGATTGTTTATCTCAATTTTTAATACTGAAGAATGCAAACATTCTGCAAAACATGTTGGCTGTTTTAAAATCAGATTATTCCAGATATAATGAAGGAAATTTTATTAGTGACTTCAATGAAATAGAGTTTATCTACTTGAATGACAGCTTGGATATTAACAAAAATTACGATCAATTTCTTAAAGATATCACTTTACTGGTAGAGAAGCATGTGCCAATTAAGCAGTGTTCGAAAATTGAAAGAGAAAAGATCTGCAGGTAATATAGCCTTGTATAGGAAATTTAGAAATCGATTGACTAACGAGCTTAAGAAAAGTAAAGAGAGACTTTTTCAAAATTACTTCACCACGTATAGCCAGAACATGAAAAATCCTATCTCCCTGTTACCAATATGTAGCAAATTGTATGAGAAAGTAATGCATAAAAGACTATACCCCTTTGTTACATCAAATAATATCATACACCCCTAAAATTTGATTTTCAAGAGAATCACTCAATTGATCATGCATGGATAAGTATAACCGACGCCATACGAAATGCGTTGGATAATAAAAAATATGGATGTGGCGTATTTGTTGATCTTCAAAAAGCCTTTGATTCAGTCAATCATAACTTACTATCTAAACTAGAACATTATGTTATAATAGGGAATGTTCTCCTGTGGTTTACATCATATTCATCTGATAGATATCAATATATCTATGTAAATGGTAGAGATTCTAATCTCATGAAGATTGATTATTGTGTTCCCCAAGGTTCAGTACTCAGACCTCTACTTTTTCTTCTTTTCATTAGTGATTTATCAAGTGTTTCAAAAAAACTAAAGTTCTACCTATTTGCAGATGATACTAATATTTATTACGAAACTGAAACTCCAGAAGAGCCCGCTAAAAAGGTAAACACTAAACTCAAGTATGTAAAGCGATGGCTTGATGCAAATAAGTTATCACTAAATACCAATAAAACTAATTATATGATTTTCTACTCTCCTGGCGCTGCTCTACTTGTTTCATATTACTCATATTGAAGTGTGCGTTTCTGATATATGTCTACTTCACTTGAATTTAAAAAGATATTTCCGTGTAAGAGAAAAGGATGGGGGTAATGATTATGTGTCCCCATGAATTTGATGTGGATATTTGTAGTATCACAGAAAAAAATGCGGCTCTTAGCTTTTCACTGGTTGGCCAACCCTGCCCTAGGGATTACAATGTCAACTTCATCATCATCAGCTTCTCTCAAAAGCAATTTCAAAACGAAGCAACAAATATTTTCATTTTTATTTGACTTTGAATCCAAAATTATCGGGTGGCCATTCTGTAAATAATATCTACAATGAACAGCATAGATATATGGCTACATTAGAATGCTTAATTTCTGGGTTAAGATTCTTTCAAACACATTTACGCCAGTAGAATCCTTTCAAAGGAAAGCTCCCTCTTGATTGAGGGGGTAGTTATTCCAAATGGGTGCTTATTGCTACATTTTGCCCTTTACCCGGAGCGGTTATTCGATACTTGGGAATAACTGGGCGGTTATTCAGTCATTTGCGGTAGTCGCTTTATGCACAGATTAGGGGCATTGTTAAATGATTAGGTCTCAAACTCAGCTCAGAAATGCCATTATCTTTTGAACTGACACCCATTGTCTTATAGACCAAGTTACCATAAGCAACTGAGGATACCTAGAAGGAATGCCATCGGTGAAGAAGGGACCTTTGCTTTATCAAACAATAACATTCGTAAATATAGATAAATCTTCTTGCTATTGCCTAGGAACCGCATCTAACCCTAAATTACACAAAATACTTTCTGGCTGGGCACTACTGAAGTTTATCTGTAAATGAAGCCATTACGAATTTGGCTCCATCGTATATTTGCTTCCTCCCCGTTTCTCTCATTCCTACACAATGGTTATGATGAACTACTAAGACTTTACATGGGTTCAAAATCCTGTATTGTAGTTTTGCTTGAAAAATCCATAACAAACGGTTCTCCATTCCAAATATGTTAGGACCAACATCCACTTCAACAAGTTTTTGACTATCTATGCTTCCACTGACATAAAACACGAAGACATCGTGGCTTCCCATAAAATACCCATCTTCACAATGGGCTGATTGCACTGTTTCCTTGCAATTTGAGGGTGAGGGATGACGTGTCAGTGCATACATTAAACGCTCTCTCTTCAACACAGTACCATTGACCTTATCCCAGCCTTTTCCGAGGAAGTTGTCTTGATGACTTATAACCACTATCTTTCCTTGCAAATAATTTGAAGCATACATGATTTGATCCAACATTGTTGGCCATCTATCGTTCTTGTGTATTACCAATTTATGAGAATTTCTCAGCTCCAATGACTGCAAGTAAGTAATTGCCTCTTCATGAAAAGCCAGAACATGAACGAATGCAATCAAGCTATGATTTAAGTTTCGCTGAAGACATTCAAGTACTTCAGCCATTCTAGCCTCCAGTTGCTGATCTGTGGGTGGTTTGTCATTTATACGTAGGTTCTTCCTCAAATCTTCACTGTTAAATGGAATAAAATTTGTCACAACGTGAAACAGACCCGTATCATTAATCTGTAGTGCATCCCTTGTCACATTCTCTGTTGAGGATGATAGCCGTGCATCTTTAGCGCCACCGAAGATTGATTGTACTTCATCCATGGAAAAGAATTTTGTCACACCATGCGATAAGTGATAATGTTGGATTGTAAGAAACGCAACCAGCAACAGTAGTAAACTCAGAATGGCAATAACTGTTAAAAATTGACGTGCACTTCCCATCTTGTTGCTATTGTGATTTAAGCAGGCCACAGAGTAACTTCAACGCGATCAACTCAACCCGTCGATCGTCTTCACCAGCAAATATCTATCTATTAATGGAGAGTGTGATATCTATTGTAATCGTGCTTTTGCGGTCACACATTGTTCCGTTGCCTGTGAAAGAAACCTCCACCCAGTGCAAATAGAACTCATTTCAAATGAAAAAGAGGCTTGGTCAGGTCATTTTAGCATTGTGACCACGGGGTAATTTACTCCTGGAGGCCATTGTTTGCTCCCGTAGTGAGGCAAGAAATCCCTCGTAGTTGAAGCCCCACCTTGCGCCTTTAATCTGCCCAAGAGAATGAAGAAATAAAACAGTTCCAAATTTCAATCATTATTTATTTGATATGTGCTCCCTGCAGTATAGCGATTCTAATATAAACATCCATTTTATTTGCTTGCAAGGTAATTGTTAGCTGTTCAAAACCTTCTGCGTCAACCTAACAGTTAGGATGCTGTATGATGTATGATGCCATCAGAAATGTAATGTAAAGTTCTTCCAAAAGTATCATCAATTAGAATGAATGTGTGGGGCATTTGCCCACTGTGCCCCGTGTTCGGAAAACATTGCTCATACTTCCCCAAGACTATCGATTTAATTTGGGTGTCTTGAGGAATCGAGAGTTCACTGAATAACTCCGAGCCTTGAAGTTTTTGAAGTATATATCAATAAAGAAAAGCAAATTACAGCAACGACATAAACACAATAAGTCCAAAAGTTCTCAACTGAAATGCTTCCTCGAATCGTAATATTCAATGTTAACGCTCTTCTCTCTTCGCGTTCTCGAAGCTCTTCGTTCTCAACTATGTTCTCAATAACTTCCCTTCTCGCAACTCGTGTCTCATCAAGGCGCATGGTCCATGTCACATGATATAGGATTTCAATTCAATTCATAATATCCCCAGTTCCAATGCTCATATGCTTTGTATAGAAGTCGATGAAGGTAATTTTTATCCTTCTTCCCTAAGTGCATTTCTGACGTTCTAGCAGACGTGATCTTAAATAATAGTAATTAAAACTTTTGCTCTCTCTGCTCGTCTATTCAGGGGTGTTTTGCTTTACACATTGGTAGTATAAGTTACAATATAAAACGGTGTAGCTTTGAGTTAATGTCTACTCAACGCTTAAGTTACCCTGGGTAGCTTCAATGTTGTACAGTAAAATGATACCTAACAGGAGCGTCGATATGACTTTCACAGTTGAGCGGCCTGGCCATTAAGGTCGGGGATAAGCTCAGATAACAATAGTGAAACATGCTATGTAGGAAAAAAGTGGGGGAGTGGTGCCCCCGACCCCCCGGTGTCGACACCCCGCTTAATGGCGAAGGCCGTTACTTCATCTACAGTAACCATAGTAATTGTAAAAGAACTAGAAATTAACATATTGCAACCTGGTCAGAAATAGCCATGAGAAATGGTGGAGATACCCGAATGACAATTTTGTGACGTCTTCAGGGGGTATACCCAGTATTTAAATGCAGAAAAATGAAATTTTTGGTCATTTTCTGAACAACTACTTTTCTAGACCTAAATTTAGTGAAGATTCTAAATATTTACCGAAGTTTTTTGCATATGCAACTGATTTAGCAAAAAAGAAGCTTTTTTGAGATACACCTCACATGCACAAACCCAATGGCCTAATGTTTCTTGAGGATTATTTGCAATTTTGTAATCCCCAAAGCACCCTCTTGATACCTGCAGTTGCCTGTCGATGGTGTACTTTTATTGCCCTTGTACCTTGGATCCTTGTGGTAGCCTCATATCCAGTTATTCTCAAAATGGCTGGCAATGCACCCGAAGAGTCAACTTCAAAGTCGACAGATTTTAGTAAGAATCCGAAAATAAAATCAAAATATCGTTCCAAGAAGGCAAAGAGTAGAAGGAAACAACTTAAATTCGCAAGGGAAGGACTGGAAAGGATCAAAAGTTAAGCATAGAAAAGGAATCTCTGCTCGAACAGTCAAGTAGCCTAGTCCAGCCAAGCCTTGAAGAGTTGGGTGTCTGCATATCGCCACCTAGAAAAAAATCTCGAAGTGAGCAGAAGCTTTGCAGAGGAGCCTCCATTTCCAAGAAAAGAGAAGCAAATGTGTTAAAGGAAGAACTCACTCCTAAACCTAAAGGCTTTTTCATGATAGATTTCGAAATTTTGGAGCAAGTACTTGCCAAGTCAGCTGTGTGCACAAGTTGTAAACAAGGGAACTTGATTATAAAGGAACGAAAGAAGGAAGGTCTTGCAAGAAAGCTTTCATTTGCTTGTGAATTATGTGGATTCACAAACAGCTTTGCAACATCAAAGAAATGCACAGGAGATGAAACTGAGAAAGGATCTCCAGGGCCCAAAACATATGAGGCAAATTATCGATTTGTTCTTGGCATGCGTCTTATTGGTAAGGGACTAAGTGGCATGAATATGCTCTGTGGCATACTGGGCATGCCTCATGCAATGAAGCAATCCAGCTATGAGAGGATCCTTGAAAAATTAGAGAAAGCAGCAGAAAATGTTGCCAATAGTAGTATGTTGGAAGCTGCAAAGGAATCAAATCCATGTCCAGATACTGTTCTTGATGCAAAGTGCATGTTTGATGGTAACTGGCAGAAACGCGGGTTTTCTTCACTAATTGGAGGTGTTTCTTGCATATCTGCTGATACAGGCAAGGTTATTGATTTTGAAATATTGAAAAAATATTGTAAAGGGTGCCAAGCTATTGAAAAGCTTGATATTAACTCTGTAAATTGTGATCAAATGAAATTGATGCATAATTGTACAAAGAACTATGTTGGTTCATCCCCAGCAATGGAAGTTGATGGTGTCAGAAGAATTTTTAACAGGTCTATATCAAAAAGGAATATGAGATACACTCATTACATTGGAGATGGTGACAGCAAAACATTTGAAACTATTTCAAAGGAAAAGCCATATGGAGAGAACATTCAAATTTCAAAGTTAGAATGTGTTGGCCATGTACAGAAACGAGTAGGCAACAGCCTGAGAAGATTAAAGGCAACATGTGGAAATGAGAAATTAGCAGATGGGAAAACTATTGGTGGTAAAGGTAGACTAGCAAGTAAAGAAATTGATCAACTACAGGTATATTATGGCCTTGCAATAAGACGAAATGTTGGGAACATTGATCAGATGAAGAATTCA
>OLMO02000001.1:4272673-4285110 GCA_900291935.2 Cassiopea xamachana | reverse complement strand
CGCTCTTCTCTCTTCGCGTTCTCGAAGCTCTTCGTTCTCAACTATGTTCTCAATAACTTCCCTTCTCGCAACTCGTGTCTCATCAATGCGCATGCTCCATGTCACATGATATAGGATTTCAATTCAATTCATAATATCGCTAGTTCCAATGCTCATATGCTTTGTATAGAAGTCGATGAACGTAATTTTTATCCTTCTTCTCTAAGTGCGTTTCAGACGTTCTAGCAGACGTGATCTTAAATAATAGTAATTAAAACTTTTGCTCTCTCTGCTCGTCTATTCAGGGGTGTTTTGCTTTACACATTGGTAGTATAAGTTACAATGTAAAACGGTGTAGCTTTGAGTTAATGTCTACTCAACGCTTAAGTTACCCTGGGTAGCTTCAATGTTGTACTGTAAAATGATACCTAACAGGAGCGTCGATATGACTTTCACAGTGGAGCGGCCTGGCCATTAACGTCGGGGATAAGCTCAGGTAACAATAGTGAAACATGCTATGTAGGAAAAAGTGGGGGAGTGGTGCCCCCGACCCCCCAGTGTCGGCACCCCGCTTAATTGCGAAGGCCGTTACTTCATCTACAGTAACCATAGTAATTGTAAAAGAACTAGAAATTAACATATTGCAACCTGGTCAGAAATAGCCATGAGAAATGGTGGAGATACCCGAATGACAATTTTGTGACGTCTTCGGAAGTTTGAGCCCTTTCAAGACTTTTCCCGTAGTGAAACTCCCTAGGAAATGCTACGAGCTAGGCCTATAGGCGTAGGAGGTCCAAGCCCGTAGCCAGACCTGTATTTTTCAGGGGTGGCAAAATTGCCCTTGAGAAGTCACGCGGTATAATATCTGAGAACTTGTTTCATACTCTATGTTATCGCAATCCAATTGAAATGCGTGTACAGGAAAATGTTGAATTTTCTAGTATGTCACAAAGACTAATGTTGGGCTTATCTATAATGTCAGGAGGTATCTCCTTAGCTACAGCGATAATGCAACATTAAGCAGAGTGCAGAAAAATTCTCAGGGGTAGCAGAAAGCTGGCATCCTGTTGCCTAGGGGTGGCATTTGCTACCCCATGCCACCCCATGGCCAGGGGCCTGAGGAGGTCTTCGCTTTATATTTTCTGTTCGAATGAGTAAAGATATTTGGAGAACAGTTAGAAAATTTCCCGGATGTAACAGATTTCTGTCCAACTGGAAGGGTTGCTGCAGGCCCCTTGCCATCCCCTTCGCTTATGGCTAGGCTGATTCTTGAAGATGTTGGTCTATGATCAACAGTGTCAGTTTAAAAAATGTACATAAGAGAAAGTAGAGGGAAATGCACTGCAAGCGATTTTATGAAATATGAAAGATGTTATGGAAAGAGGATGAAATGTAGTAACAGTCATTCAATGACAATAACAAAATTCGTCGAAAAGGAAGCCTTTGGATGTCATAAGAGATATTTGTCAATCACAGGGGACAGATCTGTGCTGTTGGCAACCATCTGCATGGACAGTTAATTAAAGCATGCAGTGAAACCCAGAGAACATTCAGTTGAAATACCAACTTTCTTTGTATTAGCAGCATAACATAATCCCTCGAATTAACCCCTTGGGGCTTATTCATTTTTTGAACTTTTGTGTTGGGGGCTGTTGAAGAGGAGGGCTTATTCTGGGGAGGGGGTGTAAAAAATTTGCTTTGTAGTTCGCAACATTCCAGTTAAAATCTTTCAACCAATGAACTATGTCTTTGATGGTACAAGCACAAACAAAAAAAATTTTTCGAGAAAACACGATTTTTCGTCACTTACTGAATCAAGTAAAAAAATCCTATTGTAATGTTTGTAGTAGCATCAAAGAAATAAAGTAAGCTCTCGTTATAATGAACCTTGAATGGAAATGAAAAATTTGTTCTTTGTATCGGGGATTTGTTGAAGCAAAAATTTGAAAAATTAAGAAAGTTTTTGGGCACATGTTAAATACTTTCCAAGAGTATATGTGCTTTGTTCAATTAGTTAACTAAAAATGAATACGAAATTTTCTTTTTATTTTCTTGCTAAAATAGGACCTTCTTAACTTGACTTCAAAAAACTTATTAGAAGCCACGAGTTAAGTTTGCAGTAGTCTTTTAAAGGGTGCTTAAATGGCCAAGCTTACAACCTTAAAAAGTCAACAATAAGAGATTGCTGGCACTTTCTCCGCATCGTCTGATCTGCATCATCTTCGTAAAGACAAAAAATAAAATCTGTAAATAGTTCCGTAAACGCTAAACGCAAATTAGACTTAAAATTCTGCCTACTTCAACGTTAAGTTCAAATTTACTGCATTCGAAAATTGCATTGTAAAACAATTTGTTCTTCGATCTTTGAAATTTTTAACTAAATTGAAAATGGCTTGTTTTCATCATTGAAATTTATGAGGAGAAGGAAAACTGATTCGTCAAGCTTGTTTTATCATTAAAATTTGAAGACTTATGACTAGAAAGGTAATATTTTCGCCGATCTCTCCTTTTTGCTATCAAATGCTTAGTTGTGATTTCTAAAAATTTTGGCAAGAGGGCTCCAGATCCAACCACGCCCATATTTTCAAAGATGCAGATATGATAATTTATTTTAATACTGATACAGTATAATAAGCAATTAGAAATATGTAATCACGTAGCAGTGCATAATTGATCGTAGCAATACAAAGCACTTTGGAAGCAAGATCAATGCACTTTGAAAAGCAAGGCTAATGCAAGAATTTTTAGGGGGCTGAGCCCCCCAAAATGAACAGTAGTTTTAACCCTTCGAAGTCACCCCTATGTCAATAACATTGCTCCCAATGGTAGTAGCGATGCTGTGCTGTGGACTTATCATTATCAGAAGTTTCCTCGACGTTTGCAAAAAATGACAAGATATATACAGACATATATGATATAGAGCTTCATTTTCAGAAAGTTATGCGGGCCAAAAATAACTGGATGGTGAGCCGTAGTTTAGACACTAAAGCACTAAAGCATAATGAGCGTGTTCAAAGCATCATTTTCTCGNGTCATTCCTTTGAAAAAATGTCATATTTGCTTGACATGCTAGAAAAATACCATAATTTAAAGAGATTGAAGACATAGCCTGCAGTACTCTTCATGACAGATCAAATGTCTCAATTGGTCGTATTGATGAAGTATGTTGGGAAAGGGGGAAGTAAAGCAATTTGGATGTCGTAGGGGTGGGGTTTAAGGATTTAAGACTATGTCTGACAAAGGGAAGGGTGTTAAAATTGCCAATTTTTAGACGTCATTTAACAGAAGTATGATCGCTAAGAGAAAAAATTGGTTGCACAAGAATGTTCCATTAAGATTTTGAATACAGCAATCAACAATTTACGCAACAAAAAATAATTCAAACATAATTCTTACTTAGGAAGAATGCACAGTACAAATATGGGTGTAGTGCTGGAGGGGCTTAGGGGGAGCAGCGCCCCTTGTTAAAATTTTGGGGTGCGCAGCCCCCTCTTTAAATGCCAAGTTATTGATAATTTTCTTAATTAAGTTTTTCTATTTTGGTTAGGATTTGCAAACTCATTAGGATTTCTGTTCAAAATACCAGGCCCGTACCAACGGAGTATCTTACCCTTCCAGACAAAAATTCTTACGGCAAATCAGCCAAATTTTCAACTTCTGTCGGCAAATTTGTGCAATTTTGTTGTAACGAAAGAGCACGCGTTGAGGGCGTCACACTCCCTGAAGAAGTTCTGTCTGGAAATCATGCCACTTATCAGCAAATACTACGGCACTTTGGTAAGCATTGTGACTTTTAGGTGCAATAATAATTATTATTATAATCAATGAGCACGAATATGAATGAATAAAAGTTTCAGTGGCACGCCCTATGAGTTTCTGAAAATTTTGCAACTTGTCGGCAAATGGCTCTTACATAAATGTCGTACATAGTGTGCTTGCCACTGTAGCGTGTCTATGGTTCCAAGGCTGAGACGCAAGAGAATACGCAAATGTGTGTCCGTACTCTACTTCTCAATTCCCAGACAACTAGTGTTTTACAAATGTTCTAACATTATAGGGTATAGAGGAAGTACTCAATATAATGTCCGTTCATTTTAAGAACCTATATTGCGTTACACCACTGCGTTCCGTGATAATGATTGCGCGCACATTTAAAAAGTTAGACTATGCAGTTTCATTTTGGAGGCTTTTATGACATCAATACCACTTCATTTCATTCGTCCTTTCGAGAGTGTAAGCAAAAATGTAGCCTCTATATCCTTTAGAAAAGTCTAAGAAACAGGCATGCGCACTACAAAATAATGCTATAGCTTAGTACAACGTTGGTGTTCAGTGCAATATCGAGGAACGAATTTGAGTTATTTTGTACGATATTAAAGGCACACTCTTGTTAAGAATTTAGCACTACGCCACTGAGTTCAGATGATATTGCAAGCTCACCTCGTTTCCTATTTCAAATGGGACATTAGAGACTTTTGCGCATGCTCAATACAGACAGTTTCGTAAACAAGATGTTTAGATGCGTGCTGGAATGGCGGATGACTTAGCTTTACGTTAAATGATGACCTCTTAAGTCTTCGTTCATGGAAACACATCCACAGAGGTCAATGATTGATAGCTGAATCATCCTTCTTGTAAGAATATCTTGTATGAAAGGTAGGATTTTGTTTACTGTATGTCTCATAAATATTTGAGTAAACATTGCTATATTCGGATAGGAAGAAAGCGGTTTTTGCATTATTTGTTGAAGCTTGCATTCCATGAAAATGTTCCCCAAGCCACATTTATTCAGCAGAAGTCCTTCAAATGCACAATATCATCCTAATTTTTGAAAATACCAAAACACTGGGTGTGTATTTGTTATATTTTCCGTATTGTGTGTCCATTGATTCTAATTTGCATAACGTTTAGCCACAGGACTTGTAGGTTGCAATGTTTTTCAAAGAAAGGGCAGGAATTCAACTTAAGCATTGCTTCCCGTGTCGGGAAACAACAGCTAACTCTTTATTTATTGTTGATCTCAGAATGACACTATTCGTAGGCTGCAAAGTTATTCTATCATTGCATACAAAGGGTGCACATTCTTCCTACAGTTTGCTGTTGCTTTGGTGGCGCTGAAGAAGCTCTAGTTTTGAGTTATAATACATGTTTTTATATAGGAAAGAAGAAGATACCCTTATATAACTAGCATATTTGTTGAGGTGACCAATTGAGGTCTGAAAACAAAAGCTATGTGGTCTCTAGCAATCTTTGTTAGGGAATAATGCTGTGATACTTTGTTTTACAATTTTATGTGGGAACTTTGCTTCAAACTGCGGATAGGGAAAAACAAAATGATAGTGCAGTGCATGAAAATAGCAATTACAGGAATTAGAGAATTTTTAGTTAGACCTTTTACATTGTTTTCTGAAGAAATAAAATTTGGCAGGTAGTGATGGCATCTTGCTCTAGCACATGAATGATATAAAAATTTATGATTTGAAGAAAGTCTTGAAATAGAATGATTCATGTGGCTAGAGAATTGAAAAGACTTGTAAGCTGCTTAGCTAGAAATATGTCAAGAAACTTCTTCTACCTTGAAAAGTATTTTATTTCCAACTTTATATTGGTTGAGCTGTCTTAACAAGTTATCATGATCTCAATTTATTCTTCTGAATGACTTGATTAACATTCAATTGTATTGATGTTAGATTTATGGACCTTACTTCCTCGCCCTTCAGATTTAGGTAAACTATTTTGACACGTAATTTCCACCTTGAACTCTTCCAGGTGCTCTCTGAGATTATCTACATCTAGCAGTAATTACAAACATGTAGGTTTACAACCTCAAAACACTGAGAAAACAAAATGAGAAAGCTAGGTATATTATGGTCAACTGCTGGAAAATGGAATTTCATTTCAGAAACATAGATTTTCCAGTGACTCTATTGTGACATTGATCATAGACATGTGCAGAAAGCATTTGTGGCAACAATAGGCTAGGTTGAAATAGTTAGACAATAGAGAATTTTAGTGCCATATGTGCCATCAAAATTACAGCAAACAGTTTGCTTGTAATTCTCATTGTCATTGATGTAGATGTGGAGCCTGTACTGTGTGGAATATGCTAGCAAACACTTGAAATTGGTAGCAATAGTGAGCTTGATTATACTTTGAAGATCTGGTGAAGAAGGAGTGTCTTTTATATCAAGTATGAAATTGAAAATTCCAGACTATCCCATTATAAATAAGTAAGAAGACAAAAATTATTTTGAAAGAGAAGATATAGGAATGAGAATATAGAAGAGCAGTTTGAAACAACAATGGGTTTCTATGTTTAAAGTAACAGAAATAAACAGACAAGAGATAGTTTAACTACTCAGTATGAAATATCAGAATAATATGCCAAGAAGAGTTTTAGGTATGAGTATTTTTATCGTAGTGCAAATTACTGATATCTCAGTTGTGAACAAGCACAATAAGTTGATGATAGCATACTTACTATAAGAAAAGACAAGATACCTTGATTAGATGATATAAAACAATAGAAAGAAAAGCACAATTGAGAGAAGTAATACAGAGTCTTAATGCAGTTTGGCAATAATAATACTGGGGTGAACTAAAATGCTTGAAAATTAAAGCAAAGCAACTTTGCATAAGAATGGTTGCTTGTCCAAACTCATTAATTATCATCTTAGTACCTTAGTATCTTAGATATGCTTCTTCATTTTCATTCTTTCATTGTAAGTTTTGCTAGCATCTTCTTGACATTTTAGTAAGGTTGTTGAAAAAGAATTTATATATTTGTTTAAACATACTGTTCATGAAATTCTGTATATTTGCAGAACAGTTGAAGAGACAGAGAGCTTTGTCCAGGACCAAAAGCTGATTTGAACAAACAAAATGTCATTGAAAAGAGAAATGGCAAGCACAGCTACACAGATAACATCAAACAGCACTCAAATTGATCTTCCCATTCAAGGAATTTTGTCAAGAGATGATAGACACTGGAAGCACTTGTTAGGCACTGACTCATCTTCAAGTTCATCAATTCTTCAATTTACTGGGGATGATCTAAGTGTGCCTAGCATGGGGTTTTTATATGATTATTATGGCATAACTGAAGAAACACAGCATGGCCCACCTTCTCCTGGTGCAAGGTACTGAAATTTCTTCTATATAGTGATTTCCTCAGTTTTCATGTAACAGCATTGAGTGATTTTAGTGGTGGCCTATATGCAAATATCCCAGTGAAATAAAACCTGATGTATTGATTTTGAGCAATTGTGAGGCAATTCTTCTGATATTTTGCATTTCACACATGATGGTATGGCATTTTTTCAAATTTCTTACAAATAAGAAGCCTCTTTACTTCTGTATTTGGTTCTTATATAGTTCTTCTTTTGTTAGTTGAAGGAACTAATTAACTCAGGAATGTATTTTCTGCCTTGTGTACTTGCTTGATTTACAACATTGCTAAGAGGCTTGATCATCTTCTGGATCCCTGTACACCACTCAAAGCAAATGAATCATTTTGGTTTACAGTGCTGTTTTTTAAAAATCTTTATGGACATCAATTTATGCCAGACTGTTGTTTCAAAGCTATAGCTTGTACATTTGTGATACCTCATCTAATTTGGCTGCAAGGCAAGGTCTGATGACCTGGTGTAGCTTGTAGAGACATGCTGATTATGTTACTCATTTTGTAGTTTGGTGGTTTAGATATAGAATTGAAAACCTCCATGGGCCAGCCCTAACCTCCATATAGTTCATTGTATTGGGGATTTTTGCATGTTGCCAGGACGGCTGAAACAGGCCCAGGGGCAAAAGAGAAAGATGAGGCCCCCTGCTAGCTATACAAGCAGAAATTTTGCGGAGTCTATAAAGTGACTTTGGGAAATTATTACTGGTTTAGTTTATGAGGCCCCTTAAACCTTGAGGTCCTGCCACAATTCCCCACTGCCCCCTTTTGATGGCCCTGCATGTTGTACACATGTTAGAATTTTGTTCCCTGCCTACAATTGTCAATGGGAACTTTTCTGCTGGTTATTTTATACTGTAGCCTTTTTAAGAGTACCATGCTCTATCTTTGGGCATTTGATAATATGTTTAGTCCAGCTTCATCCACACAAAATTTGCTTTTTGAACAGTGTTTTTAACTTCACTGTTTTGTCAGGCAGGGCATAAAAATGAGTATGAATCTAACTTCTGTTAAGTAACATGATTTTGTTATTTCTCTCTAAAAACTCCTGGTACATCCTCAGGTGTTTTCATCCACTTAACTGGGGCCCTGATTAGAGGGACTTATTTTCAATTCCCCACATGTAGTCTCAGTTTTGTGAAGTTGGTTGCATTTCTGATTCACCATACATCTGTTAGAATGTAAAGTGCGTTGCATAATAAATGGATTTATCATATCATCATTTGAAAAATTCTTTGTTTGCTCATTTGTTGAAGAATAAGAGCCCCATTAGTCAGTATAGACTTCCCTTCACTCCACAGTCTTCCATGTCATGAAATGCATGTTGCAAAAGCATAATGTTTCATAGATTTAGGCTCCAATTTAGAAGATTTAGATTCAAATGTGCATTTTGAAGTATGAATATTTTATTCCATAATATTTTGAGACTGGTTCAATTTAGATATCTAAAAATTTTCTATGCTGTTGACTAATACCCTATTAGTCCATTTCCATCTAGTAATGAAGATTTAAAACCAGTTTCAAGTGCATCTTCACTGAGCACAAGTGAAAANAGGTACATTAGAATTTTACATATCTACTTCAATAACATTTTTGAAAAAAGTTTTGTGGCTTACTTTTTGACTATGAGTTTTTGAGATTTGCTTAATAGAAGTATTTTCTAATGCAGAGAGCTAAGATCATGACTTTGAAGTTAAAATGTTTGCTCTGGCTTAATTATTTTGTCTTAGTTCAATCTTGTTTTTATATGCAACTAAACCAATTGTTATTGATTCTCTTCTTCCTGTTTTTGCTTTGTTAGTTTTCTACACATTACACATACTTTGCCCAGAAATGTCAATGCAACTTTTGATTATAAATGTTTTGTAAATATTTATGTTTACATTAACATAGGAATCATCTGGTGAAGAAGTAGCATCATCATTGTCAGCAAGCAATCCAGACAGGTTAATATTTTTCATTTTGCTAGATTTCTTAATAGACTAGAAAAACAACATGATATTTGGCATTGCTACTGTACAAGTAGGGAATGTTTCATGAGTTTAAAGATATATTAAGATGCAGTGTACTAATTCCTTAGAATGCATAGCCATTCCCATAGGAAACAATTGTGCCTATTTAGGATTTGATTAGAGTTTGGCTAAAGCAGGTAACTTGAGCTTTTGTTGGGTAGAGGCATTCCCTTGGAGGAGCAAGAAGTTTATCTGACTAGTTAATCTCCAGTTCAGTAATTCTTTTTGGAGGGCAAACCATGCAAGTTTTTTTGTTGGTGGGGCAATGCCTCTCTGTGCTTTCTTTCCCTACAACCTATGTGCCCGGAGTGGTTTGGAATAAGTGCTCTTGTAACCATCATACATCAAAGTTGGCATTTTTCAAGTGGCTTATGAACTTGCTTTTGGCTATTTTACTGCAGTATTTAGTGTAGGTAGTATCTTTTGAGTGATTCTGCATTTGCTGTTGCTCCAAAGCTGAAGCTTTGTAAAGCAGAATACAACCTTCCCCAACCTTAAATTTTTAAAAGGCTTTTATTCCTTTCAGCCCTGCTGTTTGCACATGCCATAAGACATCAGCAACAACATCAACTGCAGTCATTTCATCAATTCTCACACATGGTGGAGAGGTAAGAGTTACAAACACTTCTTTGCATTCTTTGGAGAAAAATCAGATCTCATCAAATTTAGTGCATTGGCAGAAATGGTAAAACAATATCAGCATTTCTGACACTTCTGTTGTGGCTTAGCTCATGTGTAATCTCTGTAGGTGCAGGCAAGGGTCCACCAAATCAGGTGGACAGGTTCAAGTTTGAAATAATAAGGGACCACGCCCTTGTTAAACTAAGGACACGCCCATTTCTAAGACATTTCTATGTCATGCTACTTTGAGGATAGTCATTTGAAAATGTTGCTTAAGCTATATAGTCTCTGTCAAGTGTCTGCGGCCTTTCTATAAATTAATTAAAAATTGTTTGTTTTCCTGCTTTGTCAAAATATTGACCTTTCTATCTTGCATGCTATCATCTGCATTTAAATGCTGCCAAAATTCAAATAGTCTAAGCACTCTTGATGAATCACTTTCTCATTGCATCTGTGTCAAACCATGTGAAAGATATAGGATTTCAATGGAGTTTCGCATTGTATAGCTTTGATAGCGCTTAGATCGGGTTCGACCCTGCGAGTGAATGAGTGACCTGGTTTAAATTACCTTCTCTTATTCAATTTAAGAGCCACTGACATTCAGCAGAGGCAAACTAGAATTAGTGTGAACACTTGCTATGCTACTTGATATGGTAATGTGCATAAGTGACGAACGTTCTGCTCGTCATTTATGTTGGGTTAAAAATGGAAGAAGATATATGAGAAACTAGGAGTCCATTCAATTGAAATTAGAGGCATGAAATTGCTAGATGACATCGTATTATCTGGAACTCTATTCCTGAAATACAAGTAGAAGAAAAATTGTAGTGATATAAAATAATATTCATCATCATAACTTGAAATACAATGTTAAAAACTTTGACTGGCTTTTTCAAACTGGTCAACCCGGTCTAGATCTTCCCAGGGTGTCTACCAAATTAGGGACTTCAGAGAAGAATCAGGGAAATGGGTTGTGCTTAAAAAATATCAGGGAAAAATCAGCGAAACAACTTCCCTGACTTTACAGAAGACACCAAGCTTCCTCTGATATGTGTTTGTGTGTGTTTCATTGTATAAATTACTGATAAAACGATAGCAAACATCTTGAACAGTGGAAGATGTATTCTTGAACACAATTGTCTTTGTCAATTTTCGCTTATTTTAGTTGCAGAGGTGTACGTATGACCCAAGGTAGCTTTTATTAAAGGATATAAGTTAGTACTTTATATATATTAAACATATATATATATATATATGTATATATGAAGGATTAATTGAAGAATTTCATAATGACCGTTAAGAATGACAGTAACTCACAACTTATTTTGATTTTTAGGAGGAAGAGGACAATCAGCAATCTGTTAAATCGGAAAGGATGTAAGATTATCCCACATTTTAAATTTCCGCTTGAAAACTGTAGAGGATATAAGAACATGTTTAGTAATTAATTCGATGAAGCTTCCACTTTTGTATTTCATTGTCAGAACTAATCTGCTACGTTATGGACAGATGATGCCAAATTAACGTTTAGTTTTGTGCATACATTTCCAGATCCTCTCTTATTTAGATAGGCATTCCTTTTGTCAGAGGCATAAGGCTGTTTCTTTGGATTGTGACCAGGGATCGTGCAGGTCATTGAACTCCTTAAAGGGCTCGTGCAGGTCCTTGAACTTCTTGAAAAGTGCTGGAATTTGAAATGTCATTTCAAGGGCACTTGAAACTCCTTGAAAATGAGAATTTTGCCTTGAGAATTTGATCAAACTCCTCGAAATTTGTAAATGTTTACTGTTTACTCCGTTCACAGCAATAGACAACCCAAAAATAGTTTTAAAGAAATATGCTCAAGAAAATTTGAAGAAAATCCTACAAGAAAACTCGTGATATGCCAAGAAATGTCTCGTTTTTGGTATTTTTGGCTTCTTGTGTATGCACACATGCGCTGTGAATGTTAGTTTGGAGTTCCTTGAAAATTTTTATTTTGGTCATTGAACAGTCCTTGATAAGTCCTTGAATTTGAGTAACAAAATCCTGCACAGACCCCGTGTGATTAGTTGCATTTCCGCCTTAAATTACAGTTGTATTTGCCACTGTTTTCCTGTCCCTGTATGCATCTAGCAGTCCATCCCCAAAGACACGTGCGATCGCACGTGTATGTGTCTACACACGCGTAAAATCCCCAGGACGAGCGAAAGATCACCTGTGCCAATATCACTATCAACCATGCACTTGCACATGCCAAATAGCAACTTCATTATTGCAACTGCAACATTAGTGACTGTCACCTTTTTGGCCATGGAATGATCTAGAAAGGGACGCATTCAATCTTGTTAATAGATGTTTTATATACAAACAGAAAACAACCTGTACATATAGATTATAGTACCTCTCAATTTTGGATGGTAGTACACAAAAATTTCCTTCCCAATTCAACGAATAGTAAATTCTTCAGGACTGACATACCATACGGAACTGCCTATAGACACGTTTTTTAAAGAAAACCACGTTTTACTTAAGCCTCAGTTTTCTTAACCTTTCCAAACATAGAATCTGAGATTTTTGTAAGATTTCCTTAACTTTTGCTAGAATAATCTGGTTAAAAAAGCTACCCATTCTTTGTTACTCTTTTGTATTCAAAGTTTTTAATG